>OX336366.1:30291205-30891205 GCA_946902895.1 Fragum fragum | reverse complement strand
ATAACCAAACAACCCGTCGGTCACCTATTGTTTGTCAGTGACAAAGTGCTGTAATTTCATTTTTTTCACACCTCACATAAACATCGATGATCAATTTAATCTGAAAAGTGTTGAAAGATTTATAATAACCTAGTCAAACTGTATTTGTCAGATATATTGTCTGCTGTACAGGTAAATACTTGCTTGAAAATGAAATTCCGTTCGAAAAATAAGTCGGCATAACAGGAACTGCGAGTTTTACTGGTTCGAGATAAACATTCATTTGTATATGAAATAATAAGAAATAAATTTAGATACAACCTCAACTTATCCAGTATTTCAAGATTTCTGATTTCGAGATAACGAGTATCTTGTATAACACTCATTGCTACCAAAATTATTCTATAGAGTAAAGTTCAAACTTAATTATCTAGAGATAGACCTTCAAATGATAAACCATGCTGTGAAAGATGAAAATGACATGTTCCATTCTTATACAATATTTTTGATAAAGTTTACTTAAGGGAAGGGGAGTGTAATATGAGTGTCTACTCTTGTATATGTTAAGGGAATAATCATCGTTGACTATCAATTAACAATCACACCCATTGAGCAAGGACAGGAAGTCTTGTCAGAAGTATATCGATCGATTAAATGGGGTTTAATGCCAGTTTAACAGTATTTCAGTCATATCGCTGTAACTGGAGAACCTATCCATGGATTCCTGATATTTCTCAGCATCCTTTTTGAGCCTCCAGCTTCTCATACCACAGGTTTACAATTTTCCACCCATTGGTGGGAAACAAATGCCAGAAAGGATATTTGCTGCGGCTGGGATTGAATCTGGGATCCCATGACTAGGAGTCCTACATGCTACCACTAGGCTGCAGCCAGCAGAAGTTTGTAACAGACAAGTGAAATTGCTCGTTGGTAACCAAAATGTCTTAGCGACAGCTTGAATAAGCTGAAGATAGGACATTTGAGCCTGTGCGTGACATTTCCAACAATTTCGCAGGTGCGTGACTCGCACACATTGAGTACCCTGGAAAGCCATTCGGGGCAATTAGAATATTCGCTGATTGCTTAAAGAAGCTTTGGGTCAGTATCTATCTACAGAGCGCAGAGTGAAGACTCTGATCAGACTGTGCGGATGCACAGGCTGATCTGAGTCATTACTTGGCGCACATGTGTAATTGTTGGAAATGTCACGCACGCGCTCATTTAAGAGTCCAATCCAACGAATGTGCCACATAAATGTTGACCAATGTTGAGGTTCAAATTTCACTTCAGGTCTAAAGAGCTAATTTCCATGGTTGATTAATTTTTTTGTCTCACAGCAGGGATTGGTTAATTATAGAAGAGGGTGAATGCAGAGTAAAAAAAGCCTGATATCAAAACATGAGAGACAAGCAAAAACAATAGAAAAAAATTATAATTAATTAACTAAAAATTGTATTACTGTTTTTTTTTTTGTGATATATGTACATTACCTCTGTTACAGTGAGAGTTATGCTAGAAAAGATGGGTAAAACCTTATTCTTTAGATCTGGAAAAGAACCATTGATCTTATCAGAGGAACAAAGGGATGAAAGAAGAAGAGGTAATTATACATTATGTGTTTTATTATGACAGTTTGAAACCTTTTAAATCAGATTATCATTGCTTCTCTAACCCATTCCCACACACGCCTGCTTTTTACCCCCTCGAGAGCAATGAATTGAAAAACTTTTTTTGTCAGTTCTAAAGTTGTCTACACAGAAAGACAAAGATTTTGAAAATTACATCATTGTTGTCTTCAGCTTTTTTCAGTTTGGACATTCTACTGAAATTTTGTTGTTTGGGAATGGGTTAATTGAATAGTCTTGGCTGTCAATCAAAGGGAAAAAAAACAGTCCATCAGATCATTCATTTTGACCAGAACAAAGTTTGAACTCTGACACTGGCTGACATTTTTGTGATATTCATGTTGGTTTGGCCACTTCACTGTTTTAACAACAGCTTATTCAAGCTGTACTTACGATGTTTAGGTACAACCATTTTCCTTTTTTATTACATGTCAATTGTCGCTTGCTACTGTAAATTGGGTAAATTTGCGTGATCAGGACCCAAAGACTTATTAACGAGTTCATGAATTCGAGAGCAGCGGTACAGTACTTCGGTAATTTCCATAAGTATCTCCGGGAATACAATGGTGAAGAAAAAATAGGTGTATGATTTCATCCCGATTTGATACTGACCTATAAAAGATTGTAATTCATTTACTAACATTTTTACCTTTTCTATATTTGCACAGTGTAACAATGTCTCTTCTCAGATCGTTCTTAAATGGCAAGTTATGCATAAAAGTTTAAGTAAGTTAAGTTTTAGAAAGAGCTGAAAAAAGGTTTAAAAGTAGTAATACTTATACCTTAAAGCACAATGAAAAACGATAATAGTCTTACCAAACTGTCAAAGGCAAAATACTTATATCCCAAGTCAAAACATGTGCAACTGTTGGTTTTTAATTGATTTATATCCCGTTGTCTGCTTTCATTTTGTTGTAAGGTTCTAAGGGTCTATGCAATAAAGAGTCAGTTACAACTTTTTGGCTCTTTGTTGTCTAATTGTTGTCGCCTTAAATTTCATTACCTTTCCATTGTTATGTTTGTGTAGCTTTGTTCAATATACATAGTGGACTAATTTTGCAGGTTATAAAATTTTATGGTTTGATAAGATTTATTCGGATCTCAAAACTGACTAGATAGTTATTGTAATTATTTACACCAAGGTGATCATCCCAATTTGAATGAAATAAAGTGGGATGATGCCGAAATAGGTAAATCATTAGATCTTCGTCTGTCCTCGGCTTACTTTGGACTCCTCGTTGTCTCGCAAATATTAGTGAAAATAAAACCCTTGCTAATAAAGTCCGATTTACAGTAAATAAATATCACAATACACGAAAGACTCTGTATGATGAGATTATCCATTTGCAAACAATCCCTCTTTTCTACGCCCTCCAATATAAAAGTTTTACCAAATATTGTTGAAAATGAAGAAAATGCTTGGAACCAGCAATTTCTTCATTATCCGAAGTGACCAATTTCCTTTTATCGTTGTATGCAAAAGTTTTAATTTTGACCAGTCTTAAATTTTGTCTTCTGGTTAACTGATTTGGACAAAAAAACTTTTTGGAAAAAAGGCAAATATAATCAAGGCTGTGGTCCACATTTCCAACAATTTCACTTGTGTACCAAGTAAAGACCAAGATCAGCCTGTGTATCTACATCGATTTGCTGATATTTATAACTTTACATGCTTCATTCTCATAATTTAATTGTTAGTTTCATCTATCAAAAACGAGCTATCTGATTGGTCGAAAACTTTAATTCATACCTCCATGAACAAAATTTTGAGTACGCAGCCATTTTGAATGCTTCCGCACAAAATAGTTCACTACAAGAAGGTATCAAAATTTGTTAAGTTGTTGCATTTTTCGCTCGATGCTATTAAATTATAAGAAATGAAGAGAATATCTTTTGTTTTCATGGAGGTATGAACCGAAAAACCTAATCACACTGTATTCATACAGTGTGATTAGGTTTTTCGGTTCATACCTCCATGAAAACAAAAGATATTCTCTTCATCCCATAAGCGAAATTGTTTGACAAGTCCCATACAGATTCAAATGTATAGAAGATAATTGTTTGATTCAGTGTAAGTTCATTTGACCTATTGCTGGCTCCGCCCATTGTCTTCTAAGGCCCCTCCTGTTGACTCTGACAGGAAGTTCCGCTTTGATTTTTAACAGCCTTATTTTGCAAAATTTACGACCAGTGGCATTTAACAAAAAAGTAAAATGGTTGGTAAGTGACCTTGTCGTAACTGCAGCTTGAAAAGCTGTTGTTACAACGTTTAAGTCGCCAAACCAACAATAAAGGTAACAAAAATGGCGCCAATATCAGAGCTGATAAGCCCAGGTCCGGGCTGAATGAATTATTTGTTGGGTCAGTTTATTCTTTGATTGAGACCCCCGGTTATTCAATTCTCCTTCCTTTGAATGAAAAACAAAAGGCATATTTTCAGAATTGGCAGAGCCACAAGTTATAGTATGTCTTTTGTTGTTTATCAAATAAAAAGTTAAATTGATCCTATATATCTTACTGTTAAAATGAATAATTATTCTATTGCTCAAATGTAAAAATTGGACCAAATATGCATTTTATTGCACAAAATCTTTAAGTGTTTCTTTTGGCATTAGATTTACATGGCAACCTGATTACAAGTATCTCATCAGTATCTTTGGTACTGCTGAGATGATATTCGGGAGCAAAAAATGAAAGAAAGGCTAAATCTAACAAGCATTGAGTTTTTCATTTTGATAGTTTCACTGCTTCTTAATGAAGTCATTGTTTGATAATCCACTGAGAAATATTAATAATCCACTTGAAAGCATCAAAGTAAAATTTCCAAATTACAGCTAGGATAGAAGAAATCAAGATATCATCCGGAATGGGGACCTACTTTGAGAATGTGATCCCAAGTTTAACACAAAAAGAAGCCTTAGGTCATGGACCTCTACCAAAATCTTCCATAAGAAGTAAGTTTGCTATTTTTCACCAGGCCATGTTCATTGCCATTAACATTCAAAATTTGTTTAAGCCATTCCAAAACAATTGGGCCTTTTTATGCCATTTAACCCATTCCCACACATTCCTGCTTTTCTATGCCTCTCAAGCAAAGAGTTTTGAAAAACATTGTGGAATGAAGAAATTGCTCATTATACAATTCAATTTATTCCTATTCAGAATGTTTCTACCCCAAAAGACAAAGATGTTTGAAATTACATTAAATATAGATTGTTGTGTGCAACTTCTTTGAATTTGGACCAGTCTAAACTTTGTCCTCTGGTTATGGATTATGAAAAAAACTGTGAAAAATATTACTGAAAATGAAGCAAGATTTTTAGAATCTTATAAACTGAAAAATTGTCATATGCAAATTCTTTGAGTTTTTGAACAGTCCAAAATTGTATTGTCTGGTAATGGGTCAACTTACTTACCTAGGAAACAACAATTTATATTAACACATTTGGGCTTTGCTTTGGTATGTTATCTTTTAACCCTTTACTGCACAATTACTGGTTTTTACCCCCTTGTGATTTTATACTTGAGAAAATATGGTGGGAAAAGAAGAAATTGCTTGTTACAAGCAATTTCTTCTTTTTCCACAATATTTTCTACCCTACTGAATGGTTATTTTTCAAATTAAATCCACTTTAAATTTTCGTCTGCAAAACCTTTGAATTTGGACAGGTTTACAAAATTTTGAAACAGGAAAGGGTTAAACTATGCATAGTGATTAAAAATTTGATGAAACATGCTAGGAAAATTGGTAAAATGGGACTGATAAAATGGGAAACAAAGGAAAGTGGCTTTTAATGATAATTTTACTGTTTCTCTCCAGGAGTCATAATTTCAGCAAAGTACTTTTGAAACTTGGTCAGGATGGCATCAGATCAGAGATAATCAGCATTTTAATATGGAGTATACTGTTGGGAACTTTGGGAAAAGAGTCCTTAATGACAATTTCATTGTATACTCCACAGTTTTTGCTCAATTCTTTTTAAACTTGTATGTAGGTCATAAGATGAACCTTATTGAAAAATTGGAATATTATGTATGGAAACAGAAGTCATAACTTTTGAAACACGTATTTTAACTGGGAGCGTACTGTTTGAAACTTTGGGAAAAGATTCATTAACCCTTTCCTGAACCCTGGTTTTTACGTCTCGACGATTTTACACTGGAGAAAATACTGTAGGAAAAGAAGAAGTTGCTTGCAACAAGCAATTTCTTCTTTTCCAATATTATTTTCTACCCCATAGGTTAATTACGTTTCAAATTGCACTGAATTATAATTGTAATATGCAACTTTTACGAATTTTTTGGATGAGACTAAAATTTTAAAAAACAGGAAAGGGTTAATGGCAATTTGTATGCTCCACAATTTTTGCTCAATTCTTTTTAAACTTATATGGAGGCCATTGAATGAACCTTATTGAACATTGGAATATTCTGTATGGAAACACAGGGAAATGGGCTGAATGACAATTTCACTGTGTATACTCTAAAGATGGCCACGATTTTTGTGCAATCATTCCAAAAATGAGTGTTCAGTTTAAAATAAAGTTCTTGGCGTGGTAGAAAAAAAGGATCAACAGGTCAAATTTTAGACAAATACTTTTAGTAATTCATACACTCTAGATGCCACTACTTCGTCTCAATCAAATGGAAATTATACTAGAGTTTTAAATCTTACGATACCTAGTTCGGGCAGAAATAGTGGATTTAGTCAGCTCAAATAGTAGGTTGGATTAAATTCTAGATCAATATTCATATTTATTGCTCGTATCTTAATGAAAAAGACCCATTTTGAAGTTGTAGGCCCATATGTCTTTATAAAAAAAATATAAGTTTGATAAAGATATGCGATAATGGAATAATATGGTCTTCTTGGTTTTATGGTAATCAAATTTTGTGAATGAATTATGTACAACGTTATAAGTCAATATTTTCGTACCTTTCGCCCATTTACACCCAATCTAATTTTTTCAAGATCCCTAATAAAAAAGCTTTTAAAAAATCTTGGTACCAATGAAGAAACTACTTGTAACAAAAAAAATCTTCATTGAACACAAAATTCTCTACACAAAGAGCCTTTAAAGGCCATAGATTTTCTTTATTTCACCAACTTGTAATTAATGTCTGCAACATTTTTCAATTTGGACCAGTCCGATTTTTTTGCCAAATGGTTATGTGTTAACATGCAATGTTTCTGTAGGTAGAACGGAAGAAGTTGATACAGATTGTGCAATATGTATGGACAAGGTTCGAGACTGTGTAATGCGCCCGTGTCATCATATGCTGACGTGTTATGAGTGTGCTGCTATGTTAATCAATAGACGGGATGGGTGTCCGGTGTGTAGGAAAGATATTATGGAAATTATACGAGTTTATACTGGATGAGTTGTGGGTATTGTGTTTCTAGGTTAATCCCATTTACACAATCACGCTCTAGACGCCCCCTAAGGAAATGCTTTTAAAAACATTGTGAATTATGAAGAAATTGCTTGTGACAAACAATTTCTTCATTATCTACAATGTTTTTGACCGAAAAATAACATTTGTTTTGTTAAATTTCATCAACAAAAATTGTCGTCTACAACATCTTTGAATTTTGACAAGTCTAAAATTTGTTTGGTGGTTATGGGTTATATGAATATTGAAAAGTTGATGGATAGCTCACCATGTCCACCAACCTCCGATAGGGCAGTTCTACTGAGGTTATAAACATCATTAATTTGTAAAGTAAACGTTCAGGCACATAAAATAGAAGGTGAATCGCTGGCTGGCTACCCAAACGCCATACTACAGCTTTTACCATAAGCTGTAGTCATGACATTTCAATTGTCAGACAAAATACTTAACACAAATATTGGACTTCTAAAGTATAGTATTATTTGTCAATCGACTTTTAAACTGACAACGGCGACCTATCAGTTGGAATAACTTGAAACTTGAGAATTTGTTTAAACACCTATTTCTACATATGAACGTATTCAATGGCGTTGTGCAAAAGTTAGATGTTAAATTAACAACAGATGAATTATTGAATCACATTTTAAAAGTGATTGGTGAGTGATTGGAATAGCTAATGCCACTTGAAAAATATATGAGTAGTGGCATCAATATCAGGCAGATGAAATAAACTCAAAGATTATTAAGATAAATCATAGATTTGGGTGTATGATGATTTCTGATAAGGTAATCTAATATGATATTGCTTATAGTGCAGATAAACAACCAAAATGAAAATCTTCGCAAAATCTGCAAGCAGAAAGCTCAGCATCAGAGCTAAAATTTGACGGCAGTTGGTGCCAAGGTAAAGCTAATCAATATACATCTAGCTTTTAACCTTTCCTCAAAATTTTAGACTGGTCTAATTTGAAAGGAGTTGCGGATGATAATAAAAAGTGAGTGCAATCTGAAATGCAGCCGACCTATAAGTTAGAAAATATTATTGGAAAAGAAGAAATTGCTTGTTGCTTCTAAAGATCAAACTCACAGTGACTTTAAAACAAAGGGATTATACAGGAAATACCACTTAGTATGGTTTCCTTTCCAAATTTTATCCATTTTTCATTGTCGTCTGCAACGTCTTTCAAATTAGACCAGTCTAAAATTTAAAGAAAGGAAAAGGGTTACCACTGTTCAGAATCAAACACCCGATCTTCAGGCATCTGTTGGCGGTGCTCTTTCTTGTTAGATCCTTATTATATTATAATTGGCGAAACAAGCTTTTACAAGCCTCCGTAAAATTGATGGACCGGCCGTAAAATTGGTGGACCGCCGACCGCTTGCGCACACTAACTGAATGAAGATCCACTTCGACATTATCGACGTTTTTTTTTTTTTTTTTCAAAATTTTTAGTCAGAACCATGTAACAAAAAGATAAAATGGTTGGTTTAAGACCTGAACGCCGTATCTATAGTTTGAATAAGCTGTAGGTAGGATGCTTTAAACGCTTAATCGACATAATGGCTTCACATAGACGTTTGACAATGTGGAAGTCTAAAGTTCACTTCCGGTTTAGATGAATGATTTGACTGGTCAGATGACATTTTGATTTGTCAATTCTGTTCCTTTCATTATATATATTAGATCATGTTGCTTTTTCATTGTAATGTTTAATCGTCTGTGATAAATATTTTTAAACAAAATGAATTATTGAACAATTAGACAAGATAGATTGTTTGCCTTTTTTCTTCTCTAATTACCGATGGTCCCATATTAACCATTTAACCAGCTGGCTATAAATTACTCACTTTATCCATCGTATTGCTTTTTGACGTTCAAATCAATTGTGAAAGTAATTTCTTAACTTTTCACAATATTTTCTACCCCCCCAAAAATTTCACCAACAGAAAAATTATTGTCTGGAACTCAATCCAATTCGGAACAATCTGAAATTTTGTCGTCCGGTAATAGGTTAAGCAAAATTTATTTCCTTTGTGTGGGAATGAATTGAGGACTAGATTTCTAGCTCGGCTCTTTTACAAAGTTACAATCATTATCGAGAGCCGCCGTCATAGCGCAGTTGGTAGCGCGTCGGACTGTCAATCTAGAGGTCCCGGGTTCGATCCCCGACGGCGGCACTCATCCTTTCCGACTATTTGTCTCTCACCAATGGATCGATAATCCTAGACCTCTGTGGGATAGCAGCTGGAGGCTAGGAAAGGATGTAATGGTAGTACTGGTCAGTGTAATACCAGGATTCCATTGTTAGGTGCTCCAGCCGCCGTGATATGAAAGATTGTTGAAAGCGGCGTAAAACACCATTCAAACAAAAATCATTATCGAAAGAGTGTTTCCTCCAAACGTCCACTTTTGATTCTTAATTAAAGGATAGCCTGCGACATCCTCTCAACGGGGTATCACTGCATGGGAAACTACGACAGAGAAGTGATACCGTGGGACATTAGATTGCTGTATATGGCCGGACACATTTTACTGGGGATAATTAGATAAATAAATACAGCCCATTGGTAGACGACATAAATGTCGTAGCTACAGCTTGAATAAATTGTAGACACGGCATTTTGATTGTCAATCGACGAGATGGTATTGTATGAATATCGAAGATAACCATAGCTACAGACTAATTGATTTTATTTGTCAATGCTTTGGGGGTTACTGATTTTGCTTCAAATGGTTTTGGAAACAGGTTCTTACAAATTAAACCATTCCCCCTCGATTCTGCTTCCGGGAGAATATAGCAGTTTTAGCGCCAAGTATGTGAAACAATGAAAGAACCAATATCGATAGCTGTTCCCGTGAATCGAACTTCGGGACCTATTGACCGTGATCTTGATGCTTAACCTCTCAATCCTGGGTACCGTACATGGGTATTATCACAATAATGTTTCTTTGGAAACTGTTTAAACACTATACATAAACACTCAAATTTTTTGCTTTTTTCTTGAAGGGGGTAAACGCGTGATTGTGTTGGAATTGGTGAAGAGGCTGATTCTAGCCTTTACATTTTGTGCGCGTGTCATTGAAATGCAACACTTTGCTCAAATTAGGTAATGTCATTAACCCTTTACTGTATAAACCCGGGATTTTATGTTGCTGCAGTTTTATACTTGAGAAAACATTGTGGAAAAAGGAGAACTTGCTTGTAACAAGCAATTTCTCTTTTTCCCACATTATTTTCTACCACATAGGGTGGTTTCATTTCGCATTGCATCCACCTATTATTGTCGTCTGCAACTTCCTTCAATTCGGACTAGTCTAAAATTTCTATTGGTGGGGGAGGAAACGAACGACCCGAACATTATGTTAAATATTTAATTTACCATTTGAATACAATACTTTAATCAATGTACAATTATTAATAAAAGAAAATATATGTAATTATGTAAATCGATAAAACAATTAATATTATAATAATAACAAAATAAAAATGAAAGTTTCAGTAAAGGTCGGTTGAATTACAAGTTTTGAAAGTTAAAATCAAAGTAAAGCCATTCCAACAAAACGAAATTATAGACAGGTCCGAATTCAAAGAAGCTGAAGACAAGAAAACAACACATAATGTCACTCCATTCAACCCATTACAAAATTCTTATTGTCATAGGAATATTGTGAGGAGGCTTTTCAAAAAAACTTTCTTTGTGTAGTCAAGCGTGGATTTGTGAAGTAAGAAGTTTCGCCTAGTATCACAACACAAGTCAAAAATTAAACACCACTGTACATGTATATAGTTTCACCACTTAACAAGTGACCAATCACGGTTTTTGAGTTTGAACTCCGACATTAGCCGCCATTTTGTAAAGGTTTTTGTTTGTTTGGCGACTTAGACTATAGCTTATTCAAGCTGTAGTTACGACGTTCAGGTCGCCAACCAACTATTCTACTTTTTGTGACATGCTAATGGCAATGAATTTTTCATTAATACGTCATGCAAAATCGAAGCGGGACTTCCTGTTTGGAGTCAATGGGTGGGGCCGACAGAACAAGTGGGCGGGGCCAGCGATTGGTCAATTTGGAATCCAATAATATACATGCACCGAATCTTAAAAAAAGAGGAATGACTAAATATAAAGAATTATTAAAATGAATATTCAGAATAAAAATTACGTCAGATTCATATATATAGTTCAACTGGCCAATGTTTAAAAAGATATAGAACTTTAACTTGTTGTAATGAATAAAACATAGAAATAGGTTAACAGTGTGACGTATAACAAGTGACATCCTAAAGAATTGAATAACAGTCTCTTGACCTTTAATTGAATACTGTCGCTGGACTACCAAAATATAGAATCTGCACCTCGATTAATCTATTAATATATTATTGTTTTTGAAGACAAAAAGCGCTAGAACACCCGATTCGCTTCTACTCAGGAATATCATTCAGTTGTCTTTAACTTAATCCTTTCCTGTTCAATCCCTGGTTTTTACGTCCCTGTGAAATAAATAATTGAGAAAACATTGTGGAAAAAGAAGAAATTGCTTGTATCAAGCAATTTCTTCTTTTTCCACGATATTTTCTACCCTTCATAATGATTATTTTTCAAACTAAATCTACTTTCAATTTACGTCTGCAAACCCTTTGAATTTAGACAGATCTAATATTTTGAAAAACAGGAAATGGACAGATGGCAAATCATTTAAAGGCGACAACTTTCTTTGTGGAAAAAATATTCTCTGTCAAACAATATCAAAAATCCCCCCCTCACCATCGCGTGATTCTTACCTGAAATTTTGGCCAATACAAAACTTTGTTATCAAATCAATAATAACTTCTTCAAAGAATCTGATTAAGAATCATCATATCACTGTTGTGTAATATGGTTAAAACCATCTTACAGTTTCAGAGAACAGGATTTTCAAACTTTTTACCATGGACCATATTAACGAAGCAAAATTTGAATGAAGTCTGATTCAGGGCTATCAAAAAATCATTCCTATAATTCAAACTAAAACTCAGAACGGTTTTTGACCCGTGATTTCAATACATTTGCAGGTGTATGGAAATCCCATGCCCAACTTGTCCGACAGGGGCTTTTCTAAATACAATTACAGTTTTCAATGCTACTTGCCTATGGTGTACCCTTTAGGCCAAAAGTTCCCATACAGTCGTCTTAGCATAAAGAACGTGTGCACGCGTAAATGATACAGGTAACCGTTTAATTTAAGCGTGCGCGCTTATATTTTGAAAATGCACCCGTTATTCAACGCCTGCGCTTTCAAAATATGAGCGTGCACGCGCAAAAAAAGCACCTTCATATTGTGCGTGCACTTGTAATTTAGGATTACGCGCCAATTTAATACCATTGAACGGCCAGTAATTATGCGCGCACGCCTTATTGTTATGAGTGCACCTGTATTATTTACACGTACACTCGTTTATTATAGCGTGTACTACTTCTGACCCATTTCGTGCACCATACTTGTCCACACGGACAAGTAAATTCTAGGACAAATCTTGGAATAGTAAAAGTAGATTTAAAAGACAACTCATGACTACCATATTGATTAATATATTGAAGTGTACAAAACATTGTGTATAAAGAAGAAAATGCAGGGTTTTAACATTTTCTTCACTAACGACAAAGTTTTCACATTTTCTCTCAAAATGTATCTCTTCACTTGCTTGTGGACAGGTTCATTGTAATTGACCAATCACCGGTCCCGCCCACTTATTCCTTTCGCTCCGCCCTTTAACCCTAACGGGAAGTTCTACTTCGATTTTAAACGGCGTTATCTTGCAAAGTGTCTGGGTAGTAACTAGTAATAAAAAAGTAGAAATGTTGATTGGCGACCTATACGTCGCAACTACAGCTTGAACAAGCTGTAGTTACGACGTTAAGTCGCCAAACCAACAAAAATGTTTCACATAAAATGGCGGCCAATATCGGAGTTCACAGCTCAAATCCGATCTAAAATGAATGATTTTATTGGTCTATTGATTCCTTGAATGACAGACGCGATTGGTCATTTCTGTTTTCTGGACAAGTCTTACTTTTCCGGGGACAAGTGGATAAAATCTGTATCTTTCGTACCACTGACCTTTGTAGCAAATTCTATCTATAATAACAGCACATAATGTAATATAATACAATTGAGTATTGCTAAATAAATTTGTCATTTAGTTTTATTACATGACATTTTAATCCTAAAGTATTATTTCTATGAATTCAACATTCATGCCTAAAATTCATCTTTTATCTTTTAATGCACACATCTAATTAATGACAAACAATTCTCCGCTTTCTTTACTCTTAATAACCCATTCTCACTCAATGATGCTTTAAGACACCCCAAAGGAAAAAGGCTTTTGAAAACATTGTGGAAAATGAAGAAATGGCTTGTTACAACAAGCAATTTCTATATTAATCACATTATTTTCTACCTCAAAAGTAAAGAAGATCCAAAATTTCATAAGTTTTGAATTGCCGTCTGCAACCCCCTTTAATTTGGATCGGTCTGAAAATTCGTCCGCCAAATCTTGTGATCCTGAGACAGAAGTGAACGTGCAAAGCGAGGTGACATATTTAAACGTTTGGGATAGGGTTTCTCCAAGAACTCGACTGGTAACACGTTCTTCTAAAAACTTAAGGAAAAAAGCTCAGATTGACAAAGTTGGCTTTCAAAAATGACTACAGAACCAAAGCCCCACTTTGCCATAGAAGGTAGACAGCTAGACTGAGATATCAAACGACATTAGTTTGCAAGGTATGTCGGGATCATAGAAGAACAGATAAATTGTGGGAGACTTTGATGTCGTAGCTAGAGCTTGAACAAGCTGCAGTTGTCACGTTTTGGCGTCCACCAATTTAAATGTATTCTTTCAACATTTCTCTAAAAATGATACCTAAGTTTAACTAAACAACGATGCTTTTCGGCAATTCTGAAGAATTTACCATTTAAATTATTCCAACACAACCAATACCGCTTTTGATGCCCACCAATAAAAAAGCTTTTGAAATATTGGGGAAAATAAAAAGAATTGCTCGTAACAAGCATTATTCATTATCCACACTTCATTATCCACAATGTCTCAACTTGAAACGGTCTTCTGAAACTGGTCTTCTGCAACTTCTTTCAATTTGGACCAGTCTAAATATTTCTCTATGGTAACATTGTTGTGTTAATACTTTAGAGGTCGAGCCTATTCCCATCAGCAATCCTCCTCTCCACTGTCAACGGACTTACTCAGGGTCACACTAAAAGCTTGGTCATTTTCTCCTAACTTGGCGACAGTTTGGATCAGTTCCGTCTTGTTGTTGTTATCCAGTGGCGCCACCTTTATGGGCGTGGTTTCAGGTGAGGTACCAAGACCATCGTCGTCACCATTTGTATGATGTATTTTGGTATCTCTGGTCGGTGAGCTGCCCCCGCTTTCGCTAGATGAGGAGGAGAGAGACCGACAATTTGAATCAGAATCGGACAAGTCTGCGACGTTCTGATTACCGGTGATTAGTGTTGCCTTTGTTAATTTCTTAAGAATGGGTGATTTGGAATCCTCCTGAATGTGTTTTTCTATAATGTCGTCATCTACACTAAGATTTTGCTGAGTTGTCCAATCTTTTATTGAATCATCCTGAGGTATATCACTAAATGAACCTGATCTCACTAGACGCTGGCCAGACCAGTCCAATTTTCCACTTTCTAGTTCGTTGCGTGTTTTAATTTCAGTTTTTAATGAGGTAGGACGTTGTGTAGAAATTTCATAATCTTTGAGTTTATCAGTATCAGATCTTATTTCGTAAGAAGCAGTTCTATGAACACTATTGGTATTAACTGTGCGTGTTTGGCCAGTAACATAGTCCTCTCTTACTTCAAACGCTATTCCACCTTTACCAATTTGATTTTCATTCTTAATACGCCCCTCTTCCTCAGCCTTTGCTTTCTTTTCCATAGCCTCTAGCTCAGTAACTGATATGTCAAAGGCTATTCCACCATCGTTTTCCTTTTCGTTTCTACTTGGAAATTGTTCCTGAAATAAAACTGAGTCCGCATCAAAACCTAAGTTCATATCCAAATCTGGAAATCCTTTCTCAAAATCGTTTTCGTCTACCATAACAGTATTTCCATTTTCTTTTTGAATAATGTGAACGGCTTCTGTTACTTCTACTGTTTGAACGGTAATATTTTCTTCAACATTTTCTATCTCCAGTTTCTTACCTTCAGAATCTGAATCTGAACTTGACAAACTAGACGGGGAACTACCCTTTTCACCAGCATCGTTGCCATACTTATTGACATCGGGTAGTCCTGCATCTCTCTTGACTTGTGTAGCAGAAACAGTTTCTTCCTCCACAGCTTCAACTTCTGGAGAGTCTGAACGTGTAAATGGTGATGGGGGCTTTATCAAAGTCACGTCATTGTCAGAGAAGGAATCATTGAACGACGTGTCAGCCTTGATAGTTGTTTCAGAAGTGTTGAGTTTCGATATATCGACCGGTTCAAACGTAATCTTATCAGTGTCGATAGACACCGTTCGTTCTCTAACAATAGGCTGAACGATTTCCTCTTCGGCTTCTTGTTCGTCATCAGGCACTGGGGGTGGAGCCTCGGTCGGTGGCATGAGTGACGGGCTAATGACGTCATCTACCAGTGCGTCATCATAAACAGGAACAGGTGAGCTTGGAGCTGATGGACCATCTGTGAGCTCGCCATCACTTAAAGATGTACCGCTGGTAGTGGAACCTCGCTTCTTCTTTCTCTCTGGCTTCATCGGAATAACTTTATGCTCGCCAAAGCCTGGTGACGGTGGAGGAATCCCTGTTTCTAGAGACTGAATTGACCTCGGTGAGAAGTTTTCCGGATCATCATAACTTAAACGTATGACATCTAGTTTGTCTTCCTCTGTTAAATTTTGGAATGGATCAGCTAAAGTTGTGTTTTGGGCAAAATAAGGATTACTTTGTGCTAGTTCGGCATTCAAGTCTAAACTTGCACTTGGAATGTCAGTTTCAACAGGAATGGAGACTTCCCTCTCAATACCCAAAGACTCTTTTATATCTGTCTCTCTGTGAACAGTAACATCGGCTTGGGACATCGATTTAGCTTTGGGGAATACTTCATTATCAGCGCTATTCAGGTATGCACTAGTTTCCTCCATAATGTTACCTTCGGACCCACCTTTACTTATTCGTATGTTTCTTGGCGATCCTTCGTACCGCACCTCGCTATTGGATCGTTTAGGCTGAAACAGTGGCTCTTTCCCTATATTTTGTAACGTATCTACTGATTGGCTCCGATACAGTGGGTGGTTCAGACTCGTCCGCAACTCACTCAGCTTTCTGTGTTTCGGGATCTCAGTTTGTTTCTGTAGTGTTACTTTGACCGGGTACGGTGAGGCATAGCTAAGTATCGTCAGGGCGTCTTCATACACCATGTTCTCAAAGGAAATAGCCACACTGAGAATACGATCACCTATAATTACAAATGAATACAAAATATATGATATTATGTTTTCAATAACGAAAGATTTCAACATCCGTTGTAATTGATCAATCGCGGATGTCAATCAATGAATAAACCGACCAATCAAATAATCTATGCAGCCCGGACCTGAGCTTATCAACTCCAACATTGGCGCCATTTTTGTTTACCTTTATTGTTGGTTTGGTGACTTAAACGTCGTAACTACAGCTTATTCAAGCTGTAGTTACGACGTTTAGGTCACCAACAAACCATTTTACTTTTTTTTTGTTACATCATGCTGGCCATTAATTTTGCAAAATAATGCCGTTAAAAATCAAAGCGGAACTTCCTGTCGGAGTTAATTGGCGGAGCTTAGGGAGTAAGTGGGCGGGGTCGTCGATTGGTCATGGCACCTGAAGTTCAACTGAGGTAAAAAACTACATTGTTTGTAAAATATGTTGCAAGAGGAACTGATTGCATGAGCTGTAGTTACATCGTTTCAATAGCCAAACCAACAAAAATACTTAGAATAATTGTTGGAGTTAAAAGTTCTACCGGTGTAAACGAATGATGTGGTTGGTCAATCGATTTGTTGGTTTGTTGATGTTATTGTTGCCATCGACGATCCTCCATTAAGTCGAATACTTTTTGTTCAAGTGAACTACTGAAAGTAATTCATTTTATTAATTGTTAAGACAACTTTTTTTAAAAAGTAGAATTTCTTTGAGCACAATGACGGATGGCTGCTTTAACCACCAGTTCCTCAAAATAAAGGAATTTTAGCCATGAAAGAAGTGTTTTTTATTTTTAACCTGTTACCAGATGGCAAATTGAAACGCTAACAATTAAATGTGAATGAAATTTCAGTTATTTTTAACTTTTTCAGCAGAAAAATTGTGGAAATGAAAAAAATGTTTATTGCAAGCAAATTCATTTTACACAATGTTTTCCGATTATTTTCCTCGGGGGAGAGGGGGGGGTCAAAATAATAACTATGTGAGAACGGGTTACCGTACAGAACAGTGACTTCAGATTTTACTCCGACCATCATGGAAATGCCACTGGGAACAACCATTAAGGAAACGTCCATGTGCCATTTTAACCTACTATAGAAAAGGGCATATTAATCCCATTCACACACGATAAAATTTTTAGGCCAGTCCAAATTCAAAGAAGTCGCAGACGACAATTTAAAGTAGATAAAATTTTTTAATTTTTTTTTTTTTTTGTGTGTGTGTGTGTGTGTGTGTTTTGGGGTAGAGAACATTGTTGAAAATGAAGAAATTGCTTGTCACAAGCAATTTCTTCATTTTCCACAATGTTTTTCAAAGCTTTAATATTAAGGGGCATTAAGATCGTCACTGTGTGGAAATCGGTTGAAAATAACACTCTCTTACCGACTTTGAATTTCCCCGATTCCTTCGCCGGGCCTCTGTTATGAACCTGACTGACGTAGATCCCGTCCCTCATGCTACCGGCAACGTTGAACCCGAGACCAATGAAATCTTGACTTGTCAGACACACACTTACTAGATCATCGTCCTGGAAGTAACAGAGGGAAATTTTAATTGACCAATCGCTTACTCCGTCCACTAACTTCGTTGGCCGCCCGTTGTCTCCAACAGGAAGTCCCGCTTCCATTTTTAACAGCATTATTTTGCAAATTTTATGGCCAGTTGCATGTAATAAAATAGTAAAATGGTTGGTTGGTGACCTAAACGTCGTAACTACAGCTTGAATAAGCTGTAGTTACGACGTTTAAGTCGCCAAACCAACAATATAGCTTAACAAAAATGGCGACCAAAGTAGAAGTAGAAAAGCTCAGTCCCGGGCTGAATAAATTATTTGATTGGTCGGTTACTTCCTTGATTGACAAACACGATTGGTCAATTGACCGATCACTTACTCCGTCCACTAACTTCGTCGGCCTCGCACATTGACTCCAACAGAAAAGTTCACTTTTTAGCCAAATCAATGGCCAGCTGCATCTAACAACATGTAAAATGGTTGATTGGAGACCTAAACGTCGTAACTAAAGCTTGAATAAGTTTAGTTGTGACGTTTAAGGTACCAAACCAACAAAAATGTTTCACAAAAATGTCGGCCATTGTTGGAGTTCGAATTCGACTGTCGATCAAAATAGTCAGTTGAATTGGGGTTTTTGTTGTTGTTGTTGTTGTTGTTTTGTTTGTTTGTTTGTTTATTATTTTTTCAATTAAAATAATACATTGGATCAGATCATCCAAACACTCACAAAATAGACCATTTTTGTAGCTGAAATAAAACCACTATTTTACATTTTTCAATGTAATGCGCCACAAATGATTGGGGGTTTCAAGAATATATCTCTTTCCCAAATCCCGATTAGGTATGCTAAAACCTCGGAAGGGCTCTAACTCTGGCTAAATGGTGTACTTGTTCGAATTTCTGTGTCATTGAAATTAATTTATTTATATGTACTATTCTTCAACTGCACCCATTTCTTGAATCTACAGAATTTTACATGAAAGGTAGGAACACGGTATAGATTTATAGCACCGTTCATAAACATCTCCCTCCGAAACGTTACCTTTTTAAAATGTTTTACATGTGAAGAGTTATAGCTTTTATGGACAATATAGTGTGAGATTAGAATAAACATTATATTAATTATAAAAGAACTCAGTTTCTCAATCAATTTAAACCTTTCCCACACAATTCCTTTTTTACGCCCATCATGAAAAAAAGCTTGGGAAAACATTGTGGCAAACGAAGAAACTGCTTGCATCAAGCAATTTCTATATTATCAATATCATTTCTACACCGAAAAGACAAATATTTTTGAAACTCCACAAACTAAAAATGTAATCTGCAGCTCCTTTCAATTTGGACCAATCTATTTTTTCTTTTGGGAACGGGTTAAGGCTTAACAATTTAGTATTAGGTATAGAAGCTGCAGATGACAAATTAAAATGAATCCTTTTCAAAATATTTCCCTAGGGGATTTGAAAATCGTATGAAATTGAAAAATAAAATACAAGGGAGTATTTTAATTTGGATTGTGATGGAATAGGTTGAGATATGCGGTCTCGCATTTAACAAATGGACATGAAGTAAGAAATTGAACTTAATCGGGTGATAGAATTGCGTCTTTCTTGAAATATTTACAGGGCTTAATCTAGTATAAATAAGTTAGTTTATGCCGACCTGAATGACTACTGTTATATTTAAATTAAAAAGATATTTTACGTTTATATGAAAAGGACAATATTTAACCCCCTTTCGTAAATGTATTATTTCTCATCACTCTGTCCATATTTTTTTAAGAATAAAGACGGTGATTTTTTGTTTGTTTTGTTTGAGTTTTCATAGAGGTATGAAAGCGTATTCATACATAAGTGTGATTAGGGTTTTCTTTTCATATCGCCATAAAAACAAAAATATTCTCCTCGTGTCTAATAATTTAATTCCATCGAAAGAAAAAAGCAAACAGTTTACAATTTTTTATACTTCTTTTTTATGAAACTATTTTGTGCGGAAGCATATAAAATACCCGTATGCCCAAAAGTTTGTTAATGAAGGTATGAATAAATTTTTCGATCAATCAGAACGCCCCTTTATGATAGCCGACTTAAAAAATAAATTATTAGAATTTTAACCCTTGTCATGCTGTATAAATTACCTTACTGAATTGCTGTCAAATCAAAGGGCTGAAAGCACTGATAGAACTCGACGTTCAAAAATCAATAATTTTTTTTAGAAATCAACCTCATAAGCAATTATTGCAGGAAAAGTACAAGCAGGAGGTATAGACTAAGATCAGCCTGCACATAAGTGCAGTCTGATCTTAGTCTACACCTCCTGCCAAAACCGGAATATTCCGGTTTCAGCATGACAAGGGTTAATAAAAGTCAAGACACGAAAATTATGACATTAAACGAAGACTAAACGAGTTATGATATTCTTGTTATCTTGCAGCCCTACTTTATGCCCTCATTCCCACACAGCAACATTTTATACTGGTCCAAATTGAAAGATGATGCAGACGACAAAACAAAGTTGGCTTAAAATGTAAAATTGGTGCCACGTGAGGTAGAAAACATTGTGAAAAAAGAAGAAATTGCTCGTTACAAGCAATTTCTTCTTTTCCTACAATGTTTTGCATAGATGTATTTCGTCGGCTCGCAAAACGCAATATTGTGGGGGAAAGGATTAAATACAGTTTGTTGAGAAAAAATTAATGGTAAAACATGCAGAAATATAAAAAAAAGGTCTTTTTGGTCTTCGTTATCTAGACAAAGCTACTGCGGAAAAAGAAAATTAAATGTATGAAAATGATAAACATAAATGAATAAAAATGATATTAATGAATAAAAATAAAATATTTCATACGAATAATTATTTCTACGAGCACAAAGAATTAAAGAAATTGTCAATCGACTTAAACCCAATAGCAATCGACAGAATTTTAGACTGACCCATATTCAAAGAGGTTTCAGAATACGATTTCAGGTTAAAATTTTAAGAAGCACAGTCTGCCTTGGTAGAAAACAATAAGAAGAAAAAGAGGTATTGCTTACAACAGGCAATTTCTCTATTTTTCACATTGCTTTTGGGAAAATTTTAGGGTGGTTAAAGCTAAATCAGGTAGGAATGAGTGAAATTAGAACGAATGTAAAACAATGTTTCTAGAACGAAAATACATGAAATATTGTACGTCTGATATAGTTTTGTTATCCTTCTTGTGACATTTTGTGTTGGATAACGGCTGTCTTAAGCATTTTTCGAATTTTTTAACACAATGATGCATAGAAACCAGCGTTGATTCTAACAACGGGATATTTCAAAGTTTGATGTCACAACGGTCTAAAATGTTTGGTATCTTAGCTCTAAAAACAGTTTAGAGTAGGATAAAAATTTTCCCTTAACCTCGTCTAGTAAAACCCATGATTTTTACATTCCGGTTAAATTATACATGAGAAAACATTGTGGTAAAAGAAGAAATTGCTTGTAACTAGCAATTTCTTCTTTCGCCACAATAGTTCCTTTCATATATGATGCTTACTATTTTATTTGTACTTATTCTATAAGGAAGTCTAATATCCTTTTGAATTAGGACTATCCTAAAATTTTATAAAACAGGATAGGGTTAAATTAATGGTATAGTATTACAATATAAGGCCGAAAGTGTATCATATTCTTTAAAAATTCTTCGAAATCTGTGAATTCCTCATCTGCCAGGCTATTTCATATTACCCATCTATAAGATACTTGAAGGTGTTTAATACTGTTATAGTTGTTAACCCTTTCCTGTTCAATCCCTGATTTACACGCCCCTTTGTTTCTATACCTAAGAAAACATTGCGGAAAAAGAACAAATCGCTTGTGACAAGCAATTTGTTCTTTTTCCATAATGTTTTCTACCCTACCGAATGATTATTTTCCAAAAAAAAGAACGATTTTATATTGTCGTCTGCGAAACCTTTGAATTAGGACAGGTCTAAAATATATCAAAACTGGAAAGGGTTAAACAATGGGGATGTACGGTACTTACTACAGAAAAACGTCTAAATCTCAAACAGGGAGCCGACTATAAAATACGAGTTTATCATGAGAAATTATTGTTGCTATTATTATCATTATTGAAAGAAAGCGACAATTCAGGGTTGTAATAAACAGAAATATCTGAATGAAGTTCAGTCAAAATCAGCACAATTTAATCAGACTTCGAAAAAGACTTGATGAGTAATAGACATACATAGGCCAGTCATAAAGCATCTTCTTAAGTTAATACATGTTCTTTACACAAAAGAGGAACCTTACAATTCGATGGTTCAGAGCAAAACAGTTGTAACTGCACAAATGTTTATAGGCAGTTACAACTGTTTCGCGTTGAACCATCGAATTGGGGTGTGTTAAGTTACATTCGCGTTTCTCAATTCAATCTGCATCTCAATATGAGAGTAAAGTTTACAACTTCCCTATGAAATTCAAATAAAGCAATAAAAAAGTGACGCCCATTTTTCAAACTACCCTTTCAAATAGTTACATGTTTAAATATGGGGTATGAAGTGGGTTTTTTTTGGGGGGGGATGTAACAATTCTTTCTTTAGACATCATGGAAGTTGATAAGGGCATTTTATTTGATCAAAGTACGAAAAAGTACTGCAAGCAACACAGCATTGTTTTGTTCAGTAATCTTTTTTGTCAAACGTTATGATGATAAAGAAACGAGGTTAATGTCACCAAGGAGTTAATCCATTCCCACACAATCCCTCCTTCCCCCCTTTAAAACAGTTTTAGAAAACAATAATGAAAATGAAAAAAATGCTTACAAGCAATTTCTTCATTTTCCACATTGTTTTCTACCTAGAGAGATAAATATTTTGGAATTTTCAACAATTTTGAAATGTCGTCGGCAATTTCTTTGAAGACTCTGCATGATTAGAGTCATTTTGAACACGATGTGCTCAAGTAAGCTAAATTGCCTAGGAGATGAACTTGCAGGCAAAGTTTTCAAAATTCCTGAAATACATGAGAACTGCTTTTTATGGCGTAGACAATTCACGGATTTAGTGGTTATGCCACCAGTGGCATTTTGCATTCGTTGAACTTTGAGACGTTCTCAAAATTTTGACTGTTAACTTAAGCTATCAAGCATGACGATTTGCTTGCTTAAAAAAAAGGTAAACGCAAAAAAAAAAAACCCACCAAAATCTCAAAATGCAGATTCAACCTTTTTACAGAAACCTGATATCCAGGACTTTGGGCAACAATGTCGTAAGTGCCTATATTTATATGGGCACTTACGTCAGGCCTCGTTATACACTAACTGCTGTATGTGTAAAAAGTGCATCGTCAGTGTGACTCGAATAATTACTCTAATTTCAGTATTACTATGTTACTACAAACCACAGACAGTCGATGGAAAAAGGGACGATGATTGCTGGTTTTGTATTACATAGACCTATTAACTTAAGGGCCGACCCAAATGCATGGTAAAGACGGTTTAAATTCAAATTTCTGATAGCAAGTGCTTTAGGGTCGAGGGGAGCTAAATTTACGGATCGCTGAATCCTCCAAATGACTCCAATAGAAAGTTCCGTTTTGATATTTCACGAAAATAATTATGACAAGGAACATGTGACAAAAAGTAAGTTATTTAATGGCGACTTAAACGTCGTAACCACAGCTTATTCAAGCGTTTAAGTCGCCAAAACCAAGAAAAAATGCTTCACAATAATGTCGGCTAATGTCGGAGTTCAAAGTTCACTTAATAATTGATTTGTGTCAGTTTGTTTTGAAATACAACCTCAGGCCGATCTACGAGCGCGTGCTTATATTTGCCTTACCCCATAGTTTGTGTTTCTATCCAAGGACCCGGTTGAGTTCTTTCTTGCTCGTACAAACTGTGTATCACTACTTGGTAAAGATGCCCACGTCTTCTTGTTTTTGTCCACAGCAAATATAGGCTGGAATTATATAAATGAAATTTCATTTTAGTGGAGTCTAAAATACATATATATCGATGGCTTAGAGCAAATACGTAGTATGGCTCTATACATTGTATAGAGCCATACTATGTTTTTGCTCTAAGCCCTCGATATATTGTGATTGAAAATCGATTTGAAGCTTCGTGAAAAAGAGTATGGAACTATGTTGCATGCTCGCATAAAAAGTAGTTCCATAAAATCGGTTTCCAACCGATAATGATTTTGCTTCTTTATATTTCATAATACGAAGAGCAGAGCACGATTTTCTTTGTTATTTTGGATGTGGTATAAAACGAAAATTCGGTATGAACCCGCTTCGTGCCATCATACAGTGTAATTATGTTATAGGTTTCATATTGTTCCTAAATGAAATCGAAAAGTCTCTTTACTAGGAATCAAAGTACTGAAATCACTGTGATCTAACCAAGCATGGTTTTGTTAAGTTATCGTCCTTGACAAAGGTTATCATGATAAACAGATGATGTCAAAGTAACCCGGGAGTTAAATAACACGCTTTGAAGGAGTTCTCTACAATTTGCATTAAGTTGCAATATTCCTGAAATTCAAAAAAACTTCTTTTTATAGCGTAGGCTTTCAATTGATTTAGTTGTTAAGCCTCCAGTGGCAGTTTGCACGGATTGAAATCTGAGAAGACGTCAAAAACGTGTCTGTTAAATTAAGCTTTCCGAGCTGACACTTTGCTAGCTAAAAATCACACACATTTTGTCGAATGTAGAGCTGACTTTACACTAATTATCAGATAGAAGATTTACTAAAATGTAATATATAATACTTCAGATGATCGAATTCTAAAGAACTAAAATCCTAAATCAAGTGGTTCCAATTCGGATTCAGTCCAGAGTATGGTACCGAGTAGATTAGATACAAACTGTTTGCAGTGTATTATCTCATACTTTTTTCACATAGCTTAGTTTACCGAATTAGACCTACTAATCAAAGAAAGTTTTGTATTAAAAATGAGTCGAAACATTGCGAATGAGATATACTTTCAGTTTCTAAAATTGCACTTTTGACCATTTTTTTTTTTTCATTTGCCAATCTAAAGGAGACTTTTATCTAGTTGGATAGACCCGTGGTCGTCATCATATTGCTACTTCTAACAATTGACGGAGCGTTGAACACGCCCACTGACCTCCACCGTGGCAGTTCTACTGAGATATAAAACGACATTAATTTGCAAAATGTCCAGGGGTGTAGCATCAGAGGTAAATTAATGCGTTAGCTGGCGACCTAAACGCCGTTACTACAGTTTAAATAAGCTGTAGTTACGACGCTTGAATCGAAAAATAAACAAACGTTAACGCCGGTGTTCAACATTCACTACCGCTCAAATAGATCATTTCTTCAGTCAACCGATTTAGGCAATTGCCAATGAGTCCTACGTGAAGACTCGGATCAGTCTCCGTATCTCTGCAGTCAAACCAGAGTCTTTAACTATTATGCTTCCTGTAGATATAAGCATTCACTCGAAGTTTCCGTAAACGATCAGGGAACATTAAAAATGCACTGTGTGGACGTCAAGCCTAAGAATTTGAGCGCATGAGAATTTGGAAAAATACATAAACTGCTTCGTATGTAGATATATCTCTTTGCGTACGCCGTCTCCTTGCCATACAATTTTACTCAAATCCAACGTTATTAGGATGTTTGCTTTATTTTTTTGATTACATCAAGTTATAAGAAATGAAGAGAATAGTTTTCTTTTCTTTAAAGTATGAAGTTTTTAGGCTCATATACTTTCGCAAAAAGTAGATCCATAAATTTTTTCTCAAAAGTATTAGAATATTTTATTGTCTTTGTTTCATGGCATTAAACTATAAGAAATGTTTTTGTTCTCATTGAGGTATGACCTTTAACATGCACGAAACCGCTTCGCGTATTCATACAGTGTGATTAAGATTTTAGGTCCATATCTTTAAAAAAAATGTCTTCAGCTCGTAAATAAATGGTAAAACAGAAAAATGAGTAATAAAAAGGGGAGGGGATTCTATCTATGATTAAAAGGAAATTACATGCATACATAAGAAGCCTTCCAATATTATTAAAAGAAACATTATTAAGCAAAAAGCTGTCGTATAATACGTAACTACAAATATTATAGCCTTATGTCAAACAACAAAACAAAAACTAAATATTCTGGAATGGCTTCCAGCATAATGTATAAAAACATCGTAGAAAGAAAAGCTTTTATCGTGATATATGAAGCTGCAATTGTCAAATAATGCTTGAAGCTTAACAACATAGTTATAAAAAATGTTTAACGCTTTAATGGATGAACTGTATTTCACAATGATTTTTTTTTCACTTTCTAAATAGGATGATCTTGAAATTAAATTCATTATCTACAGTTTCCATGCATTTCTATGTCGTCTAAATTTCTAAGCAGGTATGCCTTTCTAAATGCAATCACTTTTAAACTAGAGGTAAAAGACAATGATATTCATAGTTAGAGGATAACATTATCCAGAGTTAAAAGACCACTACATTCATAACTTAACCCATTCCCCCAAAATGACGCTTTTTTATGCCTCTACGAAAGAAAGTATTGGAAAACATTGTAGAAAATGAAAAAAATTGCTTATTACAAGCAATTTTTTCACTATCTACAATATTTTCTACCCCAAAATGTAAAGGTTCTTAAAATTTCACCAACTAAAAATTGCAGCTTCTTTGAATTTGGACCAGATTAAGATTTAATTGGGTGGAAATGGGTTAAGGACCACGGTACCCATAACTAAAAAAGCAACTTGTACATACTAAAGGACCACGATGTCCACATTTGAAGGACTGCGGTGTCAAGAGCTAAAGACACATGAAATAAACTATGGTAATACCCAATAATTCATGTCATGGTTTTATTTATATGGAAATCGTGGCCATGTAGCTATGGATATTTCAGAACTATAGCTTGGATATGTTGCACCTATAGCACTGGATATCGTGGTCCTATAATTGTGGATATCGTCACCCTTTAGCTATTGAAATCGTTGCAGTGTATGCCCCAAACCTTTGTTTACGGATATCGTTGTCCAATACTTATACATATCTCGGACCTATACCTATGTATACCTAGGTCCTATAGCTATTGCGAATGTGGTCCTTCAATGAATATAATGTCATGGGTTCGATTCCTGCAGATGGTACATATCCTTTCCGACATTTGTTTCTCACCAATGGGTGGATAATCGTAAACCTAAGTGGGATAGCAGCTGGAGGCTAGGTAAGGATGTTGTGGTAGTACTGCTGTGAGAAATACCAAGAATCCATTGTTAGCTTCTCCAGCCGCCGAGATATGACTGATATACTGTGTAAAGTGGCGTTAAATCCCATTTAATCAATTAATCAATCAACCAATTAATGTGTATAGCTAAAGACCTCCCCCTAACAACTGTAGATCGTTCATCTTTGTAAAATCGAAACGTTCGTAAAAAATTCGTTTATCATTTCTACATCTAGCACTGGTTCTATTCTATATATTTTAAGAAAACAAAGCAACTTCAAGCGAGCTTTAGATTACGTCTTTCCAACCATGCCCTGATTTTCAAACAACCGCATGAATTAAATAATCACTTTTCGAGAATCCATATACACTCACTTACAAAACTCTGTCTACTTTCATCTTTGAAGAACCACGAGCGAACCACAGAAGCGCAATGGAGGTGTTTATACAGCTTCTGTGTCATGAACGTAGACATTTTGCGGTATTTACTATTTCAAAATGAAAACACATCTTATCTTCTCTGAATATACTTTTTTACATTAACCTTGATTAATCCATTCCTGAACTATCCTCCTTGTGCCACCAAGAAAATAGATTCAATCAAATTGTAATTGTCGTCCGAAACTTCTTTGGATTTAGACCTTTTTAGCCCTTCCCTGTTCAATCCCTGGGTTGTACGTCCCTGTAAATTCATAATTGACAAAACATTGTAAAAAAAGAAGAAATTGCTTGTAACAAGCAATTTCTTTTTCTTTCACAATATTTTCTACCCTTCTGAATGGTTATTTTCAAATTAAATCCAAAATAAAATTTCCGTAAGCAAAACATTTGAATTTGGACAGGTCTAAAAATATGCAAACAGGAAAGGTTTAAACTTCTTCGCCTGATTGATCTGCACCTTTCTTCACTTACATTTGTTTCCTATCATACTGTTCTGCACGTTATCTACCCGCAGGGTCTCTAAAGAAGCTATGCCTCATTAGTAGACGGAGAACGTTCATGTTCAATAGTACTCTTTCTTTCACTTACAATGGATTCTACGTCGTATATTTGTAAATCAGTGAATGGTTGGAATAGCGTTACACTTACGACTAGACTTACCAGATCGTCTGATTTACTCGAACCATCATCCTAGTGATAATTATCATGATTTCATTTTACTAGAAGTTTGTGTGAGAAGTAAATTCTAAGTAACAGAAACCAAATAGAGCGTAGTAGGTGTGAGCTGTCTTATTCAGAGTAATCTCTAGTTGACCTATCGCTGGCTCCGCCCACTGACTACTTTTGCCCCGCCGATTGACTCCAACAGGAAGTTCCGATTCGATCTTTAACGGCGTCATTTTGCAAAATTTATGGCCAGTAGCATGTTACAAATAAGTAGAATGGTTGATGGGCAACCTAAACGTCGTAACTGCAGCTTGAAAATGGCGGTGTTTAAAACTCAATTCCGGGCTGAATGAATTATTTAATTGGTCGATATATTCCTTAGCCCATTCCCACACAATGACGCATTTAAACGCCCCTCAACATAAAAGTTTTGAAAAACATTGTGGAAAATGAAGAAATTGCTTGTTATAAGCAATTTCTTCATTTTCCACAATGTTTTCTACTTTAAAGGTAAAAAAAAAGTCCAAAATTCATAAGCTTTAAATTGTCATCTGCAACCTCTTTGAATTTGGACTGGTCTAATATTTTATCGTGTGGGAAGGGTAAATTGACGGCCGCGATTGATCAATCAATTGATCCTATCTCCTTTCAAATATTTGTTTTACGGAACCACAGGGACGTCCCTTCTCACTTGGCTGGTCACAAATGCTATGTCAGACCCCGACCTTAAGGGGGGACGGGGGGGGGGATTAACACCTATCCCAAATAATTTTGATAAGAATTGAAAACAACAATTAGTTTTTACTAATTCGTATATAGCCACTAAAAATATGTCTCAATGCCAAACTTATCCAGCGAAAATCTCGAAAAGTTTCCAAGTCAGCTGACCTTATCTTGAAATGCTTCCTACAGGCTTGCAGATTATTAGAGCTCCGTAAATACATGAATTGAATTTAGGCAATACATGGCTTCTGTTATATGTTTTCGTTGCTGATGTAAGTATAGTTTAATGGTATAGCGAAGTGGTTTAGTGATACCCGTTTTCTACAAAAAAGTCCTTTTGAAATTCTGTCTGGTTCAACAAACTGTTTGACCCATTCCCACACAATGACGCTTTTTGACGCCCTCAAGAGAGACAATATTGAAAAATTGTATAAAATGAAGAAAGTGCTTGTAACAAGCAGTTTCTTCATTTGACACAATATTTTCTACAAAGAAAGTTGAAGAAATGTAAAAAAAATCTTAATCTTCAAATGGCCGTCTGCATCTTCTTAGAATTTGGACTATTCTGAAATGTTGTCATCTGGTAATGGGTAAAAAGATCAAGCAATGAAGCAACAAAACGCATTCTTTAAACAAAAGTAAGATTTCAGCAAACTCTCAGATAAACTATTAAGCGAAAAAAAGTGTCAAAGACCAATTTATCTAGTGAATTACTAATTGTGTGAGAATCAAATTTGAAAAGTAATGACCTACCTTGTTTGAACCGTTCGTCTTAAAGCCGCTTTCATCCTGGGACGCTGAAAATAAATAATGGAATTTGAATGACGGATATCCGTTATCAATGAAAAAATGCAAATATTGCAACTTCCTTTAATTGTAGTTACGATGTTTTGACTGCCCATGATTTGTACCATTATGTAAAGTTACTGTACTGTGACAAGGAACAGTTCAGCATTTGTGCAAACTTTATAATGGAGAATGAAAACGGAGCCCGGATGGGAAATCTTAGAGTCGCTACATGTTTTTCGTAAATAATGATACATATAAAACGGTAATTCATCCTCTATATCTGTAAAAAGTGAAAGTTTGACATTCCAAAGGTAATTCTAAAATCGTCCCGTAATGCAGGGCTTGACATTGTCCGTCCTATTTTGAATGAACAAGTCTCATTCTCATTGATGAATCAATATAATAATTTGTTCGCAATCAATAGCCGTTCCAGTATAATACGTATTATAAACTGTCTGGTGACTGACTTAAGTTGTCCTCAAGTGTTCTTGAAGAAGCTTTGATGTCTGCAAGTGTTGTGATTGATTCAGCCCTTCCAAATACTAAAATTAGCAAAGGACATTTGTAGAAAATTTCATGTACCAGTATATTTTACACAAACGATTTCTTTTGACCTAAACTTGGAAATCATAGCTCATGAAATGGCGTAACTTATCAAATTATGACATGAAAATATTGTTCAATGCATATGAAAGTTTTTTTTTCTGTTTGCCTTTTGAATACTATTTATATGTTTGAATTTATATTTTTTCATTTTAATCATTATTTTTTTTAAATCTATCATTCTTTTATCATTTTCAATTTTATTTATTAATTATTATCATCTTTAAGCTCATTTAGTCTTAAATTGCCTGAACCTTTTTTTAGATAATTTTCTACGTTGAATAATCATTATTTTTTCCCGGATGGAACTAGCCAAATTTATAAAAAGAAATTAGTGGAATGAGTGGAATGAAATTTTGGCTTCTTATGAAATTAGGAACAAATCAAGACCAACAGGGAGGTTTAGCCCATTCCAAAATAAAGAATTTTTAGACTGGTCAAAATTGAAAGCAGCTCAAACGACAATTTCAAGTTGGTGGTATTAAAATATTTACATCATTGAGGATAGAAAACATTAGATTGGTAATGTCGGGAAATATAAGGCGTATAAGATTTATTATGAATAGTTTTAATATTCGTACCAAAGGCTTACAATTTCTTTTGTTTATTTTGACATGCTTTCTCTATTCATTGAGATCTGTCAAGTAATACATTTCCAATTTGGGCTAAATCGCTCGCTTTAATAGATATTTTCATTATTACAGATATGTGCTGATCAATTAATTCTTCTGTCACGATCATCTCTCGATTTTAAGTGTGCCTTGTCTTTATAATTGTGGTTATATCATAAATCATTCGATAAAGGTATGTGTCAACCAGTAATAAATTCCCCCCACAAGTATTCAAAATGCCGACAGGTAAAACGCTCAAAAAATGCAATTTGTATTTCTGTTAAAAATGGGGTTTGATATGTGACCCATCATTCTTATAGCTTAACCCATTCCAACTCAAGCCCTCCTTTTTACGCCCCTAAAGTAAAAAGCTTGGAAAACATTGTGGAAAATGAAGAAATTGCTTGTATCAAGCATTTTTTTCATTATCCACAATGTTTTCTATCCAAAATGACGAAAAAGTGCAAAATTCCATCAGCTTGAAATTGTCGTCTGCAGCTTCTTTCAATTTGGACCAGTCTAAAATTTTGCTGTGTTGGAATGGGTTAAACAGTGTAACGTAAGTTGGCGACCGAAACCTCGTTACTCCCACTTATTCATTCTGTAGTTACGAGGTTTAGTTGCCCACTAACGATAAACAAGGTATAAAGGCGCGAAAGACCGGACCAACTAGGAATCCCCGTGACAATTGTTGCCCGCTTCGCGTAATCATACAGTGTGATTAGGTTTTTCGGCTCATACCTCCATTCGACAATTGACGAATCGCAACTGTCAAAAAAAACCGCTCGACCAATCAAATCATATATTTAGACCGACAGTGATCTTTGAGCTCCGACACTGGTCGAACCATTTTTTGTTGGTTTGGCGACATAAACATCGCAATTACAGCTTGTTTAACTATAGTTACGACGTTTAGGTTGCCGACCATCGATTTCACTTCTTTGTTACATGTTATAACCTATAAATTTTAAAAAAATCACGCGGTTAAATATCAAATTGAAACTTCTTGTCGGAGCTTAGTAGGCGTAGCCAGCGATCCGTCAATTATACAAATCATCAGCATAACATATTACGCGTGAAATATGAAACATCTTATGGCTTGTCAAAATATGATTCTCAAAGATTTGTAAAAAAAGGGGGGACCGAGTCATGACCCACGTAGAGCCCAAATGAAACCCTAGAGGTATTATTTTGACTAGTCCTATAGATCATTATCAGATGGTTACATGCAAAATACATGCAAAACATCAGATCTCTGTGGTCTGTCCAAAGTTTTTATTTTAAATCCCCTATTTTGTTCTTTGCTTTGTTAAAATGGGTTGTGTCAGGAAAAGTCAAAATGGGACCCCGTGGGCTTATTTCATCAAATTCCGTAGTTGGTCACAAAACAACAGCACATGCAAAATATGGAGCCACTAGGCCTTGTGGTTTGTCCATATACGGTTTTAAGTATTCTTAACTTTTATGCTTTTGATTGCTAATGTACCCAAACGGTTCTTAAAGTAATTGTTGGCACACGGCCAGACGGACAATAGCCTAATACAGAAGCCTGCTTCACACTGTGTGGTTGTATTTGCGAAAGACCTTGAGAGCTAGAAACTCATTTTAGAAATACGAATGGCACGTATAGACAAGGGTTGATTGTTTCGCTATCTTAAGAGGTATTGAAAAGATGAATCACTGTCATGTGAAATGCCCGAAAGAAAACACATTTTGTATAAGGTATAAAACTCGGTTGAATGTGAGTAATTACTTACATCTTGACGTTGTTCGAGCAGGGACGTCGTATAGAAAACAAATTGCCTTTACAAATTGTCAATGCGGCGTCTCCGTTTATGAGCATTAACCCATTAACAGACGGCAAAATTATAGACTGACCCAAATTGAAAGGAATTGCAGACGACAATATACAGTTTACGAAATTTTAGATTTTTTCGACTTTCTTGATAGAAAACATTGTGTAAAATGAAGAAATTGCTTGTTACAAGCAATTTCTTCATTTTACACAAAGTTTTCCCAATTGTTTTTCTTGATGGGCGTCAAAAAGCGCCATTTTGTGGGAATGGTTTAAACGAAAGTCAGATCTTCATAATGATTAATGTGATTCGCCAAGCATAAAAAGACTTCCTTGGTGTTCCGAGTAACAAATATTTGAAAAAGAGAAAGGATCCAGCGGAGGTCAACAAGAGGTCGCTTACCGAAAGTCATTATTAGGAAAGGTAGAATGGTCATTTTAGATTCAGAGAATGGTGAAAGACCCAAAACTTAAGAGGCTAGGCACCTTGCGCAGTTGATACTTTTGGCACCTACCCGGATGTAATTTTTAAACTTATTGCTCACAATTCTGGACATATGCAATAACCCGCTGAATGAAAAATATTCGCAGTCCGAGACCAAGATATCATGTCTACACCCTTTTCAAGATATAACTTCGATATTCGGATACCCATCGGAAATTAATTGATCGCTGGTCATACTCACTGATCTCCGACAGGAAGTCCCACTTCGATATTAAACGGCTTTATCTATCTACTTATTTATTTAAAATGGTAAGTAAGATGTAACGGAAAGGTTATGTAGTTGGTTGGCGACCTAGACGTCATAACTACAGCTTGAATAAGTTCGATCCCCGGTGTCGGAAAATATCCTTTCCGACATTTGTCTCCATAAATGGGTCGGTAATCGAAAACCTAAGTAGGATGAGCGGCTGGAGGTTCTGAAAGGATGTAGTGGTAGTACACGTGTGCGAAATACCAGGAATCCATGGTTAGGTGCTACAGCCGCCGCGATATAACTGAAATACTGTATAAAAAGGGGGTTTAACCGAATTCAAACAAACCTTTCTACAGGCGTAAACGCCTTGCACTACATCGGACACTTTGTCAAGTTAAGATCGATTTTCCCGTTGAACGAGACTAACTTTTTGTTCATTCCGCTATAACAACACTTACAGCCTGTTAGGTGCTCCAGCCACCGCGATATGACTGAAATACTGTTAAGCGGCGTTGAACTCCATTCAATCAATCAATCAATACTGCCAAAAAGGATGTAATCTTTCTTCCAAAACAAATCAGTTCAATAATTTGATTTTAGTTCTTGATTTTAAAAATCGACTACCCTATACATGCGTTTAATCTTAACCCTTTTCTGTTTATTGAAATTTTAGACTGGTTCACATTGAAAGAAGTTGCAGACGACAATAAAAATTGGATGCAATTTTAAATGAACCCATACTATGTAGTAGAAAATATTGTGGGAAAAGTAGTAATTGCTTGTTACAAGCAAATTCTCCTTTTTCCACAATATTTTCTCAAGTATACGATCACAGCGACTTAAAATCCCGGGTTAGTACAGCAAAGGTTTAATTGACATAAAAACGCTAGGATTGCGCACCGGGCGCCAGTACCATGTACCGGGTTGACAGCGAACTTATAGCACAGTCAAGGAGTTTAAGCTTCGGGAACAAATTTAAGGTATAAGAAGAAAGCTATCCATTCTGGATATGAAAAAACAACCTATTCCTCTTTTTCATATTTAATGTAAGCCAGAATATGAGTAAAATATATCTTGTTAAAAAGGCTACGAATGTTCATAAATATTCGTCTATGCCATGAAAAAACGAGAGCACAATTACATATCTTTTGGGCATCCTACATTTACAAAAAGGTAACACAAGTGAGAGCTTAAAACAGCGAGTATGCATACGGTGTATTGTTCTGTGGTCTATATAAAATAATACTTGAATTTACACAGATTCATCTTTTTATAATGATCATTGTAAAAGCACGTTTATGATTTACAAACTAGATATCAATTGGTGTCCTTTCCAGGTAGAAAGTGACACAGCACCGTCCCAAAGCAAAATATGTATCTTACCAATGAAAATGCAGATTGTGCGGTGGAAATTCGGAATTGGGTGCGAAGTTTTACGGGAAATATTTCGGAAGTTGAAGGCGGACGAGTTTGCTTTTACATATATCGCCGTTGAGCGACCAAAACATCGTAAACACAGCTTGATTCAAGCTGTGTTTACGATATTTTGCTCGCCCATCGACGATAGACAAAGCGTTCATCTATCATTGGCGATCATTCGATTCTGATCAATAGGCCATACCGATATTTGACACATTTCTGGGAATGCCCCTTTTCGCACGACAGTCAACAGTAGATTAAATTTCTCGGCGAAATCAAGACGTTTTGCGTCAATAGCTGTTCCCTTTTGTTCTTTTGTAACACGATATATAGTAGAAAAACGAGCGGTTAGCGGGATGAAAGACGGGAAATAAATTTAAATAGACAATTAGATACACCTGCGGAGGAAAAGTGTAGGTTATTATCTACACATTAGATGCATTATAAACTTCTTATTTGGCAGAAATATACTTTCAACTGTTTATAATTTAACGGTTAGTTTCGTCTATCCAAAACGAGCGATCTGATTGGTCGAAAATTTTAATTCATACCTCCATGAACAAAATAGTTCATTACAAAAAGTTATTAAAAATTTGTAAAGTTGTTGCATTTTTTTATTTTCATGGAGGTATGAACCGAAAAACCTAATCACACTTATGTATGAATCCGCTTCGCGTATTCATACAGTGTGATTAGTTTTTTCGGTTCATACCTCCATAAAAACAAAAATATTCTCTTCGTCTCTTAAATGATATATCTGTTAAGTGGATGAGTATCTGAAAACTATATTTTAAAGCTATATTGTTGCCCATTTCTCTTAGTTGTCGTCGTTAGGATGGCGCTTTAACGATGTACGGGGTAAGGAATACCGATCGGGCCATCTTCTAACAAAATAGTCAATCTTACTCGAGCGACCACGTCTAGTAAGCGACCATTTCCATTACGCGACAATAATCGAAATCCCCTTTTAGAAAGCAAAATCTCCTTAAAATTGAAATCATTTTCATGAGAAATCGTAACAAAATCCTATGCTATTGGAACTCATTTGAATCGTCTCAATCAGACGATTCTGATGAGTCCAAAAGCATAGTATTAAGCATGAATTCTGTAATAAATTCTTCATGCAATCGAATAAATCCTTCATATATTTCACAATAAAGAGTATTAAAGGACCATTCTTTTAAGCGACCACTTTTTGGTCATCCCTTCTGTGGTCGCTTAATACAAGATTTACTGTATAAGGAGTTTAATCGCGAAGGTTTTTGATATAGTGACGAGAACGCACGAGTATGAGACTAGGCGACAACGATTTTGTTTTCACGATGATAAGTAATCAAGACAAGATTTATGCGAGATTCAAACTAGCAAATATAGGACAAATGTTTTCAACAAAACTTAATTTGCGGCAAGTCACTCAAAGAATCCAATCCTTAGGGGCCAATGACGTCAGTGCAGACTGACCAGGATCAGAAGCAGCTACTAGCAGGACTCTAGTTGGACCAATTCTTTTGGGACCTGTGCTATCAATGCAGTATGACCAAGTTCAACAGCTGCAAGAACTTCATTATGTGTACCTTTTGCATTTGTGCGTAAATAAAATCCTCTGACCAGTCTTATCAATTGTCTTTCATACGGACGTACATGCTTCGATTGTTGTACGACTTTTGGCACGCTTACCTTCTAGATTTGTAAACGATAAATGGACATACAGAAGCAAGCGCCTTGGGGATAGTCAAAAAGTGCTTGCTTAAGGTTGGTGTACTTGCTTAATACAGATGCATTTCTATGCATTTACTTTTGTCGGACGTTCAGTCTATGCAAACCTCATACTACGCGAATTTAACATGCCATACTTTATTGGTCCGTATTCACAAGCCAATAAAATAAGTTTTATCTTTTAACTCAATACCAGACGGCAAAATTTTAGACTGGTCTTACTTGAAAGGAGTTGCAGACGACTATAAAAAGTTGGTAAAATTTTAGGTTTCTTCAACTTTATGGTTAGAAAATATTGTGGAAAATGAAGAAATTGCTTGTTCCAGGCAATTTCTTGATTTTCACAATGTTTTCCCAATTGTTTTTCTAGAGGGGCGTCAAAAGGCGTCATATAGTAGGAATGGGTTAACTCATAAAAAAATTATCAGAATTCGTTATGATTTTCAATTGGTCCTGTGAATTAGACTGGTTTGTGAACATGAATCTAAGGTTTTGGCTTCACAATGAGCTTGTCATAGAATACTACTTGTATTACTCAAACATAGTGTCAACTTAAACATTTGGTCAAAGAAAATAAGCATTGGTGAAAGAAAGAGTTTATTTAAGCCCATTACGACACAACTTACATTGTAGCTTTCTACTAACATAAAGTTCATGAAAACAAAGTAGAAAATGAAGAAACTTCTTGTAGCAAGAAATCTTTTCGTTCTCCACATTCTTTTCAACAAACGAGACATTTATTATTCTATCAACTTAAAATTGTCGTCTGCAACTTATTTTGATTTGGACCAGACTAAATTTCAAATTTTGTTGACCTGCAATGGGTTAAACACATGTCATTACCAGCATCTCCGAGTTCGGGGTCCTTATCAAACGCTGGGTTGGCATAACCGTAATTTTCCAGTTTCCTATCCTGTTCGTCTATGTGTTTTTCTGGCTTTAATATACCTGGAAATAGAAATAACGAAAGATTCTAAACAGTTTGATCAACTTAACAGAATATGTATGCATATATAGGTATACAAACGAACATACAAGCTGGAGACAGTTTTACACAATCTAATTGGATTATTCAAGTGAAATATGAATTTTTCTTTGTTGTTCAATAACTAAAACATATTTCATTCATAGACCCAAGTAGACTCGTCAAAATGATATTTTTACTGTTTTGTGGTAAATTGACCAGTCCTCTGCCCCGCCTACTGACTCCGCTGGCTACTACCACTGACTCCGACAGTAGGTTCCACTTCGGTATTTAACGGCATTTTTTTGCGAAATTTGTCGCCAGTGACAAACAACAAAACTTTAAAAAAATGTCGCCAGTGACAAACAACAAAACTTAAAAAAAATGTCGGCCAATGTTGGAGTTAAGATTTCTTTTTCGGTCAAAATGAATGATTTTATTGGCCGTTTTTTTTTTTTTTTTTTTGATTGAACGACGTGACTGGTCATTTGCTCCCAACCAGCAAAATCCCCTGTGTAAAATTCAAAACAAAGGCCTGAGTAGTTACGGAGCTACTAAACGCCACAAAAACTATTATCGTTATTTTAAAGATGAAAAGGGTTAATAATGTCTGGGTAAAAAAATCGTTTCATGCGAACTATCACCCTGAATATTTACAGATATACGTTTTTGCAGAAAGACTTGCAGGTAAATTTGTAAAATTGATCGAATTTCCACTAAAATATGTCACAGAAATCTCTGCCATCATGTTGTATCCAAACCTTTTATCTGATTTCTAAGTTGAAATCCGTCATAATTCCTTCTTAATTAATGTCAAAGTAATGAATACTTATGTCGGGATCCATCATCGGTAAATAAGGAGTGATTTTCACAAAATGGTTTCATAGTTAGGTAGAATGGCCATCCTCATTGAAAGAAACCCTGACCAATTAAAGCGAAATTTCTATACATTTCATTTTATTGTTTTAACTTAGAACATACGACAAGATTCGATTCGGATTAGGACACTTTTTTCTGCACATTTTTATAAACACTAACAACTACCAGTCTGAATATCATTCTTGTTGATATGTTAATACAAGAGATTTGTTCGCCAAGCTATTAATCCATTACAAGTCGGTAGAATTTAGAATTATCCAAATTCAAAAAAGTTTCAGACGGAAATTTAAAGTTTGTCGAATTTCAAACAAAAATCTTTGTCATTTTTGATAAAAATATTGTGGATAGTAAGGAAATTGCTTTTAACAACCAATTTCTTCATTTTCCACTCTGTTTTCCAAAGCCCCTTTTTTCAGGGGAGTAAATAAGCGGGATTGTTGGGGAATGGGTTAATTCTTTTTCGGTATTTTGGAGCAAGTTTAATCGGATCAGATCGATGTGGTTGTTGAGACTAGATCTTGTTATTCTAAACAAACCTTACACCATTTTGTAAGTTTTCACAAATATTGTCGTTTCACAAACATGGGCCAAGTAAATAGATCAAGTTGATACATTAATGTAACGTTGTCAAAAATGACCGATTGCTATGTAAAACAAACAATTATTGCGACAGACCATCAACAGGTTGATGAACGCTATTTTGTGACTCGTCATGGGAAAATGGAACATCTAGAATTATTGATAAGCATCTACAAATATTTCTTAACATTAATTGGTGTTCGATGGACTTTTAACCCTTCCTTTTTTTCTAAATTTAAGACCGGTCCAAATTCAAAGAGGATGAAGAGGTCAATGGAAAGTGGGTGCAATTTGAAAACAAACCATCCTATACTGTATAAAATGTTGTGGGAAAAGGGAAAACTGCTCTTTTTACCACAATCTTTTTCGAAGCGTAAATGAATAAGACGTAAAATCCCGAATCTGTACAGGAAAGGATCAAGGCCAATATTCTCTTACAAACGACTGAACGAAAGTGACTGCTATGCTCGGATCCAGGAATTTTATTATGGGGATGGGGGTGGGGGGTTCCAACCGAATAATTTTTTTTTATATAATATTAGTCACTTCGTGAGCAAAGTGTTGTAACTGCATCTTGAACCCTGTGGAAGCACAGCGGATCTGGATGTATACTTGTCGCTAACATGAAATTCTTGGAAAAGTCATGCACAGGCCCATTTAGAATGACCAATAAAAATAGTCGACTCTAGATAACTGACAGATCGCAGCTGCCAATCAAAGAATCAATTGACCAATCAAACTAATCATTCATACTGGGGGTGAACAATGAGTTCTTCCATTAGCTACCATTTGTTATAAGCATTTTTGTTGGTTTGACGACTTTAAGGTCGTCACTACAGCTTGAATAAGCCATGGTTGCGCTGTAGTTGCGACGATTAGGTCGCCATCCAACCATTTAACGGTTTTGTTACATCTTAATGACCATAAAATATCGAAAATTTACACCGTTTGATATCTAAGTGGACCTACCTATCGGAGGTCAGTAAGCGAGGACAGCGATCCGTCATTTTAACAGATATGTGTGACTACGGTTTGGCAGCTTAACCATTTCTCATTTAATCCCTAGTTTTTAAATCGTTGTGATTTCATTTTTGAGAAAACATTGTAGAAAAAAGAAGAATTGCTTGTAACAAGCAATTTCTTCATTTTCTGCAATATTTTCTACCCTTCAGAATGGTTATTTTTCAAATTATATCTACTTTAAATTTTTGTCTTCAAGACCTTTGAATTTGGACAGGTCTAAAATTTGCAAAACATGGAATAGCTAAAGATATCGATTTCTTTTCAAAACAAGCAGAAACTACACAGCATCCTAGTGATCTAGATTGCAGTTTGACATCGTTTCGAGTGATCTAGAGTTAAGTCACGTGTACATGCTTTTTAAATTACTAGCACCGAAAGCCTTCAAATTCTTTATGTCAGTTTTTATGTCTCATGCTTAATAGCGTCAATTAAATTTGGGGATATTAAAACGGTGCCTTATTTCGTTTAGAATAAATAAATCCATTTACCCAATATACAATGAACGGTTCGTATTTCGAATTCACCCTTGAATAAGTCTACATGTATCGTCATTTATTTATCGTCGCTACCGTAGCATTTGACCATAGGAGCGACGCCCCGGTGGTGCGGGGAGTACTGGGAGACCCGCCAGGTTCCTTAACCCATTACCACACAGAACATTTTAGACTGATCCAATTTGAAAGAAGTTGCAGACGATATATTTTAGTTGGTGGAATTTAGAAAAAAATGTCTTGTAGGGTAGAAAACACTGTGGACGTTGAAGAAACGGCTCGTTACAAGCGATTTCTACATTGTCTGCAATGTTTTCCAACGCCCCTTTTCTTAGGGGGTGCTAAAAAAGTCATTATGTGGATTGGGTTAACCCTTTCCCGTTTATGAAATTTTAAACTGGGCCAAATTAAAAGAGGTTCCAGAAAACAATGAAAATTAGATGTAATGAGATTGAACCATCCTATGTGGTAGAAAATATAGTGGGGAAAGGCGAAATTGCTTGTAACAAGCATTTTCTTTCTTTTCCCACGATGTTTTTTCTACTATAAAATCGCAGGAACGTAAAATATCGGATTTGAGCAGGAAAGGGTTAACGTGTTCGGCGAAAAGCACCGTCACATGGGGCCTCGTCTCACCCGAGACTCTATTGGTTTGTTAGTAAGGTTAGCCCGGGGCTCGAACCTGTGATCTCGAGATTTGAAAAGTATAAATTCTATGGGAATAATTTATTTGAATACAGTAAGAATTTTTATTTTTCATTTTTGTATCACATTACATGGTTTGTGAACTGACAAGTCGCTACTGTCAATCAAGGAATAAATCAAATGATTTAATAATCTCAGAATTTGGTTTTGAATTCCGACATTGGCCGCCATTTGTGTGAAACACTTCGTTGGTTTCGTTGGTTTGGAAACTTAATCAAGCTGTAGTTACGACGTTTAATGAGCCAACCAACCACTCTACTATTTTGTTACATGCTAATGGCCATAGATTTTGCAAAATAACGCCGATAAAAATCGAAACAGAACTTTCTGTTGGAGTCAATGGGCGTGTCCAACGGACTTAGTTGGCGGGGCCAGTGATTGGTCAATTCAATACGGTACATTCAGACACAGTGTTTATACGAGGAAGCATTTTGTATTATGAATACAACTTTACCATTGTGATGTCTTTGGTTTACGTACCAACCGATTCGCGTATATTACTACATTTTAATCCAATTTTAATGATGTGTGATTTTTTATCACCGTGAAATACCTCGGGGTGTTTTGGTGCATTGTAATTTCAATCATAAATAACTCTTATTTTTGGTATATAAAATTGCAATCATTGACACGGAATCTATTGTGCACTTCAAAAAAATGCAATTACAATCTGCATAGAAAAATCATATGACGATATGTATGAGGTGCATTCGAGAACGCCAGAAACAGTTCTGGGACTGGTCTCTTTGAGAACATGTTTGACGTTTGGTCATCTAACGAATTCCCACAGATTTCTGATTTTTTACACCCAAAAAGAAAGGAGTTTGAGAAAACAATGTGTAAAAGGAAGAAATTGCTTGTTTCATTGGCATTTTTTCTATAAAAGACAGAGATATTCAAAATTCCACCAACTTTTAATTGTCGTCTGCAACTTTCTTCAGTTTGGACAAGTGCAAAATTTTGTCGTTTGATATTTGGATAACAATATAGTTACTACGTATTCCATAAATTTTCTATACTGACTCATTTTAACCAATTACCAGACGACGAAAGTTCGAAGTATTCCTAATCCAAAGAAGTTGCAGATGACAATTCTAACCCTTTTCTTTTTACTTTTTGGTTACATGCTACTGATACATTTGTAAAGATAACGCCTAAAATATCTCTGTCGAACTTCCTGTAGGAGGTCAGTGAGTGTGGCCAGCGATCCACAAATTAAGTTAACAGTCATGCTCAATCCTTTCCCTTTTCTCGAAATACTAGACTGGTCCAAATTGAAAGAGGCTGTAGACGAAAATGAAAATTGGATGCAATTTGAAATGAAACCATCCCATGAGGTAGAAAATATTGTGGGGAAAGAAGAAATTGCTTGTAACAAGCAATTTCTTCTCTTTTTCCACACTGTTTTCTCAAGTATAAAATCACTGGGGCGTTAAATCTCGACTTTGTACAGGAAAAGGTTAATAGCAGGGTTGGTTTGGCTGTATGACCGCCCTCAACTATGACCTGCCGTTATTCTATTCCCACACGATGGCGCATTTTGACGCCCCCAGCAAAAAGCTTCTGATATCATTATTGAAATTGAAGAAATTGCTTGTTACAAGACATTTATTCATTATCAACAATGTTTTCTACCTCAAAAGACAAATGAAATAAAAAAAAATCATCAACTACATTCTGTCGTCTGCAGCATCTTTGAAATTGGACCAGTCTAAAATTTGCCGTCTGGTAATGAGTTAAAATGATAGAATTACAACCCAGCTGATCTAGACCGATAGAAGGTTTTATAACTTAAGACCTTGCGTGAAGTGTTGACAGATAGGATTTACCCGGTGCTCATTTCAACTTTCAATAATTAGCCTCGACGCCAATATAGACAGGTTCACCCGTCTAAATACCTATCATAACTGCAATTATTTTCTTATCCAGTGTGATTACCTTTATCGTAAACTTAACCTTGACTCTCTGAAATAATTTGTCACAAGAAACCAACAAATTACGTATATAGCACATATACAGTAAATGTACATGTCGTTAGTGAACGACCGACATGTCGCAACTACAGCTTAAATGAAGCTGAAGTTACGTCATTCTGGTAGCCCAACCATGATATACAATCCAAGTTCTTATATAGGGTGGTATGTGGAGTTATCTTGATACTATCATTGTTTAGCTCAAGATGGTAACACACACTCAAAGGTGCAGTCAAATTTGTATTTAGTGACCATTAAAGGGACGGCCAAAATGTGGTCGTTTAGAAGAATTGTCACTTTATACATTTTTTTTTTACATATATGAGGGACCGTTTCGTCTGCATTCAGCCGCCGTCATAGCGCAGTCGGTAGCGCGTCAGACTCCTAATCTTCACTCATGGGGTGTCATGGGTTCGATCCCCGGCAGCGGCACATATTCTCCCCGACATTTGGCTCTCACCAATGGGTAAATAATCGTAAACCTAAGTCGGATAGCAGCTGGAGGCTAGGAAAGGACGTAGTGGTAGTACTGGTGTGAGAAATACAAGGAATCCATTATTAGGTGCTCCAGCCGCCGCGATATGACTGAAATACTGTTGAAAGTGGTATTAAACCCGATTCAATCAAATAATCGTCTGCATTCATACATCATTGCAGGATTAACCCTATGATAAAGGGGCTCTTAAGAAGAGACTCAATGAGATTATTCTAATGAGATCCACCAATATATGATTTAGTTTAACAAAGGCGTCCAACTATTAAGATCCTATGTTTTTTGGATAGGAAATATTGATGCTGATCGCTTATTGAAAGTGGTAACTTAATAGATGTGGTCGTTTGAGCAAATCTGACTGTACTGAAGTCAATTTGTCCTGGAATCTTTTTAACCATTCATGTCCTAATCTGACTGATGTCAACCACAGGTCACATTCCGAAAACACATATGACTACTTTCGGAAAGATAGGGAAACTTTCGACCCAAAGCAAAAATACGTGTTGGTGTTTGTGTGCTGGTTTGTTGTTTTATTGAGCGATTAATTGATTGATTGATTGCCTGGTTGTTGTTTTGTCGTTGTCATTTCTATCGTTGTTCAAACTGTGGTTGGTGCTTACAATTTGGCTTGTCCAAAGAATTCACTCTCAGAGGCTGATTAAAATGTGATATCTTTAGTGCGTTTATAGAACCACGTGACTTTCTAGTAATGTTATGGAACGTTATGGTTTTAGCTAGCGCCTATCCCATGAAACCCACAAAGATAATAATGATAGATAATAATAAAATCTTATTTAGAGAAGGTAGTTCATTAAGCCTTAACGTACAAAAACAATATAATGAAGAGCTTATTTTCAATGAGGCCTTCTGAAACGATAAATGACAATTCAAGAGGTGATGGTATCTATCATAACCTTAATGTTTATGGTAATAATTGTACTAATAAATGATGATGATGAAAAAGATCATTGATGAGCCAACTATTAATGATAGCTTATTTATACACAAACGCGCACATATACACACACACACAGACACACATGCATACACATACATATAAAAAAGAATAGGATACAGGACGAACATAATGAGAGTCCTTTAAAATTTCTTTCTTATTTTTTGTAAGGAATTTATTCAATTGAATTCCATGTTCAATAATTTGTTTATACTAATGGATTAATTTCAATTTACAATCTCAAATGGCTCGTATAAAGTCAATAATATTATATGGTAATTGACTCTAAGTAGTCCAATAACCATTCACTTCTATTCACTGTCTTGAAATGAAAATTAAATAAAACTTGTATTTAGCGACCACTGAAGAGACGGCTAAAATGTGGTCGCTTAATACATTTTTAGTGATATACATGAGTTACAGATTCGATTCGATACATTATTCATTTTTGGACTCCTTCGAATCGTCTCATTGAGACGATTTTAATGAGTTCAAACGACAAAGGATTCGGTAACGACATTTCTCAGCAAATATGTCCCCTGTCAGAGAATCTTTGCTTCTAGAGGTAAATTCTGATTATGGTTGCTAAATGAAAGTGGTCGCTTAATATAGGTGGTCGTTGAGCAAGATTGATCGAAATTAATATCAAAATAATCTGGTCAATATCGTTGGGAAAATGTCGATTACAATAAATGTGGCGTCAGATGCCATCATTTTTAATTTATTTATCATTATTATTTTTTATTTTTTTTTTTTTTTTAAGAAAATGTATTATCCGGAGCAACTTTTTACGAATAACATAACTAATTGTATTCGTGCAAACAATTTTAGTGTTGAAGATCGACAAAACTTTCTGTCTCATGACAAAGAGTGCTTTTGTGATTTCTTTTGTTGGTCTTAATTTTTTCAAAATCCGTATGTCGCAGTTTTCAAATGTTTTAACATAGATTATGCATTAGAAAAGTAATTGCTAAATAACTTCAGGGCCCTTCTATGTTTAATCACAAAGCTTTAACATTAAATTCAGGTGATATAAATTTTCATGTATTTAACATAAGGTTATTCAGCTCATTATAAATCATAATGTCACGTGACCTTCCGCTATTTGCCCCGGAGCTATCATTGACACAGTTTCCGCTTTGTGAATGTAAATAAGTAATTAAGGAAAATGGCGTTATCATTTTCCCGCCCTGCCCTTGAAGTACAAAAACTCGTTTGTATGGAGCGCAACCGTTGTCTCATCCTCTTCATTACACGTTTTTATTTTTTTTAATCGTGTTAAGGTATAAACAGCATAAGCGGTATTAGCTTCGCAGGAAATCTTGGTGGAACGACGTAAAAGTGGTCGATTAAGAGCATGGTCGCACAAAACACATTTTCTGAAATATATGAAGGATTTAATCGATTACATACAAAGATTATTTCAGATTTCTCGCTAAATCCTATGTTGTTTTGACTCGTTAGAATTGTCTCACTGAGACGACTCTAATGAGACACAACAGTTCGAGATTTTGGTATATGTTTTTTCAAATGCGAAAACTTCTTGATGAGAACCTTTGGTTTTGAAAAGGGGAATTTCGATTGTGGTCGTTTCATGAAAGTGGGTCGCTATATAGAGGTGGTATGCATGTTTGGCCGTATGTCGCCGATACTGATACACATGCGACATCCCACCCACTCCTAAAAATCCACTGAGCCCACGTGATATTAACCCTTGTCCTGCTGAAACCGGACTTTTCCTGTCTTGACAGGAGGTATAGATAAAGATCAGCCTGCACATAAGTGCAGTCTGATCTTTGTCTACACATCCTGCTTGTCCCTGTTAAGTCAGGGTTGTGTATGAAATTTAATTTTCAAAATAGATATAGACCTGCAATTAGTGGTTACAGTCCTTTCAGCCCCTTGATTTTCATGCTGTTTTGAAAGGGATTTTATTCAGCATGAAAATGGTTAAGAACCCCCATGTCAAAATTAGATAGGTTTGCTTGAAAAAGATACGTGACATAATTTGATCGTCAGAAAACCTTCATGTGCCAAGGCACATCTTTCGTTTTATCCTCTTGGCCTACTCTCCCAGTAATACAAATATGTGATTGATTGATTGATTGAATCACGTGGTTAAACGCCACTTTCAACATTATTTCAGCCACATCGTGCCGACTGGAGTACCTAACATTGGATTCCTGGTTTTTCTCACACCAGTACTACCACTACGTCCTTTCCTAGCCTCCAGCTGCTATCCCTCTTAGAATTATGATTATCCGCCCATTGTTGAGAGAAATGATGAAAATGATATGTGATCGAACCCATGACATCCCGTGATTGAAGATTGGGAGTCTGATGCGCTACCGACTGCGCTATGACGGCGGCTACAAAATACGTGAACATGGTCATATGTGAAATAGTTATACAATGAATTCTGCAAAGAATTTGAACTAAATCGATCAAATGAGATCACTATTGACCAATCGCTGCTGCCAGGATCAAGGCAGAATCCAGGCAGAATGAATGATTTGATTGGTCGATTGATTCCTTGATTTGCAGCCTTGATTCTAAAATTCCAACAAATTGACACCATTTGCACGAAACATTTTTGTTGGTTTTGCGACTTAAACGTCGTAACTAAAGCTCATCCAAGCTGTAGTTACGACGTTTAGGTCGACAACTAACCATTAAACATTTAGTTGCTTGCTACTGGCCGTAAGCTTTGTAAAATAACTCTGTTTAAAATCGAAGTGGAACTTCCTGTCGGAGTAATGGGCGTGGCCAACGCAGGGGGCGGGACAAGCAATTGGTTAATTGACTGCAACCAGAATTGTATTACGTGCACCAGCCTTGTGGTATCGTATACCGTAATGAGCGTGTTTCAGACGTTTTTGACGGTAGAGGTGTCAACGTGAATACATAACCATCTGATTACAAGGTCAATGAGACACATTTCATGTCAGACGACATCGTGTTCTGCACCGCTTACAGTGTCTGCTGCTGTCAACAATAAGGTTACATCGTGTACTCTTTGATAACCTCATAAATCCTTCCCTGTTCAATCTCTGGTTTTTACGCCCCTCTATTTCTATACCTGAGAAAACATTGTGATCGAGAAAAAAGAAGAATTGCCTTTGACAATCAATTTCTTCTTTTTCAACAATATTCTTTGCAATACTGAAGGATTTTGAAATAGATTCTAAAATCTTTTGAATCTTGACAAATTTTGCAATGGAGTAAAGGGTTAAGAGATGGTGATGGGTCAAGAGACTTTGAAGCTTTGCGAGTTTTTTGTTTTGTTTTTGTCGTTTTTCTTAACAGTTTGATAAGCCTTTTTTGTTGCTGTTGTTGTTTTGTTTTATTTTCTAAACAGTTTGATAAGTGGCTCAACTCATTACCAGACGACTAAATCTTAGGCTGGTCCATATTGAAAGAAGTTGCACACGATGATTCTAAGCTAATAGAATTTTAAAAATCTTTATCTCTTGGGTAGATATTATTGTGGATAATATAGAAATTGTTTGTAAAACTGCTTGTTACAACTATTTTTTTTTTCATTTTCCACACTTATTTCCAAAGCTTTTATCTTGAGGGTGTCAAAAAATGTCATTGAGTGGAAAACAATGTTTAACAAGAAATGAAATATATCAGTAATGAAATATGTTCAAAACATCCATGGATCATATACGGATGAAAAACGCTTTGCAACGATAGCTCTCATATGCCAACTGGCGTTTACAGATTTACATTAACCCTTTCCTGGTTGATCCCTGGATTTTACGTCCATAAGTTTTTATACTTGAGAAAATATTGTGGGATAAGAAGAAATTGATTGTAACAAGCAATTTCTTCTTATCCCTCAATATTTTCTTTCCGATAGGTTGGTTACTTTTCAAATTGCACTCACTTTTGATTGTCGTCTGCAACTTCTTTGAAATTGGACAAGTCTAAAATTTTGAAAAAAAGGGAAGGATTAACATACAAATAAACTTTTACATGTACACATTGGGCTGATATAATACATTCTTGTCATCAGTTTAATCATTTCATGTATAAGCCCTTGTTTTTACGCCTCTCTTACTTTATAGAAAACATTTTGAGAAAAGAAGAAATTGCTTGTAACAAGTAAATTCTTCTTTTCCCACAATATGTTGGTGGATCTCGTTAGAACCGACTCAATGAGGCGATTCTAATGCGTTCCGTAAAAATAGGATTAAGTGAGAATCCTGCAACAATTTATGTATAAATTAAAATCGATCCTTCATATATGTGTCACAAAAAAGTGTATCAAGCAACCATTTAAGAGATGAAGAGAATATTTATTGTTTTCATGAAGGTATGAACCGAAAAACCTAATCACACTGTATGAATACGCGAAGCGGATTCATAGATTGTGTGATTAGGTTTTTCGGTTCATACCTCCATGAAAATAAAAAATATTCTCTTCATTTCTTATAATTTAATAGCATCGAGCAAAAAAAAACAAAAAAACTTTACAAATTTACATACCTTTTTGTATGGGACTATTTTGTGCGGAAGCATACGAAATCGCTGCGTGCTCAAAATTTTGTTCATGGAGTTATGAATAATATTTTTCGACCAATCAGAACGCTCGTTTTTGACAGACGAAACTGAAAATTAAATTATTCGGTTATAACGACCAATCTTTGGCCGACCCATGAGTGGTCGCTTCATACAGGTGTAACTCTACACGATACTGATAACTTGTTACAAGCAGTTTTGACGAGTGTGAGGGAAAACTTTGAATAACGTGTGATTGTTCAAGAAAAACGGACCAGTCGTTATATATTTAGGTGCAACATGGGTAACGGCAACCCCGACATTTGGTAATATTTTTATTATATATCCACGTATTTCTATCTCTTAATTGATACATCTTTTCACGGGAACACCAAAACTTATGAAAGTTTGCAACGGTGTGGTATTTTGCCGTTACCACTTTTTCTGGTAAAAGGGATAAAGAGCTTAAGTAAACTTGTCGTGTAGTTTGGATTTCCAAAATGTCGCAACTAAATCCCGAGTGGATTGTGGTTACATCGGTGTTGTCTTCAAATTCGACGGATTAGTTCAAAAACATCGAAAGTGTCTATACATTGTATATACACTTTCGATGTTTTTGCACTAACCCGTCCAATGACGACATATTTATACCAATAGCCTCAAGTTATCCATAAATATACTCACATTAATGCCAAAAATTAAGCAAACGTTATCTGTTAATTCCCCCGGCCACAAAAGACTAGGAATGTCGTCGTTTTATGAAGACACTTTTTAAACAGATAGATCGCATTTTGACGCCCCACTTTATTACCCACGACCAGCAACACGCGAAAATGTGTGGTGGCATACGACTTTTAATATCTATACTTCCCTGCCTGTAAAAATTATGGAAGGGGAGCATTAAACCCTTCCTGTTATGCATAATTTTAGACCTGTCCAAATCCAAAGGTTCTGCAGACGAAAATGGAAAGTGGATTTAATTAGTAAAATAACCATTTACTAGGGATGAAAATGTTGTTGAAAAAGAAGAAATTTCTTGTTACAAACACTTTCTTCTTTTTCCTAAAATCTTTTCTAAATCATAAAATCACAGGGGCGTAAAAACCAGGGATCGTACAGGAAGGGGTTTAAGTTGGTCTATGCTTTCTGTTTGTTTGAATGGGGTTTAACGCCACTAATACTAGTATTTCAGTCATATGGCGGCGGCTGGAATACTTAAGCATGGATTCCTGGTATTTCTCACACCAGTATTACCACTACTTCCTTGCTGCCCATCTTACGTAGGTTTATGATTTTTCATCTATTTGTGGAAGACAAATGTCGGAAAGACATTTTCCCGACCAGGGATGGCCCGGTATAAAAAGAAGAAATAACTTGTTACGGGCAATGTCTTCTTTTTTCACAAAGATTTCTCAAGTATCACAGCACAAATTGAGGATTGAACAGGAAAGGATCAAATGAAACAACGATTTATTCACGAGAATATCTCCATAGCTGCATCAATAGGTAAAGGACTAGGATGACGCTATTGGAAGAATAGCTTTTAATCGATTACGCTATCCCGCATTTTACGCGATAAAAAAAAATAGCGGTGGAAAATATTGTGATAAAAAGAGAAAATTGCTTGCTTTTAGTTAATTTCTCTTTTCTCATTTCTCTTTGATTTTGGAAAAGTCTATTCATTTGTCGTTTGGTAATGGGTTAAGGACATCAAGAAGTTACAGACGAAAATTTTAAGTTGATGGAATTTTAAAATTCTTTTTCTCTTATGGTAGAAAACATTGTGGACAATGAAGAAATTGCTTGTTACATGCATTTTCTTCATTGGTCACCACAATATTTTTTAAAATGAGCGCATGCGTGACATTTCCAACCATTACACTTGTCCGCCAAGTAAAGACTCAAATCAGCCTGTGCATCCGCAAAGCTTCTTTAAAAAATCAGCAAATATTCTAACTGCCCCGAATGGCTGTCCAGTGTGCTCATTGTGTGCGAGGCACGCACATGCGAAGTGGTTTGAAATGTCACGCATAGGCTCAAATGTCTCTTTCGGAGGGAGGTGTGTGTGGGGGGGGGGCGTTAGAAATGTGATTGCATGGGAATGGATTAAGGAGAAGATGAAAGTTTATTTCAATAATTGTTTGAACAGCATCGTTTATCACCAACTTGAAAAAAAAATTACAAACAACATGGACGAATTATCTATGTGATACTATAATTATTTATTATTTAGATCCTATAATGTTGAAAAGAGAAAAACTTTAATGTATAGTATTATAACTGACCAATTGCTTGCCCCGCCCATTTACTTCTTTGGCCCTGCCCATTGACTCCAACAGGAAGTACCTATATTAAACGGCATTATTTTGCAAAACTTTAGCAACTAGCACGAAACAAAAATGTAAAATTGTCGGTTCGCGACATAAACGCAGTAAGTTATGACGTTTAAGTCGCCTAACCAACAAACGGGGCTGACACAAACTTATTTCAGTTCTAAATGAATGCTTTCATCGGTCAACTGGCTATCTGATTGATAGCCGCGATTGGTCGATAACAAATACGTGATAGCGTTTTCTATCTGTTTCTTTACTGCAAAGAGGCTATACAATAGGTTGTGAGATTACTCAAGTGTTTCATGTTATCACTCGTTAATAAGGAAGAAAATTCATACATGTCCTGTTATTGCAAATAATATCGATCGTGACATTTGGACACTTATTCAGGAAAAAATGTCTAAATTACTAGAAAAAAATAGTTTTCACTATAATAATTTAGTTTTTAGTTTCGTCTATCAAAAACGGGCGTTCTGATTGGTCGGAAAATAATATTCATAACTCCATGAACAATATTTTGAGCACGCAGCTATGTTGTATGATTCCACATAAAATAGTCCCATATAAAAGGGTATCAAAATTTGTAAAGTGTTTGCTTTTTTCTCTCGATGCTATTTGATTATTAAGAAATGAAGAGAATATTTTTTGTTTTCAAGGGGGTATGAATCGAAAAACCTAATCACACTTACGTATGAATCCGTTTCGCGTATTCATACAGTGTAATTAGTTTTTTCAAAAACGCAATCAGATCTTAATCTGGATGTCTGCCTGCGACCAAGTATCATTACTACGGCTTCAAGCCGTTCTTACCACGTTTTGGTGAGCCGGTGACAATAAATATAATGTAATGTGGCCACCAACGTCATATTGTTGTCTTGTTGACAGGAAAACGCGTCAAATTATGAATTAAATGCAAACATAATAAAAACGGTTGGTGGTATCTAAACTTGACGTTTTAATAAGTATGGTTAAGCAAACGGGTTTCAGATATTCTTAAAGAGTGCAAATGCATAAAATTTGTCAAATTAAAACTAGAATAGAGACATGCCTCGGTATAAAAGTACTATTATTTCTCAAATAACAAAGTGTCGTATGAAAACCCGATCACGAATAGGGTTTAGTCGTAAACGTATAAACTCTATGTGAGCGTATCTAGTTTAAAAGGAAAGATCAGTTGCCATGCCGACTGACCTCTGCCATGGCAACGACGTAAGTTCGCAAAATCTTTTAATCATAAAGCGACATTGAACAGACCAAGAAATTTAACTCTTGTCATTCTGAACCCGGAATATTCCTGTTTAGTAAGGAGTGCTAGACAAAGATCAGCCTGCACATATGTGCAGTCTGATCTTTTTCTAGACCTCCTGATTGTCCCTCTAAAGCTAGCATTGCTTCTGTTTCTTCATTTTTGAAAATCTATTTCTAACTGACCCGTGCTGGATCTGATCTGCTTTTCTTTTTATATTTTCTTTCTTTTCTCTCTCTCTGTCTCTCTGTCCCTCTGTCTGTCTCTTTCTCTCTCTGTCTCTCTGTCACTCTGTCTCTGTCTCTCTTTCTCTCTGTCTCTCTGTCTCTCTGTCTCTCTGTCTCTGTCTCTGTCTCTGTCTCTCTGTCTCTCTGTCTCTCTGTCTCTGTCTCTGTCTCTGTCTCTGTCTCTGTCTCTCTCTCTCTCTCTCTCTCTCTCACTCATTCTCTCTCTCTCTCTCTCTCTCTCTCTCTCATAAAAATATCCCGGGTGGTTCCTTTTCGCATGAACGTTATTTTCATCTATTTAAATTCTACTTCATTCTTAATGTTTGGCTATCTTTTTCATACTTCCAATAACAAAAGTTTGAGCACGCAACTATTGTTTATGAATGTGCACAGAGGAGATCCAATTTATTTTACTAAAACTCTTAAAATATTTGCTTTGTTTGGCTTGGTGGCATTACGTTATAAGAAATGGTGATAATGTTTTAATTAGTTATGAGGTACATGTATGTACCTAAAAACTTAATCACGCTAACCCATAAATCAGCTTTGTCTTTAGGTCCATACCTCAATGAATACAAAAAATATTATCTTCACACTTTATATGTAGGCTACGCTTAGGTTGTATATTGTCTACTTATGTTTATTCATTTTCCGTAGTATTTACGTATTAATATGTCTTAATTGTGCACAATAAGAAATATGTTGGTGTGTCGGCATTTCCCAGCTTAAACTCCATTACCTGGCGACAAAATTTTAGACTGGTCCAAATGCGACGGTGTTGCAGACGACAAATTCTAGTTTGGATGGATTTGTTGTTGTTGTTGTTTCTGTATGTGTTAAAAATATTATGTAATATCATGTAATAAGCAATGTCTTCATTTGCCACAATGTTTTTCTTTTGGGGCATGAAAAGTGTCATTACTTCTGAATTGGTATTGAAGATTTTGATTATCAACGAAATCGTTTATAATAATGAATGAAGAATTTTTGGAATGAAATAGATATCTGTATTTGAATCTTATCTAAATTTGAATCACTGCAATGCTATACAATACGATGCATTCAAACTTTTCTCAGATCTATTTACGATTTATTATGGTTAAATCTGCCGCAGTATATCACATATTTATTGCATTTTATAACTTAATAAGGCGTAAGGGTCGCTTCAAGTTTCACGACGAAATTTGCCCTAAACATCCGAGGAATTTTCACCCTTCACGACCACCTTTTATACAACTGGGATCGGTGCTTACGTATTAAACCATTTGCTATTCAATCCCTGGTTCTCAGTCCAAGCCATTTTATACCCGAGAAAACATTTTGGAAAAAGAAGAAATTGCTTGTGACAAACATTTTCTTCATTACCTACAATATTTTCTATCCTGTAAATTGGTTACTTTTCAAATTTCAGTCCCTTGTGATTGTCAACCTGAACTTCTTCCAAATTATACAAGTCTTATATTTTGAAAAAAACAGGAATGGATTAACCCATAACTAAACTACCATTATAAACACTTGTCAAAATTCAAAGAAGTTGCAGATGTTGGTGAATTGAAAAAAAGACTTAGTCTTTTGGGGTAGAAAACATTGTGGGAAATAGTGAAAAATTGTTTATTACAAGCCATTCATTAATTTTCCACAATGATTTCATGATTATCTTTCTTGAGGGAGTAAAAAGCGGTATTGTGTTGGAATGGATTGGAGCGCCATTGAAAGGTTAAGTGCTACTCGGTTTATTTTAACCCATTTCCATACAATGACGCTTTTTGACGCCCCATAAGAAAAACTTTTTGGAAAACATTGTGTTAAATGGAGAAATTGCTTGTAACAAGCAATTTCTTCATTTTCCACAATGTTTTCTACCCAGAAAGCCGAAAATATCTAAAATCTTATAACCTTGAAAGTGTTGTCTGCAACTTCTTTCAATTGGGACAATCTTAAAATGTTCGAGTGTGGTGATGGGGTTAAGCTGTTTCTGTTATATCTCGGCGGCTGGTGCACGTTATCATGGCTTCTTGTATAATCTCATATCTACAATCCAGCATTTGGTAATGGGTTTATAAAATAATCCTGCCCTCAAAGTTGAAAGGGCATCAAATCATATGCTGTACGTACTCATCATTGTGCCGATATAGGCTAGGTTTGGATCGAGAAATACAAAATGACGGAGAGCTTGCCACGCCCACTGACCTCCGACATAGCAGTTCGACTGAGATACCACACGACATTGGCTTGCATAATTTACGATTAAGAACATAAAACAAAAAGCAAATCGTTCGCTGCCGACCAAAGAATCGTGACTGCAACTTGGATAAGCTGTCGTTGAGGCATTTAAGTCGCCAAAAACCGAAAATGTTTGTCATAAATATCGGAGGTTAACATTGATTTCTTGTCTAAACGAAATACTTGGTTGGTTTATCGATTTTTTACTGACAGGGACGATCGGCTAATTTCAGAACATCATCGTCACGTGCTGTGTAATTTAATCTTCACAAAATATAACTACGTTGTTTGGTTAATATGGTTACATATAAGTGTATTTCAAGGTTGATGAATTGAAGGAATTTGACAAATAGACAATTGTATCTATCAAAATAGATAAGAAAATATTTCACTATAAAGTACCTCAACAATTGACGGTGATAAAAAACGGTCCATGTCGCCCTTTCTCTGAAGACGAAATATCGAAATGGTTCAAATTAGTAACCTATGTAAACCACTTTCGTTGATTTGGCGACTTAAACGTCGTCACTACAGCTTATTGAAGTTGTAGCGTGACTGCATCTTCCTTATAAAAGCTGTATTTACGACGTTTAGGTGGTCAACAAACTAATCAATGTTTTGTCACAATTTACTGACCACAAAGATTGAAAAATAACGCCGTTAAATATCAAAGACGAACTTCCTGTCGGAGTTCAGTGTACCAGCGATCCGTCAGTTGTCACAATAGGTTATTTTGTTTACTTCGTTGTATCACATCGACGTTCCTTTAAAATAACTGTGATTTTCTTGTTATCAAATGCTGGACATTGCTTGGAAACAGACTTGCTTTTCATTGTCACCTTATCGTACACTTTTCCATCAGATAAACATGTATGAAACAAAACAAAATGCTCAACCCATTCCCACATAATAAAACTTTTACACGCCCCTCAATATAAACGCAGCTTTGAAAACATTGTGGAAAATGAAGAAATTGCTTGTCACAAGCAATTTCTTCATTATCCACAATGTTTCTACCCCAAAAAGACAAATATTTCAAAGATTTCATCAACTTAAAATTGTAAGATCTTCAACTTCTTTGAATTTGAGCTGGTCTAAAATTTTGATGTGTGGTAATGGATTGAGATATACTGTATATCCGTGGTAACTAGAGACGCACCTTTATTTACAAGGCTATACATGTGTTTATTTATTCTTTATGTACGAAGTAAGGTTAGGTAACTATCGTTTATTATTCCATGCCTGCTACTCTGACTCGAAAGGGAGATTTGAACATAAATGACCAAAGACACCTGGTAAGTTCTTGGTGGCAAAGTACAAGTTGGTATCTTCATCACTATACAAGTGCAGAATTCTAACAAAACTAGCTATATATACTTGCTATGAAATCGATCAAATGAGATAGTAGCTTATTTCCTAATTTTGAGATAGTAGCTTATTTCGTAATTTTTAATAAAATTTGTCACACATTTTAAAATCATTGTTAAACTGTTTTATATTCCTGCAATAATACTACAATATAACAAGGCATTTGCATTAAAACCTTGTTAACTTCGTGGGAACGCGACACAATACACGTCCCATTCTGACTGAAACAAACATGTTACCTGTCAAACAATGTCGGCGACGTCAGGAGGGGAAACAACAAACGGATAGGCCAACCGGTAGACGAAATGTGTTTCTAAACCAGACCATTCGCCATTTTGCCACGATAGAAGGCCTTAGTCAACGACAGAGCCTTTCTACAACAAGGTGAAAACTATCAAAAGTGTTCAAAATAAGTGTAATCGAAAAAGTTTGGTATGCTTGAAATTGTTTTTGACTTTTTTACATTTTGTCATTAAGCCCATTCCCACATGATCCCTCATTTTTACGCCCCCCCCCCGAAAAATGCAAAACATTGAGGAAAATGAAAAAAATGATTGTATCAACCATTATCTTCATTATCCACAACGTTTTCTACCCCCAAAAAAATCCGTCAACATGATAATAGCGTCTGCAGCTTCTTTCAAATTGGACCAGTCTAAAATGTTGTCGTTTGGAAATGGGTTAAATAGGACGGTGTGTCCAATTGCTTGAACCAGCCTAGTATGAGTAGCCTCTATAGTTTAACAATCTAAACAATATCTAAATACAGTCAATCTTTCTAAAACTAGCGATCGAAAGAATGCTGAAAATTTACAGTTTGAAATCAAAATCACAACTCTGTTTGAGGCCTATCCATGTTGATATATTTGTAGTGCCATCAGTTTTCTTTTGGTGAATCTAGTATAAACTCATCTAATTTGAAAGGACTAGGAGAGAGATTTACGATAATTGTATGAATTTGCAATTACTACGCTTTTTTGTGGTATTTTATTTCTTGATTCTTATTAAGTTAAAAGAAAAAAGAAATACATGCATCGTTGAGATTATGGCCTGAAAGTATCCAACCCTACTAGTACATATGAAAGTATCGAAAAAATACTTCTTTTATCCGTCAGACATATCCTTTTTGATAAAAGATTCGTCTTCTGTGATATCATAGGTTATAAGTAAAAGATAACTACTGGCTCACATTCTTTATTGTGGATGATAATCGAAATTGATTGAGTGAGTTTAAATACCACTTAAACAGTATTTCAGTCATATCGCGGCGGCGATAGCAATGGGTCCTGTTATATCTCGCACCAGTTCTACCACTACGTCCTTTCTGAGCCTCCAGCTACTCATCCCACATAGGTTTAGGATTATCCACTATTGGTGGAGATAAATGTCGGACAGGATATTCGCATCGGCCAGGCATCGTACCCGGGATCCCATGACTATGAGTCCTACGTGCTACCACAGCGCTATTGTCGCGCCCCGCTAAAACAATAGGCAGTGTTAGAAGACTCAATATTAACCAAAGGCAATGCTTTTTCGTGATAATACCCTTGGACGTCATTGTGATACGGGACAGCGTTATGACCTCCTCCCACATAATTTGTCGCCGTAAGAACATAAATATGAAATGTTTGTTGTCTGTCTTGACAAGATGGCCACAAAAATGTCATTTTCTATGAAATCAAACAAACAAATGAAAATACATGTAGGGTTTAGCCTTACAGCAATCCTCATCGCCGAACCTTACGATATAAGATTATCGTAAAATGAATCGTACGACAGACATACCAAGTATGTTACCAGGTGCACAAAACAATATCTTGCGATGATCACAAGACAATATTAGTCGTAATATGCATGATAAAACGAGAGACAGGTCCACAAGCTCACATCACAGCATTCGTGTAACTTATATTTAAAATATTTAAACAAATTACACGAGGTTCGTTTGGACAGTTATCCAGGAAAATCCTGCCTAATGACGTTACTTTGTAACGTTTGAAAAAAGTCCAATGTTTTGATGACGTCAATTGTCTGATTATTACTGCGCCCCTCAAGTAAAAAATCTTTGAAAAGCACTGTGGAAAATGCTGAGCAACTTCTTCATAATCCACCATGTTTTCTTTCCAAAATTTTTAAAACTTTATCCATATGAAGTTGTAGTCCGCAAATTATTTTCCTTTTGACCAGTGCTAAATATTGTCGTCTGGTAAAGAGTTAAGTGGAGCTCCGTGGTCTAGTGGTAAGACGCGGACCTCGGGATCGGAGGGTCCTGAGTTTGAATCCCGCCCGGACCATGGGATTTTCTAGGCAAAAATCTTACTCCATATTGCTCCTCTCCACCCAGTTGTATAAATCGGTACCTGAGAGGGTTGTTAGCCAATGTGCTGTGGCTGCCAGGTGCGCGTTACGTTAACAGTCAATTTGCGATTTAATGATCGATTTAATGATCGGGGGTTAACGTGTGAAGTCGTTTTCTGAGCTCAGAAAAAGAAAAGACTATAAACCAAAAACGTTTACTTTAACATTAATTGAAAGTCACAGTACTATATATCTAAATTTTCAAAAATTAGATGTAGGGTAAATTTAAATGGCCATTTGAAGGTCACCAAGATCCGACCGTAAGATAACGTTAACCGTAATGTCCGCTCTTTCATTTCCGCCCTATTTTTCATTTTTATGGGGCTTTAATACATCACCACGTGGATATTTGTCAAAAATGTTGAATGGAGAGGCTAAATAGTTGTCTAGGTAACTAGTATTTTAATCATTTTTTGTCAATCCATAAATTGCGACTAGGAAGGTCAAAAGGTCACCTTGATCACCTAGATAAGATTGAGGTGACCAGCCCCCATCCTCCTGAAAAACTTTCTTTACCCTCACAATGACACTTTTTGTCGACCCTCATGAACAGAACTGGGAAAACATCGTGTGAAATGAAGAAATTGCTTGTTTAAAGTAATTTCATCATTTACATGATGTTTTCTACCTAGAAATTTGAAAAAAAAATCTATAATTTCACAAAGTTTAAATTATCGTCTGATAATCCTATCAATTTGGACCAGTCTAAAATTTTGTCATCTGGTAATGGGTTGAATTTGAATAAGCTGTAGTTACGACGTTTAAGTCGCAAAACCAACAAAAACGCTTAACAAAAATGGCTGTCAATGCCGGAATTCAAAGCTCAATTCCGGGCTGAATGAATTATTTGACTGGTCTGTTTATTCCTTGATTTTAAGGTTTTCCAATTTTCGACAGTTAATTTATAACTACAACAGACAGTGGAAAGAAGCGACATTTGACTGGTAACAAGAACCTGCTATTATACAAATGATATAAGTAATGCACCATTGATAGTCATTCTAATTATATGTTATCCAATCCACCAATTATCAGTGGAAATTGGTAATGAATGATTTAATCTTAGTGGTGTCTGCCAATACTCGTGTATTCTAATTGGCTGAAAAATCCGTTTCATACCTCTATTAGAACACCAATAAGAACATGTTCTCTTCGCACCATAAGACTCTTGTCTTGTTCCTTATTTAGTCATATTATAAAATTTCAAAACTGATGCACGAATACACAATTATTCAAGAACTATTTTAAATACCTGATACTTCTTCGGAATTTAAATACTGTTGGATCAAATTGCAATTTGGTGAGCAATCTGCATTTCGCTGGGTAATCAAAAATGAGTGTAAATTCTTGGGCCTAGTTATAACTTACGGTCCACTTTCTTTGTAAAAAGAAGAAAAACACATCTTCTAAACGCATGCAACTAATCTAACAGCCAAAACGGACTTCCTTGACTTAACCCTTTCCTGTACAATCCCTGTTTTTACGTCCTTGATTTTTTATACTCGAGAAAACATTGTGGGAAAAGAAGAAATTGCTTGTAGCAAGCAATTTCTTCTTTTTCCACAATATTTTCTACCCTGTAGGTTGGTTACTTTTCAAATCATACTCCCTTTTCTAGTCTTCTGCAACTTCTCTGAAATTGGACAAGTCTTAAATTTCGAAAAGCAGGAATGGGTTAAACACGTGTACAATTACTTCTAATTGGCGTCATCGGAAGGCAGGATATCATTTTCCCCCTTGGATCTTAACTCTTGTCATGCTGAACCCGGTATATTACTGTCTTTACAGGAGGTAAAGACGAAGATCAGCCTGCACAAACTTGCGGTCTGATCCAAGTCACCGCAACGTGTTTGTTCCTTTCAAACCTCAGATGTTTCTGGGATTAATTTTCAAAAGAAATATTAGCCCACAACCAGTCTTCAAGTGCCATCAGCCCTTTGATTTTAATGAAATTCTTGGAAGAATTTTATTCAGCGTGGCAAGAGTTAAGAGTGTTTTCTAAGGCATGTGTGAGAAAAAGAACGGGTTACTTGTTTTTCTTTGAGATGAGCGGACCCTTCACTGGAATTGAAAAAACAGTTAAGCTCTTAAACTGGGCTCGTTCAATTATCTTCTATCTAGACCCGGTTAATATCAGATTGTCTTCAAGAAAACCTCAACATAGTCTATGTCACACCTCATTTATTTAAAGATCCGGTATAAACCCACAAAGGCCAATGAACCATGTCGATATCGACGGGTTCGAGCTCGGTCCGAATCAACTTAGAAACTAGTTATCTTTCGCATGAGACGTCAAATCGGGGCCCATTGTGGATTTGGGCTCATTAAAGAACCAGGCGGTGCCTCCGGTAGTTTCGTTTTCAGTATCCTTGCAATATCTCTGATAGCGAAAAGATAAACGAAACTACAATATGTTTTACTACTGAGCCATGTTGACTAAGATGAATCGGTAACTGAATGAAGGACCCTCGTGTACCAATCATCGATAGTTGTGACCAATAAATACTTCAAAAATGTGATGGCGCGACCGTAAATATGACTGATCACCTTCTGAATCAGTTAATCGCATTCCTTGACGATTTCATGGCTCGATCAAAGCAGGTCCTTAAACGCTTTCATTAAGTACTGAGAAATATTATACGCGAGTTGAAAGTATAACTCTAGTGACAGATATATCAGAATTTACGAGATTAACCCATTACCAGACGGCAATATTTTAGACTGGTCAAAATTGAAAGGAGTTGCAGATGGCAATTAAAAGTTAATGAAATCTTAGATTTTTTCAACTTCCTTGAAAGAAAACATTGTGGGAAATGAAGAAATTGCTTGTCGCAAGCAATTTCTTCATTTACACAATGTTTTCCAAATCTCTGTTTCTCTTTTTATTTATTTTTTTTTTTTTGAGGGCTTGTGTGAGAATAGATTAAAAAATAAAAGCATATGCTTGGCATGCCAGACAACTGAAACTGCACAGCTGCCAGAGTCTTTACTTGTTTATGTATAGAAAACTATTTGCTAAATATTTTTAAAAACATCAGCAAATATCAGCAAATATTCTTAACGCACCGTGTGGCTGCCCGGGTTTCTCGTATGTTGTTTTTAATTGTCACGCTAATATTGATATCGTTTTTAGTCGACCAAAGCCTCGTAACTCCGTGTTATTCAAGCTGCAGTTGCGAGATGTTGGACGCCTGCCATCGATATATACCCGACCATTATAATCAAATGGGTCATTTTACCGGCTTATGATTAAATATTTAGCTTCGTCTACCAAAAACGAGCGTTCTGATTGGCAGAAAAGTATATTCATACCACCACGAAAAAAGTTTTGAGCACGCAGCTATTTTTATATGCCTGCGCACAAAGTAACAAAATGTAAAATAATCGCCTTTCTTTTTCCATCAAAAGAATAAGAAATGGAGAGAATTTTTTCGTTGTTGTTTTCATGGAAGTATGAAACGAAAAACCTCATCGCACTGTATGAATTCGATACGCGTATTCATACAGTGTAATGAGGTTTTTCGTTCCATACCGCCATTAAAACAAAATAATTCTCTTCATCTCTCAACCCATTCCCATTCATTGATTCTTTTAGACGCTCACGAGGAAAAAAAACATAGGAAAACATTATGGAAAATGAAGAAATTGCTTGTTAAAATGATTATCTATAATATTTTCTATCGGAGAGGTAGAAAAATCCCAAATTCCATATGCTTGAAGCTATCGTCCGCAACTCCTTTCCAATTTGACGAGTCTAAAATTTTGCCATCCGGAAATGGGTTAAATGAATACTGACCGGTCGTTAGAACATAATCAAAACGTCAACCCAACTCATTTTCGTACAAAATGAGCTTCTGCATTTTAACCCATTCCCACACAGTGAAATTCTAGACGGGCCCAAATTCGAAGAAGTTGCAGACGAGAATTTTAAGTAGATAAAATCTTTTAAATCTTTGTATTTTGGGTTAGAAAACATTGTGGATAATGAAGAAATTGCTTGTAACAAGCAATTTCTTCATTTTCCACATTGTTTTCCAAAACTATTTTCTTGAGGGGCGTAAAAAGGAGGGAGTAAGTGGGAATGGGTTAATAGCGATGCTTTTATATTTGCTATTGTTTGCAAATGTTTGATTAAGAGTTTCACTTTCTCTTTTTGTAATAGACAAAATATACTACAATAAACTAAACCTTCTGAATTACAATACCGGGTGTGTTCTGTACACTTTTACTCATAAATTTAACCCTTGTCTTGCTGTACAAAATCCCTTTTGGAATTGCATAAAAATCAAAGGATTGAGGGCACTGATAGTACTTGTTGTTCAGTAATCATTATTTCTTTTTAACCCTTGTCACGCTGTATAAATTACCTTACTGAAATGCTGTCAAATCAAAGGGCTGAAAGCACTGATAGAACTTTTTGTTCGAAAATCAATATATTTCTTTTAGAAATCAACTTCATAAACAGCTCTGGCAGGAAAAGTACAAGCAGGAGGTGCAGACCAAGATCAGCCTGCACATGAGTGCAGTCTGATCTTAGTCTAAACCTCCTGCCAAAACCGGAATATTCCGGGCTCAGCATGACAAGGGTTAAAACCAACTTCATTACTTTTCTTGCAGGGAAAATTCAAACAGGAGGTGTAGACCAAGATCAGACTGCACTTATGTGCAGGATGATCTTGATCTACATCACCTGATAAAACCGGCATGACAAGGGTTAATTGACACTGATGTCACCAGATTTGGGTAAATTTTCGGTGAGGTCGTTAGTAGATGTAAACTATTTCAGAGTAAGACAAGCAGGGTATATCCACCCTTTTGACCTTGAAAATGTCCTGGTATATAACAGAAGAGATCAAAGAGTTTAATCGAGTGCAAAATATCATTAAAATAAACATATTTTCATAAATCTAGGTATCGCGGTCGAATTGAATGGAAATATAATCGTACGGGATGGTCTAAATATGTGACCCTTACGGGGCGACATCGTCTCGCGGTTTCTAAAGAAAAATATTTAACATATCTATTTATCTAGCGATATATGAATGTTATATCTAGAGCTAACGATATTTTGAAAATGAGGCAAATCTATTATCTGTCCTCATACTGAAAACTCTTTGCCGAATGCATAAAGGGGAATGCCTTTCTCTCAGATCTTCGCAGTAGTATTGCCAAGACGCATTACGATACCCCCGAGTAATGTCCCCAGGGACGCAAAACTGACGGACAGCGGCTGTCGATTAACAATTGATAGGCCAATCAAATGATATATTTAGACAAGAAATAAACTTTGTCAATGTCCAGCATTTTTGTTCGTTTGGCGACCAAAACGTCGTAACTACAGCTTGAATAAGCTGTAGTTACGATGTCTATGTCGCCATTCGACCATTTTGCATTTCGGTTTAATGAAACTGACCTTTTTTGCAAATTAACACTGTTTAATAAATTTACAGTCGAATTTCCTGACGGAGGTATTGGGAATGGCTAGCGATCAGTCAATTAAAGCTGGGGAACATAATTGGCCAAAGGATTCGAACAGAAGAGCATCTTGTGAACAACTTCCAATATGAATACAGGACCGTTAAAGGCATCTAATTACAACTCATGCATGTATCAGAGTCAAGATTTGTGTGTTGATAAAACCAACCAGCTACTGAAAATTTATGTATATGTGCGTGACATTTCCAACCATTACACATGTGCGCCAAGTAAAGACTCTGATCAGCCTGTGCATCTGCACAGTCTGATCAGAGTATTCACTCTGCGCCTTGTAGGTAGATACTTCCCCAAAGCTTCTGCAAACAATCAGCGGATATTCTAATTGCCCCGAATGGCTGTCCAGGGTGCTCAAATGTGTGAGAGTCACGCATATGGGAAAATGTTGGAAATGTCACGCATAGGCTCAAATGTGCCCTAGAATTGACCAATCGCTGGCCCCGCCTACCAACCTCCGATAAGAAGATCATCTAAAATAAGGGGTCATTTTTTTCTCAAATTTTATGATCAGTTACACGTAACAAACATGAACTGTTGGCGACCTAATTGTCGTAACTACAGCTTGAAAAAGCTGTAGTTACGACTTTAAAGTCGCCAATCCAACAATATTACTGAATGGAGTGCAAAGTTCATTTCCGATCTAGATGAATAATTTGACTGGTCAATCAAAATTTGTGACAGCGGCGATCCGTCTATTAGAAGTGTACAAACCATTTCTAAAGAAGTTTCCCCCTTTAACCCTTGTCATGCTGAACCCGGAATATTCCGGTTTTTGGCAAAAGGTATAGACTAAGATCAGACTGCACGTATGTGCAGACTGATCTTAGTCTACACCTCTTGCTTGTACTTTTCATGCCCGAGTTGTTTATGAACTTGATTTCTAAAGTGAATATTGATTTTTGAATAACAAGTTCTATCAGTGCTTTCAGCCCTATGATTTGCCAGCAATTCAGAAAGATGATTTATACAGCAAGACAAGGGTTAAAATTGTATACAAGTCCGATTTTTCGATATTTTAGCTAGGAAGAGTTATGGTTAGACTTGATAAAGGAGCATTCGCTAAACTCGAATACTGTAGGATAAACATGACTGTCTACTTATCCCATGTTTATGTTAGGGTGCCTTAGAGTCAATGTTGGGGCAGTCTACTTGCTACTTGATATTGGCATAACTTAGGAGTTGAGTCAATTGAATAATCGCGGTTGCCAATCAAGGAATATATCGACCAATCTAATCATTCATTCGGCCAGTACTTGAGATTTAAACTCCGACATTGGCTGCCATTTATGTGGAACATTTTGGTTGTTTGGCGACTTTCTCGTAGTTACTGTAGCTTTTTCAAGCTGCAGTTGCGACCTTTAGGTCGCCAACCAACGATTTTGCTGTTTTGCTACATGCTACTGACCATAGTTTTTGCAAATTAATGAGGCTTAAAATCGAAGCGGGGCTTCCTGTTGGAGTCAATGGGCGTGGCGAAAGAAGTAAGTGGGCGGGGCCAGCGATTGGTCAATTATAGACAAATTATAGTAAACTGTATTGAGTTGTGGTTTACAATTACAAGGATCATTTTAGAATTATCATTAAAATCAGTCTTAACTGTGACTAACATAGCATTTAGAAAGGGAGTATTTCTATTGCGTAAGTAAATGTATAATGATCTATAAATGAAATCATTCATAAGTTTTCGAAGTTACGATTTGATCCTGATATGTTTGTGAAACATCGTGCCCCCTTACATTCTTTTTGCGGAAATGGGACCTTGATCAGGTGCATTGATCTTGATTGATGACCGTCCCCATACCAATCTCCGAACAGAGTTGTCGTCCGTTACTCTCACCAAACACCTCTGCGATTGGCTAAATGACAAGATTCTTGTCAAACCAAGGAATGAAATATATATATTACTTTTCTGTTAGTCGGCAAGAAATAAAATGTAAAAAGCATAATAATTATGGTTCATGATACATTATATGAGTATTTAAACTGAACAATTTACTATAAAATCACCGAACTACTTATGATACAAAACCGTTTGAAATGCTAACGGAAAAACAAGTCATACTCATGCTCGAGGTTTAAATCATGCTCGAGGTCCGTTGCGGTCATGTGACGAAATGGTGATGTAGTGGTGGACTATTTACTGGGCCAATTACAGGTGAAGAAGTGAATGGGGAATGAACTGAGGTGTAATCGTGTCACCTTACATCTAACTAGTGCAAGGAACCACGAGCCATGTATCTCAAAAGGATTGGTGAAATTATAGCTACAATCCTTATGAAAAAACGTTCATTCACTTCCTGTTAAGAGATGAAGAGAACACTTTTTGTTTTCATGGAGGTATGAACCGAAAAAACTAATCACACTGTATGAATACGCGAAGCGGATTCATGCATAAGTGTGATTAGTTTTTCGGCTCATACCTCCATGAAAACAAAAAAAACATTCTCTTCATTTCTTATAATTTAATAGCATCGTGCGGAAAAAACAAAAAGCTTTACAGATTTTGATACCTTTTTGTATGGAACTATTTTATGCGGAAGCATACAAAATGTGTGCGTGCTCAAAATTATGTTCATGGAGGTATGAATTAATTTTTTCGACCAATTAGAACGCTCGTTTTTGATAGACGAAACTAACAATTAAATTATAAAAGAATGATCATCAAAGTATATATTAGCTGTATTATTGACGCACCATCCCCCGACCTCCGACATGGTAGTTCGGCGTGGGTGAAAACGACATTGATTCATAGAATAAGTGGACATGAAATAAAATGAGATTCGTTGGTTGGAGACCTAAGTGTGGCAATGACAGCTTGAATAAGCTAAAGTAACGGTGTTTAAGTCTCCAAACGAACAACAATGCTTATGATAAATGTCGTAGTATTCGTTTCACTTCAGGTTTAAAAAATGAGGTTTAATTGGTCAATCGATTTTTGATTGACAGTTACCATCCGTCAATCCACGATGTGTATTGCAGACTGTCTTCGGGGGAGGAAGACGGATGTTAACCATTTTGACGTTAGCAGGAATTTAAATGGCTGAAATAGATCAAAATGCCTTTAAGATGCTCCAAGACATGAAGTATAAAATGCCTGAAATTAAGCGATGTTGCTTTTTCCGGTATTCAGAAAAACTCTAAACACTAAGTACTTCGTCAGCTTCTAGCAAGAATAAGCATGTATAAAATTATGTCTTGTACGCGAGTTGAGCCCGGCTTCTGTTTTTGTTTGTATGTTTGGTTTGGTTTTCTTTTCAAAATTGGATACATGAATAAATTTCTAGGGAGAATAAGAATGACATGATTCGGTGCTATTTAAAAGCCTTGTAATTTCAAATACAATGTTCAAGTCATAGTTAAAAATATACTTCGATTTTCCTTACCTCGACTTCGATAATCTTAACCCTTGTCATGCTGTATGAATTACCTTACTGAACTGCTGTCAAATCAAAGGGCTAAAAGCACTGAAAGAATTTGATGTTAAAAAAAATCAATATTTCTTTAAGAAATTAAATTCATAATCAACTCTAATAGGAAAAGTACAAGCAGGAGGTGTAGACTAAGATCAGCCTGCACATAAGTGCAGTCTGATCTTAGTCTACACCTCCTGCCAAAACCGGAATATTCCGGGTTCAGCATGACAAGGGTTAAATATTGCTTACGTCGAATTTAGTCCCATTTAACCCATTACCAACGACAACATTTTAGACTGGTCCTTATTCAAACAAGGAATTTACAAACGACAATTTATGTGGAAAACGTTGAGGTAAATGAAGAAAATGTATGTAGCAAGCAATTTCTTCATTGTTCACAATGTTTTCCGAAGCCTTTCTTCTTAGTGGCGTCAAAAAAGGTTATTGTGTTTGAATGGGTTAAGACGAAATATTTAGAGACAAAGCGACGTTAATTTCAATAAAGTTGACAAAGGATAGAAATTGATCTTTCAATTTAACTTTTGGGCAAATCCTCAAAATCTGGTATTTTCAACCATAAACATTTCTCAAATTTCTCCATTTCAAGATTGTTTTCCTAACCTCTTTTCTATTGGGGTCAAAAGTGGTGGTTTGTGGGAATGGGTCAAATTATGGAAACAGAATCCAAGGAAAACGGTGTAGTCAATTTGATCATAAAGTGACAAATTGCAAGAGATAAGACGATTTTCGGACTGTTGAATTTCTAGGAGCTTATTTGTTCAACTTAATACCTCCTGATAGATCCTGCCCATTGATTTATATAGGTACAAGTGGTTGGCCGCATTCCTCATATAATACGGTTGTTCAGAAGGTGTTGTCATCTCAAATACCGGTATCAGAACTGAGACGTGAGGATATGGGACACAAATCATTTGTTTACACTTTGTTAAGATGAATATAGATGTACACAATATAGTTAGTGGTCAAAGCCGTATTCCTCATATAATTCGGTTGTTCAGAAGATGGTGTCATCTCAAATACCGGTATCAGAACTGAGATGTGAGTAAGTGAGACAAGGGTCGTTTGCTTACGCTTAGTTGAGATGAATATAGATGTACAAATTATAGTGAGAGATCAAAGGTCAATTTTAACTATACAGGTATACAAGTGGTTGGCAGCATCCCTCATATACGGTTGTTCAGAAGGCGGTGTCATCTCAAATACAGATATTAGAACTGAGACGTGAGAATGTGAGCCACGGATCGTTTGTTTACACTTAGTTGAGATAAAGATAGATGTACACTTAAATCAACGATTGGATTGTTATATGATCGTAAATTTTAACTGAGATGGTACTTTTCTCCTGGCCTGTTTCAAATATTAATATTTTTAAACTTAAACAAATACTGTACACTGGGTAAGTGATAATACTGAAGAATCAAAGGCTAACAAATATATCGTCGATTGGCGAGCTAAATGTCGTTACTACAGCTTTAATCAAATTGAAGTTACGACATTTTGCTCTCCCTCCGACAATGTGTTTCTATTTTATTAAAATGTATTCATTTCTTTTTAATAAGGAAATGAGTTGCAAATTACCGACATTTTCTATTCTTGATAGCTCTATGGTCCGTCCGGTAGGAAACCAAGCCTTGCTTTCTTTTGCTGGTATTTATATTTCAATACGAGTAAAGTGCAGCATTTGTCATTTGTGCTGGAGTGTAACTGGCTATACACCAGAGTGCAAAGGAATCCGCTTCATTCTCATGACAAACTGACAAATAAAAAACCAAAGTACTGAAAGTGCTGTAAGCTGGCAAAGCATAGTTTTGTTTACTAGTAAGAAAATCTTCTTTGCCAAAGGTTATCATGACGTTTTGCTAGCTAAAAACGTTTGGAAGCGCTATGTTGACCTTTGACATGAACGTGAAACTGTTTCGTTAATGAGCGACATAAATGTTGTAACTACAGCTAATTCAAGCCGTAGTGACAACGATTGGGTCGCTTACCAAAGCCCTTTTTCTTCTTTTATATCACAGGCAATATACAATGTATTTTGAAAAAACTAATTTCGTTTAATATCTGAAATTGAACTGTCTTTTCGACTCAGTAACCAAAAAGGGGTTTATGCGAAAAGCGGTGAATACAGTCAGACTTTGCAATTCAGAACAATTTTATCATAGATATATTTCCTTCTTTTAAATGCCTATTTATACTGACTTTCAAATCAGTTAAATTTATTTACTTACACTAATTATTATTTTAAATGAGTAGCATCCAGGATGCATTTTTTCAAACTACGGTTTAAGACTTTAAGACTTCAACGTGCCGTAACATTACCGACTAGGACTTGTACTAGTGTGTGAGGATGCAATGACTAGTTGGCCATGGCATTCTATGGGTTAAAATTGATTTTGAAGGGGTCAAAACAATATTAAGATCGAATCACGTGAAAGTCTAAGTTCAAATAAACCCTTCCTTGTAATATGAAGTAAGCAATTAGTTTTTATTATCTTCAATAGTATAGATCTTCATCACTTAAAAATGTTTAGACCCTTATATAAATTCACAGTGGACCCCTTGGGAATAATTTCTAAGGGTCAAAATTTTTTGAGGATCAAAACCCTGGTTAATGGATGAAATACGAGCCCCGACGTCATCGTAATCTCGCGATATTATCATCGTGGTCTCATGGTCTCACTATCGTACACTCGTGCTCACACGTTATCATCGTCGTAACCTCGGTCCTCGCCTTAAAATTATCAAATTATTTTTGGAATTGCCCTACCGGTACTCCGTTCTAAAGTACTTGATTTCTTATTTTGATTGACATGTGCTCTTTCGTCCTGTTTCTCACGATTTCTTAAAATAAGATAAAGCGTTCTTTAGATCGAGATTTTAAGCCGCTACGCTAAATAAGATTCTTATGGTTTGTAATTTAAGAAGGTAAGCTTTCCAAGCATTGGCTTTCTCGACTTACAATGATTACACGACTAGTCATGACGACGTCAATCATTTCATTAAAAGTGGCAAAATCATACAAAAATAACTCTTGTGCACCGTCATAAGTTTTTTGAAAAACAAATAAAAAAAATTTGATACGCAAGTATGGCGTAAGCATAAGCAAGGTAATTGCAAAATAATGGTGCATTGTCGATACGTTGATCGTGAGAAGTGCCAATTAAATCTTATGCATGTAGACTCTACGACTGCAGTGTGGTTGCGTACGGCGACCGAGTGGAAACCTTGGGAATACTCGATTAAGATTAAATAACTCGTGACATATCTTATGGTCACGGTGCGAAACCCACAGGGCAACCTTACGTTGCCTATGCGGAGTTTAAACAGGCTAAGGCCTCCGTGTGCGATTTGTAAATTATATGTTGAACTTTTTTGTTTATAGAGATCGTAAAGTAATACCATAACTTATCTTACGAATATCGTTCACATCCGTTGCACCGTTAGACTATTTGGGTTTAAACGAGTTAACGGGCTCCGTATACCGATTGTAAATTCACCCATTCCCTCACAATCCCGCTTTGTTACCCCCTCGAGAAAGGGCATTGTAAAACATTACGAACAATAAGGAAATTGCTTGTTACAAGCAGTTTCCTCATTGTCCATAATATTTTCTACCCTTTAAGGCATATTCTTTAAAAAAAAATCATTTACTAAAAATTGACGTCTTCGACTTCTTTAAATTCGGACTGATCTAAAATGTTGTGGTCTGGTAATGGGTTAAGCTTAATGCGTCTTAAAGATTTGATCTTCGGTCATGATTTGAGCCTGTGTGAACTTGATTTCTAAAGTGAATATTGATTTTTGAATAACAAGTTCTATCAGTGCTTTCAGCCCTATGATTTGCCAGCAATTCAGAAAGATGATTTATACAGCAAGACAAGGGTTAAAATTGTATACAAGTCCGATTTTTCGATATTTTAGCTAGGAAGAGTTATGGTTAGACTTGATAAAGGAGCATTCGCTAAACTCGAATACTGTAGGATAAACATGACTGTCTACTTATCCCATGTTTATGTTAGGGTGCCTTAGAGTCAATGTTGGGGCAGTCTACTTGCTACTTGATATTGGCATAACTTAGGAGTTGAGTCAATTGAATAATCGCGGTTGCCAATCAAGGAATATATCGACCAATCTAATCATTCATTCGGCCAGTACTTGAGATTTAAACTCCGACATTGGCTGCCATTTATGTGGAACATTTTGGTTGTTTGGCGACTTTCTCGTAGTTACTGTAGCTTTTTCAAGCTGCAGTTGCGACCTTTAGGTCGCCAACCAACGATTTTGCTGTTTTGCTACATGCTACTGACCATAGTTTTTGCAAATTAATGAGGCTTAAAATCGAAGCGGGGCTTCCTGTTGGAGTCAATGGGCGTGGCGAAAGAAGTAAGTGGGCGGGGCCAGCGATTGGTCAATTATAGACAAATTATAGTAAACTGTATTGAGTTGTGGTTTACAATTACAAGGATCATTTTAGAATTATCATTAAAATCAGTCTTAACTGTGACTAACATAGCATTTAGAAAGGGAGTATTTCTATTGCGTAAGTAAATGTATAATGATCTATAAATGAAATCATTCATAAGTTTTCGAAGATACGATTTGATCCTGATATGTTTGTGAAACATCGTGCCCCCTTACATTCTTTTTGCGGAAATGGGACCTTGATCAGGTGCATTGATCTTGATTGATGACCGTCCCCATACCAATCTCCGAACAGAGTTGTCGTCCGTTACTCTCACCAAACACCTCTGCGATTGGCTAAATGACAAGATTCTTGTCAAACCAAGGAATGAAATATATATATTACTTTTCTGTTAGTCGGCAAGAAATAAAATGTAAAAAGCATAATAATTATGGTTCATGATACATTATATGAGTATTTAAACTGAACAATTTACTATAAAATCACCGAACTACTTATGATACAAAACCGTTTGAAATGCTAACGGAAAAACAAGTCATACTCATGCTCGAGGTTTAAATCATGCTCGAGGTCCGTTGCGGTCATGTGACGAAATGGTGATGTAGTGGTGGACTATTTACTGGGCCAATTACAGGTGAAGAAGTGAATGGGGAATGAACTGAGGTGTAATCGTGTCACCTTACATCTAACTAGTGCAAGGAACCACGAGCCATGTATCTCAAAAGGATTGGTGAAATTATAGCTACAATCCTTATAAAAAAACGTTCATTCACTTCCTGTTAAGAGATGAAGAGAACACTTTTTGTTTTCATGGAGGTATGAACCGAAAAAACTAATCACACTGTATGAATACGCGAAGCGGATTCATGCATAAGTGTGATTAGTTTTTCGGCTCATACCTCCATGAAAACAAAAAAACATTCTCTTCATTTCTTATAATTTAATAGCATCGTGCGGAAAAAACAAAAAGCTTTACAGATTTTGATACCTTTTTGTATGGAACTATTTTATGCGGAAGCATACAAAATGTGTGCGTGCTCAAAATTATGTTCATGGAGGTATGAATTAATTTTTTCGACCAATTAGAACGCTCGTTTTTGATAGACGAAACTAACAATTAAATTATAAAAGAATGATCATCAAAGTATATATTAGCTGTATTATTGACGCACCATCCCCCGACCTCCGACATGGTAGTTCGGCGTGGGTGAAAACGACATTGATTCATAGAATAAGTGGACATGAAATAAAATGAGATTCGTTGGTTGGAGACCTAAGTGTGGCAATGACAGCTTGAATAAGCTAAAGTAACGGTGTTTAAGTCTCCAAACGAACAACAATGCTTATGATAAATGTCGTAGTATTCGTTTCACTTCAGGTTTAAAAAATGAGGTTTAATTGGTCAATCGATTTTTGATTGACAGTTACCATCCGTCAATCCACGATGTGTATTGCAGACTGTCTTCGGGGGAGGAAGACGGATGTTAACCATTTTGACGTTAGCAGGAATTTAAATGGCTGAAATAGATCAAAATGCCTTTAAGATGCTCCAAGACATGAAGTATAAAATGCCTGAAATTAAGCGATGTTGCTTTTTCCGGTATTCAGAAAAACTCTAAACACTAAGTACTTCGTCAGCTTCTAGCAAGAATAAGCATGTATAAAATTATGTCTTGTACGCGAGTTGAGCCCGGCTTCTGTTTTTGTTTGTATGTTTGGTTTGGTTTTCTTTTCAAAATTGGATACATGAATAAATTTCTAGGGAGAATAAGAATGACATGATTCGGTGCTATTTAAAAGCCTTGTAATTTCAAATACAATGTTCAAGTCATAGTTAAAAATATACTTCGATTTTCCTTACCTCGACTTCGATAATCTTAACCCTTGTCATGCTGTATGAATTACCTTACTGAACTGCTGTCAAATCAAAGGGCTAAAAGCACTGAAAGAATTTGATGTTAAAAAAAATCAATATTTCTTTAAGAAATTAAATTCATAATCAACTCTAATAGGAAAAGTACAAGCAGGAGGTGTAGACTAAGATCAGCCTGCACATAAGTGCAGTCTGATCTTAGTCTACACCTCCTGCCAAAACCGGAATATTCCGGGTTCAGCATGACAAGGGTTAAATATTGCTTACGTCGAATTTAGTCCCATTTAACCCATTACCAACGACAACATTTTAGACTGGTCCTTATTCAAACAAGGAATTTACAAACGACAATTTATGTGGAAAACGTTGAGGTAAATGAAGAAAATGTATGTAGCAAGCAATTTCTTCATTGTTCACAATGTTTTCCGAAGCCTTTCTTCTTAGTGGCGTCAAAAAAGGTTATTGTGTTTGAATGGGTTAAGACGAAATATTTAGAGACAAAGCGACGTTAATTTCAATAAAGTTGACAAAGGATAGAAATTGATCTTTCAATTTAACTTTTGGGCAAATCCTCAAAATCTGGTATTTTCAACCATAAACATTTCTCAAATTTCTCCATTTCAAGATTGTTTTCCTAACCTCTTTTCTATTGGGGTCAAAAGTGGTGGTTTGTGGGAATGGGTCAAATTATGGAAACAGAATCCAAGGAAAACGGTGTAGTCAATTTGATCATAAAGTGACAAATTGCAAGAGATAAGACGATTTTCGGACTGTTGAATTTCTAGGAGCTTATTTGTTCAACTTAATACCTCCTGATAGATCCTGCCCATTGATTTATATAGGTACAAGTGGTTGGCCGCATTCCTCATATAATACGGTTGTTCAGAAGGTGTTGTCATCTCAAATACCGGTATCAGAACTGAGACGTGAGGATATGGGACACAAATCATTTGTTTACACTTTGTTAAGATGAATATAGATGTACACAATATAGTTAGTGGTCAAAGCCGTATTCCTCATATAATTCGGTTGTTCAGAAGATGGTGTCATCTCAAATACCGGTATCAGAACTGAGATGTGAGTAAGTGAGACAAGGGTCGTTTGTTTACGCTTAGTTGAGATGAATATAGATGTACAAATTATAGTGAGAGATCAAAGGTCAATTTTAACTATACAGGTATACAAGTGGTTGGCAGCATCCCTCATATACGGTTGTTCAGAAGGCGGTGTCATCTCAAATACAGATATTAGAACTGAGACGTGAGAATGTGAGCCACGGATCGTTTGTTTACACTTAGTTGAGATAAAGATAGATGTACACTTAAATCAACGATTGGATTGTTATATGATCGTAAATTTTAACTGAGATGGTACTTTTCTCCTGGCCTGTTTCAAATATTAATATTTTTAAACTTAAACAAATACTGTACACTGGGTAAGTGATAATACTGAAGAATCAAAGGCTAACAAATATATCGTCGATTGGCGAGCTAAATGTCGTTACTACAGCTTTAATCAAATTGAAGTTACGACATTTTGCTCTCCCTCCGACAATGTGTTTCTATTTTATTAAAATGTATTCATTTCTTTTTAATAAGGAAATGAGTTGCAAATTACCGACATTTTCTATTCTTGATAGCTCTATGGTCCGTCCCTCAGGAAACCAAGCCTTGCATTCTTTTGCTGGTATTTATATTTCAATACGAGTAAAGTGCAGCATTTGTCATTTGTGCTGGAGTGTAACTGGCTATACACCAGAGTGCAAAGGAATCCGCTTCATTCTCATGACAAACTGACAAATAAAAAACCAAAGTACTGAAAGTGCTGTAAGCTGGCAAAGCATAGTTTTGTTTACTAGTAAGTAATCTTCTTTGCCAAAGGTTATCATGACGTTTTGCTAGCTAAAAACGTTTGGAAGCGCTATGTTGACCTTTGACATGAACGTGAAACTGTTTCGTTAATGAGCGACATAAATGTTGTAACTACAGCTAATTCAAGCCGTAGTGACAACGATTGGGTCGCTTACCAAAGCCCTTTTTCTTCTTTTATATCACAGGCAATATACAATGTATTTTGAAAAAACTAATTTCGTTTGATATCTGAAATTGAACTGTCTTTTCGACTCAGTAACCAAAAAGGGGTTTATGCGAAAAGCGGTGATTACAGTCAGACTTTGCAATTCAGAACAATTTTATCATAGATATATTTCCTTCTTTTAAATGCCTATTTATACTGACTTTCAAATCAGTTAAATTTATTTACTTACACTAATTATTATTTTAAATGAGTAGCATCCAGGATGCATTTTTTCAAACTACGGTTTAAGACTTTAAGACTTCAACGTGCCGTAACATTACCGACTAGGACTTGTACTAGTGTGTGAGGATGCAATGACTAGTTGGCCATGGCATTCTATGGGTTAAAATTGATTTTGAAGGGGTCAAAACAATATTAAGATCGAATCACGTGAAAGTCTAAGTTCAAATAAACCCTTCCTTGTAATATGAAGTAAGCAATTAGTTTTTATTATCTTCAATAGTATAGATCTTCATCACTTAAAAATGTTTAGACCCTTATATAAATTCACAGTGGACCCCTTGGGAATAATTTCTAAGGGTCAAAATTTTTTGAGGATCAAAACCCTGGTTAATGGATGAAATACGAGCCCCGACGTCATCGTAATCTCGCGATATTATCATCGTGGTCTCATGTTATCACTATCGTACACTCGTGCTCACACGTTATCATCGTCGTAACCTCGGTCCTCGCCTTAAAATTATCAAATTATTTTTGGAATTTGCCCTACCGGTACTCCGTTCTAAAGTACTTGATTTCTTATTTTGATTGACATGTGCTCTTTCGTCCTGTTTCTCACGATTTCTTAAAATAAGATAAAGCGTTCTTTAGATCGAGATTTTAAGCCGCTACGCTAAATAAGATTCTTATGGTTTGTAATTTAAGAAGGTAAGCTTTCCAAGCATTGGCTTTCTCGACTTACAATGATTACACGACTAGTCATGACGACGTCAATCATTTCATTAAAAGTGGCAAAATCATACAAAAATAACTCTTGTGCACCGTCATAAGTTTTTTGAAAAACAAATAAAAAAAATTTGATACGCAAGTATGGCGTAAGCATAAGCAAGGTAATTGCAAAATAATGGTGCGTTGTCGATACGTTGATCGTGAGAAGTGCCAATTAAATCTTATGCATGTAGACTCTACGACTGCAGTGTGGTTGCGTACGGCGACCGAGTGGAAACCTTGGGAATACTCGATTAAGATTAAATAACTCGTGACATATCTTATGGTCACGGTGCGAAACCCACAGGGCAACCTTACGTTGCCTATGCGGAGTTTAAACAGGCTAAGGCCTCCGTGTGCGATTTGTAAATTATATGTTGAACTTTTTTGTTTATAGAGATCGTAAAGTAATACCATAACTTATCTTACGAATATCGTTCACATCCGTTGCACCGTTAGACTATTTGGGTTTAAACGAGTTAACGGGCTCCGTATACCGATTGTAAATTCACCCATTCCCTCACAATCCCGCTTTGTTACCCCCTCGAGAAAGGGCATTGTAAAACATTACGAACAATAAGGAAATTGCTTGTTACAAGCAGTTTCCTCATTGTCCATAATATTTTCTACCCTTTAAGGCATATTCTTTAAAAAAAAATCATTTACTAAAAATTGACGTCTTCGACTTCTTTAAATTCGGACTGATCTAAAATGTTGTGGTCTGGTAATGGGTTATGCTTAATGCGTCTTAAAGATTTGATCTTCGGTCATGATTTGAGCCTGTGTGAGACAATTCCAACGATTTTAAACGTGCGTGAAGTACACACATTGAGCAGCCTGAACAGCTGCAAAGTGAGTGTAGAATATATACTGGTTATCTATAGGAACTTTGAGGCAATAGCTCTCTGTAGAGTGCATAGTAAAGGCTCTGTTCAGACTGTGCCGATGCACAGTCTTTACTTGGCACTCATTTAAGATATTTGAAAATGTCGTGCGCATGCTCACTTATTGATTTTATATGTCAAAAGTTCACTGTATCATGTAAATGTTATGATTAGAACATGTCAAGTCGATTAAAGGCCAATGCAAAAAATCAATATATGGGAGCAAGTGACATGAAAATGACATCTTTTCTTCCTTTTAAATTTAATTAAAAAGTTGTAGAAAAATTAATGGGGAACAGACATTAATTTTGGCGTCATTTCACCATTTAAATGTAAGTTAAATTGACTCCTTTCACATTTGAAAACCACACCAAATAAAATAGGTGACCGCGGGGTTAATTTATTTACTGCTAACACGAGGGCAAATCATTATTTTCAAAAGGGTGTCACGGAAACCTCAAATTCACTGATCTTTCAATATATTTTGCTCCCTTTTTGTTGCAGCTAAGTCCGGTTAGCTCAGTCTGTAATGCGCTTTTGTCTCAATCTTTGGGTTGCGGGGTCGAACCCTTGCTCAGTCAACTTTCCGATATTTGACAGAAGTAATTAAGACATGGTTTATGTGTTTCTCACGACGAGACATGGCACGTGCTAGTATTTGAAATTTAGGAGTCATTGATTTCTTGACCATCAAGTTCCAGGGATCAAAAACGTTTTTGAAGGGGTCAACATAGCAAAAAGACCGAATGGTCATAGTGCCGGTAGGCCTTTTCTTGTAATATGAATTAAGTAATCAAAATTCTCAATACATAAAATACATCATAAAAATACTGAGGGGCGTTTTGAGCCTTAGAAAATTGTCCCATCCGTTGTGCTAGGTGAGGCATTTTCATGAACTTCATTATTTAACCCATGCCCAACCAATTCCACTTTTTCAACCCCCGCTTAGAAAACGATTTTTGAAAACGAAGAAATTACGTGTTCTATAGGTACAAGTAATAAATTCATTATCCACAGTATTTACTACCTTTAAGTACAAAGGGTTTTTTTTTTTGTTTTGTTTTTTTTTTTCACTTAAATAAAATTGCGGCTTGCAAGATATTTTTATAACTTGAACAAGTCTAAATTTTGTCCTCTGGTAGTTAGTGAACCTATTCCCACACAGTGACGCTTTTTGACGCGCCTCAAGAAAAACAATTGGGAAACATTGTGGATAATGAAGAAATTGCTTGTGACAAGCAATTTCTTCATTATCCACTTTGCTTTCTTCCCGAAAAGTCGGACAGATATTTTTAATATTTCATTAGCTCGAAATTGTTGTCTACATCTTCTTTCAATTTGGACCAGTCTAAAATGTTCTTGTGTGCAAATGGGTTAAACTGCAAAGCAAAAAAAAAGTTGTTTATAGGGGAGGGCGGTGGAGGATTGTATAATTATCTTTCCCGCCAATTAATATCTAGGCCATGAATGTGACAACCACTCGTAATGACGGACTACCTGTCACAAATTTTCAACATTTAAATTTACGGCTTCCGGTTTTCACGAAAGAAGCAAGCAAAAATTCTTGCAAGACATTCTAATTCAAAATGATAGATAACATTGTGTGAAGAGGAGAAGCTGTTTTACTCTCCACGTATCGATGTTTTTTTTTTTTTTTTGTTTTTTTTTTATCCCGTAAAAATGTGGGGTCGGGTAGTGAGGCGTTAATGTTACAGTTGAGTTTATATTAATGTCAAACTGAGATTATCGCGAAGAGCATGTAAGATTCGGTTCATGAAAAAAAAATACCCCTTTCCGCAAGTGAAATATAGAAAAAAAAAAGGTATATAAGGTGACATAGAGGTGACATGTGCGGTTTTATTTATCTATCTATTTTTTTTCTATTCAGACTTATCTCGTAAAATAATCGAAAATATTTCGTATAAAAGGTTATAAAAGTGAAAACATTTAAGGAATCAGAGTAGTGACAAGTTTTCGTTGAAACGGAAATTCACAAGAAAATGAATGAATGCACTTATTTTCATGAAGTTCGGGTCCATTATCCAGTAAAATTAATCTAAAAAATTCGCTTCTTTCAAAAATTGTCTTTCGGTGTTCAATAATATTAAATCCTTTCACACCAAGTATGTTTCAATCACCTGAATCTTGAATTTCTCGTCTCGTATAGACTTTAAAAATCCTGTGGCTCGCTGTCCACGCCCACTTAGCTCCGACTTACCTTCTTATATAAAATCTGTCCCTTGTCAAGAAAACAACCCTTCGACAGGTACATTTAACGGATCGCTAGCCACGCCTACTGGCCTACGACAGAATTATTCGACGGTGATGTGTAACACTGTATTATTTTGCAGAAGATGAGATCATAGGCATAAAACAAAGGTATATCGTTGGTATGCGATCTAAAGACGTAACTACAGCTTAAACAAACTACAAGGCAGTCCAACTATGAGACTTTTTCTGGAAAAAAAACGTTCATGATTTATCTTGACCTTGTCATACGGACCCGACCTTGAATATTTTCATTTTGTAAATCCATCAAAGGATTTAATTTACATAAATTAATTCCCTTTATCGATGGCGTTTATCTTTCTGTAACATGTAAGGAACTTGGCCTCATATTTGCGCATGAAGTGGTTGCACTTTAGGTGGTGGTGGTGGCAGCTGTTGATGATGATGATGATGATGATGGTGGTGGGGTGGGTTGTATTATTGTTGGTGTTTTTGATGTTGTTAAACCATTTCCTGTTTTGCAAATTTTAGACCTGTCCAAATTCAAAAGTTTTGCAGACGAAAATTAAAAGTGGACTTAATTCGAAAAATGACTATTCAATGTTACAAGCAATTTCTTCTTTTTCTACAATGTTTTCTCACTTATAAGATCACAATTACGTAAAAACCAGGGATGGTGCAGGAATCATGCTATTCTATTCTGGAAGAAATTTGGCCAAATCCATGACGAGATATAGTATGTAAATTGTTATTTCTACATCGCTTTAAAATTCAAGTTTTTTCTTCTCAAAATGTATGAAAACGCTTTTAATGTCACCAAAAACACCTTCACGCTATAACAAATGATCGCCCGGCGAAATTCATTCATACTTTAAAGATAACTAAATGCTAATTACATGTAAATGAAAAACTCGTTTGGGGGGATGAGGTAAAACATATTGCTGGATCCTTAACTGCATAAATAAATAACAGAGAAGTGATGCTGGACGTCCTAAATTGTTGACCTGTTTATTTATTGATTTAATGGGGTTTAACGCCGCTTTTAACAGTATTTCAGTCATATCGCGGCGGCTGGAGCACCTATCAATGGATTCCTGGTATTACTCACACCAGTACTACCACTACATCCTTTCCTAGCCTCCAGCTGCTATCCCACTTAGGTTTACGATTATCCAGCCATTTGTGAGAGACAAATGTCGGAAGGAATATGTGCCGCCGCCGGGTAGTTGACCTGTTTATACGCACTCTTGCGAAGATTTACCGAAAGCCAAAAACTGGAATATCTTTTAACTCACCCCCACACAATAACGCTTTTTTTACGCTCCAACGAAAAAAGACTTTGGAAAACATTGTAGAAAATGAAGAAAATGGTTCTTGAAAGTTGAAAAAATCTGAAGTCTGGAAATAAGTTAGAGCAATTTCACATTGCCCGCATGTTTTCTATCCAAAAGACAAAGATTTTTAAACTTCCACCAACTCAAGTTATCGTCTGCAACGTCCTTGAGTTTGTAACAGTCTAAAATTTTGTCGTCTAGTAATGGGTTAATGCATGAATAGGCAATCTTAGAGTCCCTCGATGATCAGAGTAACGGAAATAGGTAATCTAATGTCTTAAAACATAAGCTTTGTTATAACCTATGAAATAACATTCTCTTAAAACAATGCGTGTTCACATATTAACGCACACAAGACAAAAAAAAACTTTGGAAAAACATTTCGGTAAAAGAAAATTTTCTAGTAACGAATGATTTGTTCTTTCCTATCAGATTTCCTATTTTAATTCAAAATGTAATTATCTTCTCAATTTGCACAATCATTGAATGCTGATCAGTTTGGATCAGTCTAAACTTTGTCGTAACAACACTGACCTTTTACACCCCACCAACTCGAAGAAAGCATAGTGAAAATGAATAAATTAAGAGCTTGTTTCAGTCTATTCCTCCTTTCCCAAACATCATTCCATCTTCATAATACTATTTTTTGGTTCAGTAGCATTTTCATTTGTCGTCTGCAAGTTCTCTCAATTTGGTCCTAAATATTATCGTTTGGTTGAATGGCCCTCTCAAATTGAAAGGAATTCCTTAAGGCCTGTAGCGCAAAGCAAAAAGCAGAACTACAGTTTCTCTACAGACAAAACGAATTTTGTGAATGCCCACCAAATGCCAACAAATGCTCCCTATGTAAGAGCATACTATGCTGGAATATTTAAGTTTTATCTAAATTCTGATTATGAAATTGTAAAAAAACAGATGTTGAAAAATGTTCGTCACCCTGATCTACAGATGAAAAAAATCTTTCGAAACACTGTTTGCAACAACCGAATTCCTTATTTTCCTCAATTTTTTCTACCAAGACATACGAATATTTTTAAAATTCAATCAATGTGAAATTGTTGTCTTCGCTTCGTTGAATTTTGACGAGTCAAAAAGTATTCATCTGTAATGAGTCAACCCTTTCCATACAAACCCTCTTTTCTAAGACTCTCGAGAAAATGGCTTAGGAAAACATTGAGGAAAATGAAAAAGAATCTTGTTACAAGCAATTCCTTCATTATCAACAATATTTTCTACCCAGAAAGATGTCTTTTTTTATAAGATTAAAACATCTTCTGATTGCCCTCTGTATCCCCTTTCACTTTGTAACGAGTCTATATATCTGGTAATTGGACCATTCCAACACAATGACTCTTTTTGACGCCCCAAGAAATACATTTTAGAAACATGACAAGCATTTTCTTCATTTTCGACAATGTTTTCTACCCAGAAAGTTGGAAAATCTAGAATTGTACAAACTTTAAATCGTCGTCTGTATCTTCTCTCAATTTGGACCAGTCTAAAATTGTGTCTTCTGGTAATGGGTTAAAGGAACTTGACTCAATGTCAAGATTAAAGTAAATCGTTCTAAACTAAAATAACTAAAGCCTCAATCTCAGATTACGCACTAGACTGGTCTTGTATTTATCTGATTCTATATTACATAATACTGTAAACAACGTGGGTCAGGTTTGAAAACAAACAAACAAAAAAAATGAAAGAAATTGTATAATCGATATTCCCTAGGGCTGTGAAAGTCCCTTTAGTTTATTTAAATACGGTGATAATTTGATAAAAACACAAGGCGAAAAAAATGGTCACCTCGAAAGTACCGCAGGCTTGCGCGAATTAAGCCAGGTGATAAGCATCAAAACTTTTCGATCAAATAGATTTTCTGAGCGCACTTTTTTCGAACCAGCCTTACTTTATATTTTATACCGCCACACAAACACTGATTGACCTGTGCTGGTATCGGTTTCTTTTTTTAAATATTTGTTTTACAAATGGTTCGTTCTCTCGTGATGGGTCAGATATTTACATTGCCTTAACCAATTTCCAAACGACGAAATTTAGACTGGTCCAAATTGAAAGAGGTTGCACACATCAAAACAACGTAAATTGAAAATCCAAGGGTCATATGAAGTAAAAAACATCGTGAGAAAGACGAAATTGCTTGTGACAAGCAATATCGTCTTTTCTCACAATGTTTTGAATGCTATATTTCTTCGGTGCGTAAAAATACGGGATTGTGTGGTTTTTCGGTTAAGTCATCATAAATTCCGTAAAAATACGACTTTAGCATGTTGACCTCTTAAGGCAAAAGGATAAGAAACTAACTTTTTATTATGTATTAAATCATAATCCGTAATCTAAGAATAAAGACTTTAAACCCTTATTTTAGATTATGATTCTCTTTTATTCTACGCATTCTTTATTCAAGCCGATTGATTTACACATCGAAATACCAAAATTCTTTTTCAAGCTGTAGCTACGACATTTTGAATGTCATTCGATGACACCAAAAGGCCATGTAGCAGACCGACACCTCTCACTATAGTTCAGTACTGGGGCGAGAATTTACAGCAGACTATTTTTCTTCTATTTGAAACTTTGCTAATCAGTGTCATTCGTTCGGTGGTCGAGTGGTAAGGGTGCTTGACTCGATGGTCTTGGGGTTCCGCATTCGTACCCCACCGTCAACGGAGTGTACTCGTGGCAAGAAACTTAATCCATTACCAGACGGCAAAATTTTAAACTGGTGCAAATTGAAAGAAGCTGCTGACGACAGCTCAAGTTTTAGATTCAGTCAACTAAAAGAAAATATTGTGAAAATGAAAAAATTGCTTGTTCAAGTAACTTCTTCATTTCAAACAATGTTTTCCCGATTGTTGGGGTGTCAAAAATTGCTATTGTGTGGCAATGGGTTAATAGCCATCCCCATTTTACCCAGCTATAAAATTGAGTAACAGTGAGTCACTGCCGCTTTAAGGGACGTTAAAGGGATTTATTGAGACTGAGAGAGAGAGAGACTCTATAAGCTTAAAGCTAAGTGTCACCTATTGAAATCGTGCAGAGGAGGGATTTCAATATCTTGAGACTCGCCTTAGTCAGTACTTAGCCTTGCAAAAATGCAATTAGGATTAAAGAAAAGAAATCCATTAAGCGCATTTCACATGGCCGAACAAGCGGATAATGCTGAATATGAAAAACCTCGGGCAACACAATGGCACATTCCATATACAAAAATCCCTGGGCTAATCTTATTCTATAAACAATCGGGCTACCCGGTGTCGATCCGATCGCTTCACAATACGTGTTCACACCCCTTTATAATAGTTAAACCGAAAGACAGCTGATATTGAAATAAACAAATTAATAGATAATTTCTGGTTTGAATGACAGGTGATTCGGACCCCTCGGGTCAAATCCTTCAGTCGCTAGTGTATTCCGATATCAAAGGACACTTCAACTCTATCCCAAATAACCACAAGTATTCACCATCGTAATAATGTCAAAGAAAACATCGTGGGATATAAAATATTGTTTTCCACAGCGTTTTGTTTCCCTTTGATATAACTTACTATCTCATAGCATTTAAATTGACTGATCGGCGCTGCTAATCAGCCATTCATTGTGATAATAATAATAATAATAACTTTATTTTAAGAAGGTAAAACATTAAGACAGCATTTTCAATTTACAATGAATAAAACATGTCTTTTTTAAAATGTTCGAAATGAAACATTGAAATCCGATATTCAATTTCAAACATTTTCATTTGCATATGACTTAAACGTTGCAGCTACAACTATCAAGCCTTATTAGTCGCCCACTAACAGTCTACATTTTGTTTCGGGTCCCGACCATTTAAGTATCACAAAGATGCCATTTGATACCTCAGTCAAACTACCTTGTCGGAAGTTTGTGGGTGTGGCCCACGTTCCATCAATTGACCAATCGCGATGGCCAATCAAATAATCAGTCGACCAATGAAATCATTCACCTAGACTGGAAGTTTTGTTTGAATTCCAACATTAGGCGCAATTTTGGTAAATCATTTTTGTTGGTTTGGCGACTTAAACGTCGTAATAACAGCTTAATCAAGCTGTTGCTACGACGTTTAGGTCGCCAACCAACCATTCTACTTATTTGTAAAATGCTACTGGTCATAAATTTTGTAAAATAACGCCGTTAAAATCGAAGCGGAGATTCCTGTTGGAGTCAATGGGCGGGGCCAAATGAGTCAGTGGGTGGGGCAAACGGTTGATCAATTGTGTCTGCAGTTTTTCTTTTGAAATTGTAGTAGTCTGGACATCGTTTAGAACTTATAACTGAGGCTAAACATGCCATTTCCAACAATTTCATACGTGCGTGAAACACGAACATTGAGCGACATGGACAGTCATTCTGAACAGTCGCTAATGATCTTAACCCATTCCCCTTTTTTAATTTAGACTGGTCTAAATTGAAACAAGTTTCAGGCGACAATTAAAAGTGAATATAATCGAAATGAAACCATCCTATGTGGTAGAAAATATTGTGGAAAGGGGAGAAATTGCTTTTACCAAGCAATTTCTTCTTTTTCCACACTGTTTTCCCAAGTATGAAATCACAGCAACGGGTTTTTTACAGGAGAGGGTTAAGAAACTTGTAAACAGCATGTATCCATAGAACGTATAGCAAACACTCTGGTCAGACTGTGCGGGTGCAAAGGCTGATCTGAGTATTTGACTGACGCACAAGAGGTTCAAATTGAAATGTCCCTTCTTGTTGTTGGAATCTTCGCGCACATTAAAGAAGACAATGTACTTGGAATAAAGAAAACGTCTAGTTGATATAGCAAAAAGCAACGATCCTCCTTATAAATACGGGGATCCGTGAAGGAACTTAAGACCATAGGAGAAGAAATTGAATAGCGAAAAAATACTGCCATCGTAATTTGTCAGAAAACAAAAGTGCCACATGCGAACGCCAACGCTCGTTTATAGTGGATAATGCATGTATTTCAAAGTCGAAAATGGGTCAAAACTCGTTAAAAATGCTTCTATAGTTACTCCCCTTGTTGGTATAGATTGCTCTTGTGAACATATATTCCGAATTTCAAGTGAATATAATTCAGTAATACCAGAAATATTACAATAAGTCAGAGGTTTCGTCCTACGACAACCTGGCCAGAGAGCCAAGCTAAAAATCCTGCAGTCTCAAATTCATTTTGTAAGGATTTAAAAGGAAAATATTTCACAATAAAGTGTGCGTGTAAGCAAACCATAATACATAGTTCACAGGTAGTCGCTTCATTCCATCTTTTGTTAACCATGGTTATTTCAAGCATATTATTACGCATTCGTAAAGAAAATATTTACATTTTTTGACAGATTTGAAAATTTTACACCGTCCTGCGGAATGTCGACCATTTTGAAATAAATTGTATGTAAACGGAAGGAAATAAACACGATTTTACGTAACAGGTGTCACATGAATTCGATGGCGGACGTCGTTTTAAAGTAAGGGGTTTTCTTTGCTTTGTTTGCTTACCTGAAAATTGGACTTTGAAAAAACTTTTGTGACTATACCCATTCTTTACCAACCAAGACTTGAATTAACCAATTGCCAGATGACAAAATTTAGACTAGTCCAAATGCATAGATGTTGCAGACGACAATCCTTAATACGTGAAATTCTATAACACATTGTCGTTTGGGGTAGAAAACAATATGGATAATGAAGAAATTGTTTGCTTGACTGAAGCAACTTCTCCAATATCCATACTGCTTTCCACATCTTTTCTCTATGGGGAAGGGGGGGGGGGGGGGGGGAGGCGTTATTGTTTGCGAATTGATTCAACCTTCCACAAAGCACAAAAATTACCAACTATTTATAACGCTCAAATCTGTATAATATTCAATAACTTGTCCGTGTAAACATTTAAACTTACTAATACTTTATTTTCATATTCCATTTAGGTGATATAGGTATTTAAAATAAGGGAGGGGTCGTTATGAATTCCTTGCCCTTTCATTTTGTACATGATAGCAAATGATGTACAGCCACACAATTTCATTTAAACGTTATGAAAACATATCCATGTCAAACTGTATGTGATAAGTAACAATCCATTTCTCCTCGTTTCGCAAAATTGTCCCCCGCCCCCCTACGATACAGTAATCGAAACTCGTTTTATTACTTGAAAAGTTCTTGTAATGTCGACAGCAACTTCTTTTCAAATTGGACTAGATTGTCGTTTTGTTATTGATTAAAAGACAAGGATTGGTATACTTATTTATGTTAAACGTATTAAATTTACGAATAGGACGCGTGGTTCGCAAATTGTTTAAACGTTTAAAATGTCCCACATTCAAATGAAAAGAATAGGGGGGAAACGTTTAACGGGTGGGTTCACAAACTTAAACGAAAGAAAAATGCGTTATATAATACAAAAGTATAAAATATCCTGAATAATTCGGCCATGGTATTCGGGCCTTAGAATGGCAAAGACATCTGAAGCGTGAATCAGATGGTGCGGGGATGGTTTAGATGGTTATTCACGGGACTTTTTTCATGTCTATTCTCTAATCATAATCATGGGGTCCCGGGTTCGATTCACGGCCGCTTCCGACATTTGTCTCCGAACAATGGGTGGATAATCGTAAGTGGGATAAGCAGCTATGGGCTCGGAAAAGATGTAGTGATAGTACTGGCGTGAGAGATATCAGGAATCCGTGGTTAGGCGCTCCAGCAGCCGCGATAAGATAGAAATACTGTTAGCAGCGGCGTTAAACTCAATTCAATGAATCAATCAATCCTAAGTAAATTGGCTTCTTTCGAATTATTTATCATTTTAATAGATCAATTAACAGGCGACACAGTTTTAGAATCATGGTTCAAGTTGAAGAAGATTAAACAAATTCCGCTTTTTGACGCCCATAGAAAATAAGTTTTGGAAAACATTGTGTAAAATTTAGAAATTGCTTGTTACAATTAATTTCTTCATTATCTACATTGCTTGTTACCTAATACATTTTTTAAAAATCAAATTTTCATCAACTAAAATCTGTAGTCTGCAACGTCTTTGAATTTGGACCAGTTTAAAACTCTGTCGTGTGGGAATGGGTAAGACGACAGTTGACGGGTCGTTGGCCCCGCCCACTGATTCCAACGAAAATGCGGCTTCTCATTAATGTCGGCCTGTGTTGGAGTTCAAAGTTCACTTTCGGTCCAAATGAGTAATTTGACTAGTTTATCGATTCTCTGATTGACAGTTGCGATTGTTCAAGTGTGTACGAATTGGAAAAATAAGTGTCCCATAGAACAGGAAGCATTTTGAGAAAAAAAAGGATACTGCTTGTTACATGCAATTTCTCCTTTTTCCACAAAGTTTTACCTCGATATATTAAAAAGTCTGGGTTGAGAGTTAAAGGGTTAAAGGGGGTCTGTGCAAATAAGTCGGTTTTCTGATTCTGCGAAATAGGTAGATCGACATGACTACAGGTCAACATCTGCAAAGCTTGCGATTAATTCAAATAAGTCTGAAGAGCACAGCATTGACGCATGTCTTCGCGCAAACAACTAATGATATGGAATTATGTCAAAAAGCAATACTGGAAACGAAAAGATCCCACATGTTGAACAAATAAGGAAATATCCATGGTTTTCTTTCAACACTTGCAATTATTTTCATTATCGTTGCAATTTCGTTCCTTTTAACAAGACTCTGAGTTTTCCTTCCGTAAAAACCAAGAAGAACTTACCGCGGCGCCGTTTCCATAATAGAAATCCAACAATTCCGAGCACTATTAATACTACTGCTAAGGTACCAAACACACTAGCCACTACTACTACCGCTACATCCTGGCATTCTGCTGCTGATACAGCCAAAACCGACCAGCTTAAAAACACGCACAGTTTAAATAACATCCAACCCATATTTCGAACGAATATTTCCTAAGGTATTTTTTGTCAATTTTTATCTACAAAAATATCGCTTTTGATAAAAGCAGGTGTCGTTAAATTAAAATTCTTATCTATTCACATATCATTTGTTTAACATTTATCTTCCAAAGTGTTTTATCCATAAATTTACTCAACACCATTATACAGTCAGCTTAAAAGCACGCATTAAGTCAATAAATGCACAATTTATACTTCATTTTATTACAATATTTATAATAATCCATTCCATTGATCAAAGAGAAAGTGGCGCAAGAAAAAACTTCCTTAAGTATTAGATATTCTGTGTAGTATATAATAATAATGTATATAAATTGTGTGTAACGCCGCGCCACTCTCTATATAATGCGATACACCTTTAAATTTCGCCCGCTGTACGAAAGATCATTGGAGCGAATCTCGCCAGGTACGAAAGGAATGCCACGCTTCGCTTCTCCGTAATATGACCAAAATAATGTCGCGCTACTCTTTCAACAGAAATGGAGTCAGGATTCACAAATGAAAAAAAATAATTTTTTTTTGAAATTCCACTCCCATTTGCCATTTCCTATATTTTCGTTTTGTTTATCCGAAATGTAACAATAAGTCGACGGGTTAGTGCAAATCATCGTAGGTGTCTATGTATAACAATAATAATAAGTTTATTTAGGTAAAAGAGTACAGAACATGGCAAAATAAAACATCATAACACACAATTTTACTTTGAAATATCAAGTAAAAAAAGCACCATGTTATGCGCTCCGTTACCAAGCATAACACAAAAAGAGGAAAGCTAAAACCTCTTATTTCCATTGTGGTCCTGGGTAATGGAGGCATGGCACAGAAAGTCGTGTTTACAATTTAATATTTTAAGATATATTTTGATATCGAATTTAAAAAATAAAAAAGAGAAAGAAATCATATTTTTGATATCACAGACAATCATATCACATTTCAAATGTTAACAAAATAAAAATAAATATATTTATCACAGTAATCAATTTACAGTTTAGACAAACAGGACACGACCTTCAAACAATCACTAGACATTTTAAGAAAAGAAGAAATGAAAATATTAGAAAAGTTATGACATAAAACAAATGAAAGATGATCAAAAGGAATGTTAAGATAAGTCCATAAGGTATTCCTGCACATCAGTTTAAATGAATCAGAGGATTGAATGTCTCTAAGCTGCTGTGGCAGGCAGTTCCAAGAGACAATACCTTGGTAAGCAAAAGTCTGCTTACCAAAGGTTTTAACTTTTGGCAGAGCATATCTACCAGAGTCTTTAAAAGCTCCTTCACTATGAAGGCGAAACAGCAGTTACCCTTGACCTTGTGAAACGGCCGTGAACTTGACTGACGGGTATAAGATGTTAGTTCAGATATTCTGGGGCCATTCCTTTATGGATCTTATGAACATGACAAAGGGTTAGCTGCTCCACCCGTGTGTGGATTGGTAACCATTTAAGCGATTTAAATTGCTCGGCTCTTATACATGAGACCTGCTACCCAAGTCCAAGACAAAACGAACTATTTATTCTGGGTTGTCTTGAGTCTATTTTTCCAATACTGACTTAAGCTAGGATACCAGAATGAACAAACGTAATCAAAAAGACACTGGATTAGAGACATAACCAAAACTTTACGAGTTTGGAGATTAAAAAATGGTCTGTTACGAAACAAGAATTTTAAACGTGCATTAGCCTTGGAAACAAGGGACCTAGCAATTTCATCACAAGACTTAGAACCAAAAAGTATAGACTCCGATTTGCCGTATGTGTCAACGTATCGGCACTTATGATAATATTTGTTCCTACCAACCGAAATGTTATCATGTGTGTCTCTGCGTGATATTTCCGACATTTGTCTGATCATAGTCTTTATACGTTCAATCTATAGCTACTAACTCACTATTTCTCTAGCCGATCAACTAAAATTCTGGATTTCAAGCCGTTTAATATCTGTGCTGCACGCACATGTGACATTGTTGGACATTTCAGCCAAGACTCATGTTTAACGGATATACGACTGAATGTTGATTGCAACCGTCAAAACTAGCATTAGCAGCCGTTGCGTTTACCTTAACCCATTACTAGACGATAAAATCTTAGACTGGTCGAAATTCAAAGACGTTGCAGGAGGCATTTCAAAGTATGCTTAATTGGAGAATAAGTGAAAAAATGTTGGAGAATATTGTGAGAAAAGGAGAGAAATTGCTTGTTATGAGCGATTTCTCATTTTCCTACAAAGTTTTCTATGATTGCTTGTGGTCGTCAAAAAGTAAAATTGTCTGGTAATGGGTTTAAAATACATGTACGAGGGAATTTTTTGATACATAAGGTTATTCGTAGGGTCTAGTTCTGTTAAATATAGTCTCTCAATTCTGACACTGCAGTTTGTGTAATAAGTAAAATCATTAATTTTGTGAACGCCCCAAGCGAAAGATGGTTATCCGATAAATTTGTGAAAAAGAGAATGGATCCAGCAGAGGTCAATAAGAGATAGTTTGTGATTTATTTTATTTGATTCTATGCGGGACATTTCCAACCATTTCATATGTGCGTAAGGCGCACATGTCGAGCAGCCTGAACAGCCACACTGTGCAAGGCGAATATTTGCTTGTTATCTAATTGAACCTTGGGTCAATAGCTACCTACAGAGCGCAAAGTAGAGACTCTGATCAGACTGCGCTCGCGTGAGATTGTTGGAAATGTTACGGGCAGTTTCATTAATTATTTTACTTTTTTAGATAAACATATTTGACCTACCAGGCGAAGATAAGGATGCGATAGATACCGACAAGGCAATCTTATTATCAGACGACAAAAAATTAGACTGGTTCAAATTCAAAGGAATTGGAGTCCACAATTTATAGTGGATTGCATTTCTAAGATATTTCTCATTTTGGTAATAAAAAATGTGAATAGTGAAGAAATTGTTTGTTACGAGCAATATCTTCATATTCCGCGTTTCCCATAGCTTTTTTTTTTTTTCAACTTGGGGCGGAAAAGCGGGAATGGAAATCGAATCTTTTCAAGTCTAGACAAAGATCATTCTTGTCTCTCGAAAGATGAGAATGAATCATGATTCACGATTTCTGCATTCTGGCCAGTCATTAACCCTTTACTGTTTTTTCAAACCTCTAGATTCGTCCAAAAATGAAAAGGGTAGCAGACAACATATTAAAGTAAACACAATTAGAATAGTAACAATCCTATATGATAGAAAATATTGTGGAAAAAGAAGAAATTGCTTGTTGAGAGCAATTTCTTCTTTTTTCACATTTTTTTTCAAGTATAATATCACAGGGATGTAAAAAATCGGGGATTATACAGGGAAGGGTTAAATTCAGCAATAGCCATCTAATACAGTAAAAAGCCCAAGTGTTCTCCTGAAATCCACACGTTTTTATTCAGAGTTTATGTACACCGGTAGCACAATCCGACGGTAATACTATTATTTAGAGGAGGGACGGTTGACTGATTACTGATCAAACCTACTGACCTCCGAAAAAACTGTTTCCTTAAAATATCAAACTATATTTGTTAGCGAAATATAAAGTCTTGGCATAAAACAAAATCGTAAGTTGGCGTCCGAAACGTCGTAACCACAGCTAAGATAATCTGCAGTTAAGATGTGTAATCGATTTGTCATTGACAGAGGCGATTGGTCAATTTTCGTCATTCATATCGAACCAAAACGAATACTTTCATAAACTTACACCTAAAATCCACAGAATTATGCATAAATAATTACATGTAGCCTAATGCTTCAGTAGTAATCTGGACGTCACTAGTTCGAGCTCAAATGTCGGTATTTGGTTCATGGGTAAAACACTTAAAAGCCAGTTCCATTCAGCTGCAGCTGGTTTTCACGCATTACCAGACAGAAAATAATAATAATAAAAGACAATTTCATATCGAAATGAGATGCAGGCAATAATTTAAATTTTATGAAATATTGGATTTTCCCAACTTCCTGGATAGAAAACATTGTGGAAAATGAAGAAATTGTTTTCCAGTTGCTTTTCTTCGGGGCGTCAAAGGACGTCATTGTTTTGGGAATGGGTTTATCCCCTCTCTCAGGGAAGTAAATGCGTTTGAGAAAATAATTTTACGCTATAAACTTCCGTCTCAAAAGAACTAAATAAGTTAACATTAAAAACTCAAAGAAAACAACTGAAGTCAGCCCATGTAGTAACGTTGGTTCTGGAAGCGGAAAGCACGAGCTCGAACCTCGTTGGAAATCGGCCAAACAAATTTAGCATCGACCTAGGTGAACATTGAGCTGCTATTGAGTTCTTAGGCATAATATTACCACCAGGAGAAGAGATACTGAGGGTATTGTTCAGTCCGTAATAATGAGACGGGCGGAAAATCGAAGAAACAGAACTCGGATATTGTGTTTGACAACACTCTCTGCTTTAACTCCCTTTACTATATTATTTCGCGACAAAAGCTCACCGCATCTGATGCTCTGACTTTTGATAAATATGTTAGCTTCCTTTTCGGACTGTCGCTACTTGACAATTTTAACCCTTTCCTGTTTTAAAACTTTTTAGACCTGTCCAAATTCAAAGGTTGTGCAGACGAAAATTTAAAAAGGGTTTAATTTGAAAAATAACCATTTAGTAGGGTAGAAAATATTGTGGAAAAAGAAGAAATTGCTTGTTACAAGCAATTTCTTCTTTTCCCACAATGTTTTCCCAAGTATAAAATCACAAGGACGTAAAAATCAGTGATTATACAGGAATGTGGCTAGACCATGATAGGGGGGATTTGTTTCTTTTACGAATTATTAATTCCCACGACCCAAGACTTGGACATTAAAAAGTTGTTTAACCGCGGAAATCAAGCTCTGTTGTGTGAAACGTTATGGCTTGGGCGAAACATTAACAAAACGAAACGAGGAGTGAGATATTTCACGTTCATCTCGCTAATCCTCCATGTTCATGGTTGAACCGTGTTTTCTCATTCTAAATCCATACCGTCCAGTTTCGACGAATCTCGTTTCATTCTTCGTTTGGCATTTTCAAACTGAGACTAGTTTGTTTAAATTTAACCTATTACTTAACCATATGTCTCTGTGACTTTAAACTTGAGAAAATCATTGTATGAAAGAAGAAAATACTCGTTTTCCCAAAATATTTTCTACCCTTTAGGTTGGATAGGATCTTGCTATTAGTAGAACAATGACGGGGCAAATCGGCACAACTTGCCCCTCCCCCATTTTTATTTTCATGTCAAATCAATTTTGATATTGTTTATGATCTTAAACACCTCACAAAAATTGTGCACCACCTATGAGTATATGATCAATTATCTTATATCATTATAAAAGCAATAATCTTGTATCATTATTAGATTTGACATACTTTGAAATATTTTTTGGTAAATTTTGCAAATTTAAAGTGATTTAAATGTTTATACCATAATTGCTGCTACTTGACTGGAAGTAAGTGAAGAGACCCCCTACCCGTCTACCCAGTAAAAAATCTATAGAAAATATTAAATTAGCCTGGAGACATGGGTTTTGACGCCCATGACCAAAGATTACAAAATTCAGATAAGGTAATGAAAATAAATGGATGTTCTGATGTGAAAATTTACCTTGCTTAATTTTACTATAATAGAGGGAAGAAATGATTTTTTTATTAATTTACCCTGTAAAAATTAATATGGAAATAACAGTTCTTTGCTAATTCCAATTAACTGGCACTCATCTATTTTGACCCCCCTGAGTAGTCAGCTCTATAAAAACAGGTAGCACCTATTCAATGCTGATTTTAAGAGTTGATTTCTCATTCAATTCAGATGACTGTGACTATGTTCTATTTATTTGACATCATTACTTTTCATGATAAAATAAATTGACAATATTATCTACATTTTCTGAATTTATTAGGGTTACTTTTGGCTTTGAAAAAGCATAATTTTTTAGTGAAAAAATAGGCCATACTATAAAAAAACAGGTGTCTTCCCGATTCTCCCACATTTGAAATTCCAATAATACCATTTACCTGGTGGGAAGATGGGGGTAAGGGAAAATGTGCAGTAACAGTTGGGTTCAAATTGTATTCCACATGTATTGTGTATATAAGACTGCTCGTTGCAATCAAATTAATTATTAAGTGTTTTATTTGTCGAAATAAAGCTACCAAAATTTAATTGAGAATTGTGTTTAAATCTGTAATTCTGGTGTGAAATAAAAAAATGAAACCTGAAGTAAATCATAAATCGGTCAACATTAGAACCAAGGACAAATTATGGCCACAGCTTCAACTAAATTCTGAACCCCAACAGAAACTACACAGATGCTTGTGAAACCTTCCTAAAGACAACCTCATTAAGTCGAGTGTTTCCTGATACCGACGTCAAAGCTGGCTTCTTTCACTGTACACACTGGTACATAGCTTTGGACCGACTAACCCTTTACAGAACAGACGAAGATTTAAATAGGTTGGTCCGACGCACTGCCAGAGAAACAAGACCTTTGAAGTCAAGGAAGTATCGCCAGATCGACAAGCGTTTTGCTTCCATGAAAGACCGAATCCATGAAAAGACTATGATACTGGTCCTATACGCTGATGCAGCTTTGATGCAGCTTTGTATCTGTTGCGTTTATAGATATAGAGATAATTGCCTTAGAACTTACAAACTTTGTATATACACATGTTGATAGATTCGGACATTAATAAGATTTCCTTTTAAACAACTGCACTTGAACTTAAAAGATCTAGACGATGAAATCTACAGAATATAAAAGAACTGTAATAAACTGTATACTGGTATCTAAATAATAATATGCCATGTGCTTCGAGTCAAATAAATGAAATACACTTAAATTTTTTAAATTTATACCCAAGCATCTGTAGAAGGGGGGTATTTTGTCCGTCTTTCCATTTGTAAAGCTGTTCCTCCTTAAAATAGAATTCTTACATGCGATAAAGTAAGGTAGAATGGCCCAGATTCAGAGACAACAATGGAATTGATGTATGATAAATTTCTCTGCAGTACACAATTCTACACAAATATTGTTTTCCACTATTTCTCTATTCACAGAATTACAAGGGTCAAAACAGTTTATTGAATATGAAATGGCCATTTAAACCCAACTTTATGTTTGCTTCTTACTCAATCACTTTTGGCATATGCCTGAACTGTTATCTTTCCAAATATTTTCTTGTGCACAACAAGCATTGCATCCATACAACCAAGCTTGGTGTTATCCATGATGGGGGGTGTATATTTTCATTATCAGTTAACTATATTCCAATAATTAGGCACACTTATGATGACCCTTGACGCATGACTGCTAATTTCCAAGAGTCAATACGACACACAGTGACAGATTTTCAAGCGTCAAAATTGCTTCTTTTTGAATTTCTGTGCGTCAAAACCCGAGGTCCAGGGTCAAACGAAAACCCTGCATACAACATATGGTCGGATGGCCACCAAATCTTGAAACTTTATTTCGAATTTAGCTGTAGTTAAGAGGTTTTGGTTGCGCCTCAACTATACCATTTCTGATTCTTTCTTGAGAAATAGATAAAATGGTTGTCTGGAAAAAAGAGTGAATGCCATATAGTATATGAAATGTTGTGAGAAAGAAAGTAATTGCTTGTAACCGGTCCTTTTATCACAATGATTTCGCTTCTCTTCTGCGTTCAATAAAGGGACATTTGACGGCATAGGTTATTCGAAATCCACTATTTATATTTGAAACGCTTTTGTAATAGTGTTATAGAACCAAACGGTTATTTAGCCCCAGGCAGGGATTATCTCACACCTTACCTGTATCGACTTTTTATCGATATTTTCAAATGTGGGAGAATCAGGAATAAATCATAAAACAAAATGTAATATTGTACATCTTTTCTGATTATCACAAGTCCATGTTTATATGATGATTCTAATGCTAACAAACAAATATTTACCATTTTGAAGTCAATGGTCAACACATCAGGAAAGGGTTTATTTAACCATATTCTTTTGCTTAACTATTCCAGTCTCCAAAAATTTACTCAATACTCTACTTGGCATATTTTCTGAACCATTGACCTTTCAAAGTATTTTAGCTGTGAATATGAAACTTCATATTTTAATATACCTCAGCAAGAAGTGTCCAACATGGAATTTATACCTCTGGCTAATGCTCGATTATGGAGTTATTGCACTAGCTTGTGTTTCCTTTACAGGAATTTCACTGAAGATATGATATGTTTGATGGGTTACTTGATCTCATTAAAGATAAGAGCATTGCATTGAGATCTTGAACTCTTTCACTTGATTTTAACGATTGTCATGCTGAATAAATCCATTTTTGAATGGCATAAAAATCAAAGGTCTGAAAGCACTGGTAGTACTTGTTGTTCATTCATCAATATTTCTTATGACATTTAATTTCATTAACATGTCTAGCATGAAAAAGACAAACAGGAGGTGTAGAATAAGATCAGACTGCACCTATATGTAGGCTGATCTTTGTCTCTACCTCCTGCCAAAACTTGAATATTCCGGGTTTAGCATGACAAGGGTTAAGCCATTCCCTTCATTGTTTTTCAGAATTGGGTCATCTCAAGACTATATCTCTATGAACTCGATATAAAGAAACTTCATAGGTCAAAAGATCTTTTCAAGAAGTACATTGTGCTAGTCTCTTGCTACTTCATTCTGAAGTTTAATTTTGCCTTCTGTTGTTTTCAGACTTGAATTTTGTCCAAAACTTTTATGGATAATCCACTGACTCCAACAGGAAGTTTCACTTTGATATCAAACTGCATTATTTTTCAAGATTTATAATCTGTGACATTTAACAAAAAGGTAAAAATGTTGGTTTGCGACCTAAGTGTTGTAACTACAGCTTGAAAAAGCTATAGATATAATGTTTAAGATGCCTAACTAACAAAAAGCTTCACAGAACTTTAAACCAATGACAGAGTTCAAAGTTTGCCCAAAGTGAATGATTTGATTGGTTGATTGATTCTTTGATTGACAGTCTTGATTAGTAAATTGGTCCTTGTTTATATATAATTCTTCTGAATTGAATTAGGCTTTTTCTCTGCCTCTCATGTTTGATCATTTTCCCCTTTGATGATAAGCAGTGTGATGGTTATTGTGATGATTTGGAGCTCTTTTTAAATTTAAGCGCCTTTAAACCATTTCCACACATTCCAGCTATTTTATGCCCCTCAAGGAAAAAGCTGCGGAAAAGATTTAGGACCATAAAGAAATTGCTTGTATCAAGCAATTTCTTCATGGTCCAGAATGTTTTATATCTAAAAAAGCATATTTTTTTTTAATTTCATAAACTCAAATGGTTTCTTACATGTAGAACTGTGAACATGTAGAACTGTGAAACAGAAATGAACATTTCAATTTTTAGTACTGATGTATTTTTAGGCCCAATATGTTTATTGAAAAACTGTCCCTTACTAAAAATATTTTAAAAAGCTATCCCATGATAGTAATCAATACAAGGTTATGTTGTTAACCATGTGACTTAAGGAATCCAATGACGCGATCTCAATGTAAATAAATTCTACCTGATATACCCGGTTATAGAATTACATGTATTTTGATTCTATCAGTATTAAAATGATATTTATAACCCATTCCAACTCATTGATGCTTGTAGAGGCTCCAAAGAAAAAAACAACTTTAGAAAACATAATGGGAAATGAAGAATAAGCTTGTTACAATCAATTTCTTCATTATCCACAATGTTTTCTACCCCAAGACTAAAAAGAATCCAAAATTTCATAAGCTGTAGATAGTTTCTGCAACACCTTTCAATTTGGACCAGTCTAAAATTTTGAAATATTGTAATGGAATAATTCACTAACATGTCCTATATCTAAATAAAATGAATGTGGGTTCATAATCAGTACATTCTAGAACCATGGGAAAAATTTGTACATGCTTTTATCCTTGCACTTTTTTCAGCTGCCAATATATAACTGAAATACTGTTGAATGTGACATTAAAGTTTAACCCTATTCAATATAATCAATCACCAATTTCAAAGCGCCCTTGCACAGACTTATTATGAAAGGAAAATTTTGGCTTTCAATTTTTTAGATATTTAACTGTAATAGTTTAAAACATTTGTAAGAAGGTAGCCGATGTCATAGCGCAGTTGGTAGCGCGACGGACTGTCAATCTAAAGGTCCCGGTTTTGATCCCCGACAGCGGCACTCATCCTTTCCAACTATTTGTCTACCACCAATGGGTTTATAATTGTAGACCTATGTGGGATAGCAGCTGGAGGCTTGGAAAGGATGTGATGGCGGTACTGGTGTGAGAAATACCAGGATTCCATTATTAGGTGCTCCAGCCGCTGCGATATAACTGCAAGATTGTTGAAAGCGGCATAAACCCCATTCAAACAAACAAACAAATTTTAAGAAGGTGATTCAGCTGATTTTGTACTAAACTTTAATAAGAAAGAAAAGAAGCAAAAATATTTTGCGTTATGAGACACCAAATAAGTCAGCAAAGTACAACTGGAATTCATCAGGTAAATACCTAAAAATGGCCTTATTTGTAATTTCAATGATGTATCAGTGATGTCATTGGCTTCTGCTAGCAATACATTTGTTATCAACATCACCCGAAAGACTAACAACCTCACTTGGTAACTTGGTACTTTCAAAGTAGGACAGAGGGAATATATCACATTAATTTATATTTATAGTGAAGTTAGTAGATTCAACTTGGAGAAAGAAAATTAACTGTAAAAATGACATTAATAACTATCGGAAAAGAAGATAATTTTTTCCTGTATCAATTTTTATTGAAAATCTGTTTAAGAGCTGCATTAATAGCAGTTATGACATACTGGCTTTGCTAATTAGAGATGCATTAGTTTTAATTGGATCATAGATATCTTTGTTTGGTTTTGTTTAAACAATTATTTCACATTGGTTGGGAAACAAGTACTTTCAAATTTATATTAATTGATCTTCCTTTCTTGAAAATACACCATTACTCAGGCCAATTGTAGGGGCCAATGAAAAAACCAAGATCAATAGCTGTGCCTGGGAGTCAAACTGGGGACCTTTTGATTTTGAAGCCAGAGCTGTACCTCTCTGCCATGGACCCAAAGTCTTTGTCACTGCTACAGGGTCTAGTTGTAAACTTTTAATATCCAAGTGCCTATATTTTCATAGGTGCCTTCAATACACTTCCCATAGCCTTTTCCTATTTAATTCCTGGTTTTTACATCCCTTTGTTTATATACTTTAGAAAACTTTGTGGAAAACGAAGAAATTGCTTGTAACAAGCAATTTCTTTTTTTTTCCACAAATTTTTTCTACCCTACTGAATGATTATTTTTCAAATAAAGTCTACTTTGAATTGTCGTCTGCAAAATGTTTGAATTTGGACCAGTCTAAAATTTCAAAGAACGGGAAAGGGTTAAAAGTTGGAAAATGATTTAATTTTGTTGTACTTATTAGATCCCAGATGGTATATTTTGTATTTTTCCTAGTATAAAAACCTGGACATTGATTAGGTTCAGTGAACTTTGTTTTGGAAAGTATTGAAAACGAAGGGGGAGGCTGTCCTTATTTTTTCCAGAAAAGTAGAATAATTACATTTTTAGCTCACCTGAGCACGTAGTGCTCAAGTGAGCTATTGTGATCGTCTTTTGTCCGGCGTCCGTCCGTCGTCCGTCGTCCGTCGTGCGTCGTGCGTCGTCCGTCAACAATTTCTTTAAACGACATCTCCTCCTAAACCACTGGGCCAATCTGAACCAAATTTGGCAGAAATGTTCCTAAGGTGGTCCCCTTCAAAAATAGCTAAAAGAATTGAAATCTGTTAAGAACTCTGGTTGCCATGGCAACAAAAGTGAAATTTTAAAATAATCTTTAAAAATCTTCTCCTCTTGACCCAGAAGGCGTAGAGCCTTGATATTTTGCATGAAGCATCAGTATATTGACCTCTTCCAAAATAGCTAAAATCATGATCCTCGGATCCCCAGGGGCGGAGCCCCAGGGGGGTGGGGTTTATATAGAAATAAAGAACGATTTTTTAAATGACATCTCCTCCTAAACCACTGGGCCAATCTGAACCAAATTTGGCAGAAATGTTGCTTAGGTGGTCCCCTTCAAAAATAGCTAAAAGAATTGAAATCCGTTAAAAACTCTGGTTGCCATGGCAACAAAAGTGAAATTTTAAAATAATCTTTAAAAATCTTCTCCTCCTGACCCAGAAGGCATAGAGACTTGATATTTTGCATGAAGCATCAGTATATTGACCTCTTTCAAAATAGCTAAAATCATAATCCTCCGGTCCCCAGGGGCGGAGCCCCAGGGGGGTGGGGTTTATATAGAAATAAAGAACGATTTTTTAAATGACATCTCCTCTCAAACCACTGGGTCGATTTGAACCAAATTTGGCAGAAATGTTGCTTAGGTGGTCCCCTTCAAAAATAGCTAAAAGAATTGAAATCCGTTAAAAACTCTGGTTGCCATGGCAACAAAAGTGAAATATCAAAATGATCTTTAAAAATCTTCTCCTCCTGACCCAGAAGGCGTAGAACCTTGATATTTTGCATGAAAAACAGTATATTGATCTCTTACAAAAAAGCTAAAATCATGATCCTAGGGTTTCCAGGGGCAGACCCGGGGGGGGGTATAGACATGAAGCATCAGTCTTTCTTATTTCTGAAATTATAACCCATGGAAAAAGTTTTTTCCTTCTTTCAAATCAGCACTAAGGCCTTAGAATTTATTATGTAGACTTTTGGATCCCCAGGTTCATAGTCTTTATATGTAATTGTGGCCCACTTGTTTCATAATCCTAACCTTAACATGAAATTAGACTGTTGAAAGAAAAAGAGCCTTTATCTCAGGTGAGCGCCCCAGGGCCAACGGCCCTCTTGTTTCATTTTCACGCCTGCAAAAGAGACGCTGTTTGTAAGGCTACTTCATATGTCACTATATATTGATAAAGCTTTTGATATTGTTAATTTGTACCAACAAGATCAGTTGATGACAATCGTTTTCTCAGTTCAGAGATGTAAACAGAATATTTATGAAAGAGATATCAATCAATGTTTAATAATCATGGATATAACATCAAGACTTTTTCTTTACAGATAGAAAACGGAACCAATCCTATTTTTATCTATTTTCATGCAGAATAGCTTTGTCCTCATTTTTTGCAATATTTTCGAAAAAAAAAATATCGTTTGGGAGTCAAAAAGCTTTATTTGTTTGGAATGGGAATGGATTAATCTGAAAAAGGTCTCCTATGCATAATGTTTATACAGATTAACAGTACAGGTAATTTGTCAATTTTGTCTTTTTATAGAAAATGAATCACAAATAATAATTTTTTTTCAGGGAATGAAGTAATATTACGAGATAGAGCAGATCAAAATGGTATTGCACATTGGGCTATCGGTTACCTAGATTGGTATTGGATTTAACCGTCCCATACCTGGATATTTGACAAGGGTATGTACGCCAGTATTTCCCCAGGTAGGTAGAATATTGAACACTATAGTCAATATTCAATAGAACTTAATCAGTTTACGCGAGGACACGGTAGAGAAATGAGAATATAGACAACAACCACTTACTGGCTGGACAGTGTTTATTTATTTTTATACACATTTTTTATTCATCGACAATGGACTGTATAGTTCAACCACAGGGCTCTTTTTGGACAGGGGTCGTACCTCACGGCCTGCCACCCTATCAGAGAAATTATTTCCCAAACTTTTACTTTCCTGGGAAAGGACCTTTCAGTTCGCCATTCTATCCAGGTAGGTTATTTTTTTTAATTCCAAGATGGCTGTCAGTTTAATTCTTAGGCTTTATTTTCTTTCGCAATCAAATTACATGTACATACACTGATACAATTTACTTATTTCAAAAATCTTTCAAAGATGTCATAAGCCTATTTAGGTTAAATAGAAATAAGATTACTTATAGTCACATTTATTATGTAATACTTAGACAACACAGAAGATATGTTTTCTGTGTACAGCTGGTTCACCCATTCACATTCAATCCAACTTTTTTACCCAACTAAAAAAAGGGGGGTTTGAAAACAGTATGGAAATTGAGGAAATTACATATTACAAGCAATTTCTTCATTATCCTTAATGTTTTCTACCCAAAAGACAAAGATTATCAAATTTTAAATAACTAAAAAGTGTCTTCTGGACTTCTTTGAACTTGAACCATTCTTAATTTTCTTGTCTGGTAACAGGTTAATGATTGAGAAAGATGGATAGAATTTTTCAAAATGTACAATTGAATTATGTGACCTTATACAATTTACAAATAATTTTTGTGATATAGTTATTAGTTGACAGAATTAGGCCTTCAGGTAGTGAGCTCAGAGATTCTAATGTAAACAAGTTTTTGTCACAATATTAAAGAGACAGTGTAAAACAGTTGTAACTGCATATAAACATATAGGCAGTTACAACTGTTTTGCACTGAACCATTGATATCTAAGCATTTTATGATGCTAAGACTCTTCTCACAGAAAGACACCCGTCAGAGAATCATGAATTAAACTTCGTAATAAGTGATGTATCAAGATATCACTCAAGCTGTATTTACAACATTTAGGTCACTTACCAACAATTTTACTTTTTTATGCCCCTGCATCGAAAGATCGGGGGCATCTTGTTTTACCGTTGTCCGGCTGTCTGTCCGTCATCTGTCTGTCAGCCTGTCTGCAAAACTTAACCAAAAAACTTAACATTGCCAATTACTACCACCCTATTCAAGATACAATGCTCATATTTGGCATGATGATACATCTTCATAATACGCATCTCCTCATGTCAAGGTCAAGGTAATGTGATAAGGTCAAGGTCACATGCCAAGGTCAAACGTTTAGGCGGGGGCATTGTGTTTCACAAACACATCTTGTTGTGACCTATTACTGGCCATGATTTTTATGTTAAATAACGAAGTGGTACTTTCTGCTGCAGTCAGTAGGTGTGGTTAGCAGAGTCAGTAGGCGGGGCCAGGGACCTGTCAACTGGCCCTGCCGGCCTTTGTCAAAAATAAATTAGTGTCAAACAGCAAGGTTTTGTATGAGCATTCTTGATTTTTTTACTTTTTCAATGACAATTTTAAGTTTAAGCTAAATTGATGATAGAAATCTTTACACTCTTAAAAAAGTGATGATCAATTCAAATGGGTTATATTCAAAAATCAATATCAATTAATTATCATTGTTTGCCTTGTAACAGTTACTCCACCCTTACCCAATTTCCGAGAAGGGACTCCTGAATTTCTGGGCATGTGTTTTGTTGCAAAATTGTTTTTAAAATTTGCTGTTGAAAAGTGATTTAGATATTTTCAGGGTTTTTTTTCAGTTCAGTAAACACTAGGCTAAGGACAAGAGAATCAAGAATAATCATGAGTATAACTCTATGGGTCCTTAACTCATTCCCACTCAGCAAAATTTTAGACTGGCCCAAATTGAAAGGAATTCCAGACAACAATTCAAAATTTATAAAATTTTAGTTTTTTTCAAATTTCTGGGTAGAAAACATTGTTGAATTTCTTCATTTTACACAATGTTTTCTCAATAGATTTTCTTGAGGGTCATCCAAAAGCATCACTGTGTGGGAATGGGTTAAAGTCATTGGGTTTATTTGCCATCAATTCACATCATTTTCATAGAAAAAAGGAATGGTTTACTAAAATGTCTTTCATACGAACAGTACAATCACCATAAAAGAAATTTTCTAAGTAAAATGATCAGTTTCATTTAGAGAAACTTGTTCACAGATAAAATAATCTCTGAAGCAGTTAACCAATTCCAACACAATCCGGCTTAAATACGCCCTTCAAGAGCAAACACTTTGGAAATCATGTAGACAATGAAGAAATTGCTTGTAACAAGCAATTTCTTCTTTGTCAACAAAGATTTCTTCCTTAGCCATTTACCACATTAAAATATCTTAGGCTGTTGAGGCTGCAGACAACAATTATGGTGGAATTTAGAAAATCTTTACCTTTTAGGGTAGAAAACATTGTGGACATTGAAGATATTGCTTCATTGTCCTCAATGTTTTCCGGAGTTTTATCTTGAGATGCATTAAAAGCGTGATTGTGTGGGAATAAGTTAGAAGACAAAGATTTCAAAAAATTGTCGTCTGCAACTTCTTTCAGTTTGGACCAATCTAAAATTTAGTCATCTGGTAATAGATTAACCCTTTACTGCACAATCCCTGGTTTTACGTCCCAGTCTTTTCATACTCTAGAAAACATTGTGGGAAAAGAAGAAATTGCTTGTAACAAGCAAATTCTTCTTTTTCCACAATATTTTCAACCCTATTGAATGATTATTTGTCCAATAAAATCAACTTTAAATTGTCGTCTGCAAAAACTTTGAATTTGGACAGGTCCAAAAATTTGAAAAACAGGAAAGGGTTAAACACATGTAACCTCACAAAATTTCTTCAAGGAATCTAAAGAGATAAGGAGATGCTATTGAAAACCATTGCTTTCCATCTAATCTGCCCAGGCTGCTCAGTTGTTGAGCTTCGGCACACACAATGTATGTGAAATTGCTAGAAGTGTTGCTCATATGCTCATAGGCTAACTTTTCCTTTTCTTGAATTTTTTTTTCACAAATTGCATTCTCCCAGCTAGAGTGGAAATACCAACTGAAAGTGCAAAGTACTTGAAATGATTTGATTTTCAAGTGATAGAATTGCACTTTTTGTCAAAACAATATCTTTCTTGATATCAAATTTCTACCCCATAAATTCAGTTCTTATCTTTGACAATGACTAAGTTTGAGAAATATGTCACTTTCATTGTTTTGTGAGGCGAACTGTAGCTTTAATAGGCCTAATGACAGAGCGACAAGTCTAATATTTCACATAAGTTCTATGAAAAAAATGACAAACCCATTCCCACATAATGACAATTTAGGATGCCCAGAAGAAAAAAAAGCTTAGGGAAACATGGTGGAAAATGAAGAAATTGCTTGTAACAGGCAATTTCTTCATTATCAATGAAGCTTTAGACCCTAAAAGTACAAAAGTCCAAAATTTCATGAACTTTAAAGATGCCGTCTGTTTGGATTTGGACCAGTCTAAAAATTTTTCCCTGGGTAATGGGTTAATAGGGCTAATGACAGAATACCAAGTCTAGTATTTCACATAATTTCTGTGAAATAAAAAGAATGTCTTGAAAATGTTCAGAAATTCTTAATGGCCTAATTTTTTATTACTATTTTTTTTTCATATATAAATTACAGATCATCTTAAATAATGAGAGGATCGTGAATGCATCAAAATATATTTATACTTCCTAACAGTTTCTTCAAGGACTAATTATGTAATATGGCACCATAATATCATGTTTATTCAAAGATTAAACTATTCAAATATCTTATATGCATTTTGGGGAGTGTTTATAAATCATGTTTCCTTCAATCCACCAACCTTTGAAGTTTACTAAAGATTTACTGATAACAAATTCCTGAGTTATCATTGACCACTTGTAGTCAAATAAAACCTTGCAATGCAGCGCTATTTTATGCCTCTCAAGAAAAAGCTTTGGAAAACACAACTGGAAAATGACAGAATTGCTTGTAAAAGCAAAAGCAATTACTTCATTCACCTTTTACAATGTTTTCTACCCTTGAAGACGAGGATTTTTAAGATTTCATCAACTTAAAATTGATGTCTGCCACTTTTTTTTTCAATTTAGACCAGTCTAAAAGTTTGTCATCTGAGAATGGGTTAAGGCTGAAATTATTTTGACATCTAGGAATGGGTTAAGATTGAATTTATTACAGAAGACTTATTTTTCCACCCATTGTAAAGTCCAAACTTGTTGTTTTTTTCTTCAAATAATTACATGTTGAGAACTATATGCATTCTTAAGCCTTGTCATGCTGAACCCAGAGTATTTCTGTTTTGGCAGGAGGTATAGACAAAGATCAGCCTGCATAAATGTGCAGTCAGACTTAGTCTACACCTCCTGCTTGTCCCTCTTAAACCTGCTTGGTTTATAAGATACATTTTCAAAAGAATTATGAACCTTCAACAATTGTATCTAGAAATGTCAGGCCTTTGATTTTCATGAAATTCTGTAAAGGGTTTTATTCAGCATGACAAGGGTTAAGTGAACTTGTTATGAAAATATCTTTTTTAAAAATTTTACTTTATCATAAATTTGCAATTTTTTTAAAAAAATAAGTGGAATGTAAATATATTTATCCTAGGTAAACATTGGCTTATCAGCAGTTATTGGATAAAGGTGGGAACAAACAAGCAAATATTAACTGTTACACTCTGTTACATTTGTTAACCCATTCCCACACAATGACACTTTTAAATTTAATGCCCCTCAATATAAAAGCTTTGGAAAACATTGTGAATAATGAAGCTGGTGTATGAGATAGAAAATATTGTAAGTAAAGGGTAAATAGTTTGTTTAAACCATTCCAACTCAATCCCTCCTTTTTACGCCCCTCGAGAAAAAAACTTTGGAAAACATTGTGGAAAATGAAGAAATTGCTTGTATCAAGCAATTTCTTCATTATCCACAATGTTTTCTATCCAAAAAGACGAAAAAATTCAAAATTCCATCAACATGAAATTGTCGTCTGCAGCTTCTTTGAATTTGGACCAGTCTAAAATTTTGCTGTGTTGGAATGGGTTAACCTGTTGCCCCACATTCCCACATTCATATATTCCAAAGAAAAAGGCTGTTGAAAACATTGGAGAAAAAAGGAAAAAATCCTTTTACCAAGCAATGTTTTATGCACTATTTTGAATTTATTTTCTGATTTTATACTCTGTGATTTGTTATCTGCAACATCTTTAAATTTGAAACAGCCTGTAATGGGTAGAAGGGAAATTCTAAATTCTCTTTATTTTCATTGCAATTTTCCAAAATGTAAATCCTATGTGCTTAGAGAGGGCTTGTATTTCTTGGATAGAAGTGAAATAAGAAGTTGAAAATAGATCAAGCCCTGTGAGGAGAACATCACATATTTTGAAGGTTTTGATTATGTCCATTATCTGACATGCTGATAAAGACTTCCTCTGAAAAATCCCCTCATTTCTCCAAGATAACACGACAAAATTGCTCTAACAAAGAATTAAATTTTATTGTTACAATATTAAGTTTATGATAAAAACAACTCTGTATCTTCAAAATAAATTCATAATATAGTAACAACTTTTAACCCATTACCAGAAGGCAAAATTTTACACAGTCCAATTTGAAAGGAGTTATAGACAAGTTTATGGAATTTTAGATTTTTCAACTTTTTGGGTAGAAAACATTGTGGAAAATGAGGATATTGCTTGTTGCAAGCAATTTCTTCATTTCACAAAATGTTTTCTAATTGTTTTGCTTTAGAGGCGTCAAAAGGTGTCATTGTTTGGGAATGGGTTAAAAAAGGTGTTTAGAGATATATGTCTTAACCCATTACCAAACAACAAACATTTTAGATTGGTCCGAATTTGGAGAAGCTGCAGACTACTTTTCAAAGTGCCATTTAGTTAAAAGATGACAAAAATACCCGGTAAAAATATTGTGAGAAAAGGGGAAAATGCTCCTTTTCATACAATGTTTTCCAAAGCCTTATTTTTTCGAAGCCTAAAAAAGCAGGATAAAGTGAGAAAGGGTGAAAACTATGTACATGTACTGTGGTACATATACTGTAACTTGTCATGTGCAATCATTACACATTGTCATATTAAACTCGAATATTCCATAATAATTGTTGTCTGCTTACAACTTCTTTGAAAATCTTGAATCTGGTAATGAGTTAGCTCTCATGAATATTCCTATTTTGGCAGGAGGTCTAGGTAAAGATCAGGCTACACATTATGTGCAGTCTGATCTTTGTCTAGATCTCCTGCTTGTCATTTTAAAACCAGCATTCCTTATACCATTAATTCTAAAATCATTACCAACCCAAAATTAATGGTTTCAGTCCCTTAAAAAACAGTTATTTGATTTTAACAAAAGTTTGTTCGATCCCCGACGGCGGCACTCATCCTTTCCGACTATTTGTCTCTCACCTATGGGTCGATAATCGTAGACCTATGTGAGATAGCAGCTGGAGGCTAGGAAGGGATGTAATGGTAGTACTGGTGTGAGAAATACCAGGATTCCATTGTTAGGTGCTCCAGCCGCCGCGATATAACTGAAAGATTGTTGAAAGTGGCGTAAAACCCCATTCAAAACAAATCAAAAATTAACAAAAGTTTGTAGATTTCATTCAGCATGACAATGGTTAATATTGTTAATGAGACTTGACTTTTTTCTTCAATGAATATGAAATCTCACTGGTTGATAGATCTTATCCAGAAGAAACACATTGTGCTAAGAGCCATAACTCTTGCTTCCTTTTGATGTTATTTCATTTTGTTATTTTTGCACTCATATTTTGGCCAGTTTTATCCCAGTTTTGGCTTTATGGATCATTGATCCTGATTCACGTATTGTTCCGAATTTTCCTTCACCTACCATGTATAATGTTTATCCCACTTGATGACAAACAATGTTACAGTCATGTATTGCAGCTTTTGTTGCTATGAAAAACAAGTGAGATTTTAAGCCCTTTACCCATTACCAGTCGACAAGATTTTAGACTGGTCCAAAATGAAAGAAGTTGCAGCCAACTTTTCAAATTGGAAAATGAGTGCGAATTAAATGGGCTGAGAAAATGAGAAATTACACCTTATTCCCACAAAGTTTGCAATGATTTCATTTCTTCAGGGCGCCAGAAATCATCATAGTGTGCTGATGGAGGGAAAGAATGAAACTTTGATTGTAACAAGTTTTTTTTCATCATTTGATAGTGCTGCAGACATATGATAATTTGTCAAATATATAGCAGAAATTAACCCTTGTCATGTTGAATAAAATCCTCTACAGATTTACAATTAATTCAAAGATCTGAAAGTACATGAAGCACCAATTGTGAGTTGCTATTCATTTTGAAAATTCACTTTATAAATAACATTGGTGGAAAAGGATACAAGCAGGTGATGTAGATAGAGATCAGGCTGCACATATGTTCAGGCTGATCTTTGTCTATATCTTTTGAAAAACAGGAATATTCAGGGTTCAGCATGACAAGAGTTAAGTTAGTTTATGACTTAACCTGCAAGATTAAATACAAGTCTATTTTCTTATTATTGTGATTTGATTTTTAATCTTTGGGAATTATGAGAATGGCAACAACCTTGAGACTTCTAATTTGTTTTTATGAGATTGTAAGATGATACAAGGCAGTTTAATCAAAGGGGAATTTACTGCTAAATTCAAGTTTGTGTGGGTGTGACTTTCCCTTATGCCGACATGTAAAGAAAAAAACCCAAAGAAAAATAAGACAATACATGATGTCCTCATAATGGCAGATTTTTAAGAAGTTGGGACTTTTATATCTAACCTTGACTTTGCAATTGACCAATTGCTGGCCTTGCCCACTTAATCCTTTTACCCGCCCATTGACTCCCGACAGGAAATCCCGCTTTGATTTGTAACGGCATTAATTAGTAAGATTTATGACAAGTAGCATGTAGCAAAAAGGTAGAATAGATAGTTGGTGACCTAAATGTTGTAACTACAGCTTGAAAAAGTCGCCAAATCAACAAAAAAGCTCAACAAAAATGGAGGCCAATGTCGGAGTTTAAATCTTAATTCAAGGCTAAATGAATGATTTGATAGGTCAATATATTCCTTGATTGACAGCTGCGATTGGTCAATTAGCACAGTCATATCAATGATGAGCCTTCATACCAAATATTAGAATTGCAAGTTGAATTGGTTTATGAGGTATGGTACAGGAGAATATTATACTTTCAGTTATGTTTTGCAAAGATGAACCTAAACTGTAGCCGTATGACCTATAGCAGTTCTTACAAATCAAATTTGAGCATTTGTCTCTTTAACCTTTGTCATGCTCTATAAAATCAGCTATAGAATTGAATTAAAATCAAAGGCCTGTGCACTAGAAGCACTAGCTGTGAACTCATATTCATGGTACTATGATTAATTTTGGCTTAATAGGGACATGAAGTTGGTATAGTCTAAGATCAGACTGTGTATACAAATGTACATGCAAGAATATGTTTGTCCCTAATTCCTGTCAAAACAGGAACTTTGGGGGTTCTGCACAACAAGGGTTATTAGCTTTGAATTGAAATAAGAACATTGAGCTTGCAGGTTAAGTAGATTTTAGACAGACTTACAGACAATGATAAGATGATATTCTTCCAATCTTTTGTTGTGTGACATGAAACACATGGTAAATTAATAATATTCCATAAATTTTGTACCTGATATATGCCCTGTCAACATGACAACTAATAGGAGAAACCTATAAGTACTTGAATAGATTTTAAGCAAATGAAAATTTGATGTGGTCCTTCAAGCTTCTGAATCTTTCATGGGTTCCTTCTATTAAGTAAATAATAATACTAGTAATAACTTTAATCCATAACCAGACAACAAAATTTTAGACAAGTCCAATTTGAGAGAAGATGCAGATGACATTTCAAGTTGCCTTAAGATTGGAATATAAGTGCCAAATAAAGTAGAAAACTTTATGAAAAAAGGACAAATTGCTTGTAATAATCAATTTCTCCTTTTCTAAAAATGTGTTCCATTATACTTTTCAAGGCATCAAAAAGCAGCGCTGTGTGGTAATGGGTTAAGCTTTTCAATGTTGACTGTGTTGTTTCAGTAATTTTTACCCTCATTTTAGGACCTGGTTTATTTTTCCCCCATGATGACGATGTGGATTATCCCACAGATATCAAAGGAGAAATCAACCCAACAACGATGCCGTACCCTTGTATGGCTGATGAAAATGGAGAACTAAAGATGTGCGTAGTGTGTGGAGAGAGAGCAAGTGGTTTCTACTTTGGGGCACTAGTCTGTCTCCCCTGCAAGGTGGGTCACTCTATTGAATATCTTACCATTTTTTTTTAAATTTTGACTGTTCCAAATTGAAAGAGGTTGCAGACATAAATGAAAATAAGATGCAATTTGAAACTGGACCATCCTATCTGATAGAAAATATTGTGGGGAAAAAAGAAATTGCTTGTTACAAGCAGTTTCTTCTTTTTCCACAATGTTATCTCAAGTATAAAATCACAGTGACATTAAACCCTTGGTTTAAATAGGAGAGGGTTAAACCCCCTAAAACTATGATTAGGGGTATATAGGAGTCCATATGTAGGTTGGTTAGTCCAGCCTTTGGTTGCTTTTCCAGGTTGGCCCATTTTCTCCTGAACTACTTGATGCGTTTGATTCAAACATAGATGTGCTCTTGCAATTTTGGTAAGGTTCCTTTCATTTTTTTCTGAGTTATGGCCCTTTTTTTGGAAATCCACAATAATTTTACCCCATAAGATGGTTTTATTTCATATTATATCCAAATTTTAATGAGGTCTACAACCTCTTTCAATTTGGACGAGTCTAAAATTTCTAAAAAAAAGGGGGAAAGGGTTAAATCAGTTATACCATAATCACTTACTTCATGGAACTTGTCATTGCTGAGCATGTAGTTAATTTCCCCCACCAATGAAATAGGTTGGGATATAATAGATTCATCATGTCTGTCCATCAGTCTGTAGACCTTTTTTTGTTTCCATGATCAAACTCTAGAACATAGTGACCTGCAACTATGAAAATTCATTAATTTGTTGCCAATGAACCAAGGAAGAGACTTATTTTCTTTTTTTTTTTCTTTTTTTTTCCTTGGGGGTGGGGTCATGTAGGTCAAAGGTCAAGGATCATAATTAAACTTTGCTCTAGCTCATAAGCCATTTGACCTAGGACTTTGAAACTTTATACAATGTTATCCATGACCCAATGAGGTGCTCTATGGTTTTTGGGTAACAGGTCAAAGGTCAACTGTGCTACTAGAGTTGCAAACTGCAGGTGGGTAGTATGCATCCGCTTTGAGCCATTTCTAGTATAGATTATTTGCAGGTTTTAATATATTCCAAAACCGCTTCAAAAAATGCATTTGTAAATGAAATTGTCTTTGTGAACATAAAATAGATTTATTGAAGTTATTTTCCTCGAGGGTAACAGACAAGAGGTAAATAGTGTTTTCTGTTTTGAGGACAACTGCCTTCTGACCAAATAATTAGTGTTTACTTTAATAAAACTCAACTTAAAGTAAACATGTACTTGAGAAACTTCAAAGTCTGTGTTTAACTTGAACTCCTTATTACAATCTTACTTTCATCTTTTGCGACTTAATGCTTCTTAAACTTTTGCAAAGTAATCACTGGTCAGAATTAGTTTATCTTTTTAATGTCACATAAAAATCAAAGCTTATCTCATAATCACTTTCTGTACAACAAACTCTAGCATTAATTAATCCTTTCCCGCTTGATCGAATTGATAGACAACATCTTCAAGTTGATAAAGTTCTTGGTCTTTTTGAGAAGAAAACATTGTGACAAATGGCGAAATTGCTTGTTATAAGCAATTTCTTCATTCTCCAAAATGATTTCCCATCCTCTTTTCAATAGGGACGTAAAAAGTAAATTTAGTGGGAATGGTTAACAGTATTAGTTTAAAGATATTTAACCTTTTCCTGTTTTCCAAAATTTTAGACCTGTCCAAATTCAAAGGTTATGTAGATGATAAATTAAAGTGCATTTAATTTGAAAAACAACCATTTAGTAGGGTAGAAAAAAATGAAAGAAAAAGAAGAAATTGCATGTACAAGCAATTGTTTCTTTTTCTACAATGTTTTCTCAATTATAAAATCACAGGGACGTAAAAACCATGGATTGAACAGGAAAAGGTTAAATATAATTATAATGCAATTTTTGTACCCCACCAAAATTGCTTGATAGACTTCCATCAATGGGTACTTATTAAATCAAAGACTGTTAAATATTATTCCTGTTGATTAAATAGGTTTCAGAGGTCTTCATGAAACAGTGAAATTATTGCCAAATAAGCAGTTGAAGCAAGGAGCCAAATGGGTGCTTCAGAAATATCAATGATACACTGGTATACTGTACATTTCTAAGTCATGCTAAGGGGTAGAGTTGAAGTCGTTTCAAGATCAGGATCAATGATATATAACTGAATAAATAATTCTACCAAAATATTTGAATAGTTTATTTGACCTTAGTCATGACACTCTGCAAATTCTTGCATTAATTTTGTCTTTAATTGGTAGTCACCATGCTATATCCTTTATTATTAAGAAAAAAATGTAATTGGAGGAATTACCTGGAAAAAGCACCTTATATTCTTCTGAAGAAATTTTTTTTATAATTGGCTTGCTTTAGATTTATATTAAGCATTGTTATTTAGCCCCACCAAGTTTCATTGGATGAGCATATAGAGTATGTTTGTGGTTTGGTAGGTGCAAAAGAGTGAGTGTTAGCAGACATTTTTAGCTCACCAGAGCACGTAGTGCTCAAGTGAGCTATTGTGATCGTCTTTTGTCCGGCGTCCGTCCGGCGTCCGTCGTCCATCAACAATTTCTTTAAACGACATCTCCTCCTAAACCACTGGGCCAATTTGAACCAAATTTGGCAGAAATGTTCCTTAGGTGGTCCCCTTCAAAAATAGCTAAAAGAATTGAAATCCGTTAAAAACTCTGGTTGCCATGGCAACAAAAGTGAAATTTTAAAATAATCTTTAAAAATCTTCTCCTCCTGACCCAGAAGGCGTAGAGCCTTGATATTTTGCATGAAGCATCAGTATATTGACCTCTTTCAAAATAGCTAAAATCATGATCCTCGGGTCGCCAGGGGCGGAGCCCCAGGGGGGTGGGGTTTATATAGAAATAAAGAACGATTTTTTTAAATGACATCTCCTCTCAAACCACTGGGCCGATTTGAACCAAATTTAGCAGAAATGTTGCTTAGGTAGTCCCCTTCAAAAATAGCTAAAAGAATTGAAATCCTTTAAAAACTCTGGTTGCCATGGCAACAAAAGTGAAATTTTAAAATAATCTTTAAAAATCTTCTCCTCCTGACCCAGAAGGCGTAGAGCCTTGATATTTTGCATGAAGCATCAGTTTATTGACCTCTTTCAACATAGCTAAAATCATAATCCTCGGGTCCCCAGGGGCGGAGGGGGGGGGGTATAGGCATGAAGCATAAGTTCACAGACTTCTTTATTATTTCTGAAATTATAACCCATGGAAAAAGTTTCCGCTTTCAAATCTTGGCCCACTTGTTTCATGATCCTAACCTTAACATGAAATTAGACTGTTGAAAGAAAAAGAGCCTTTATCTCAGGTGAGCGCCCCAGGGCCAACGGCCCTCTTGTTTAAGATATAATGTAAATCAGGTTTTATAGAGAGGGTTTTATTTTCGCTAATATTTTCGACAAGGGGCTGACCAATATAAGAATCTCGCTTAAATTGGACCATTTTGTAAAGAAAAATATGGAATCCAAAGAAGGCTTTGGACAAACGAAGATCAAAGGACAAAATATTTACCTATTTCGACATCATCCCACTTTATTTCATTCATACAGGAATTATCAACCTTTTGGCGTAATACCCAGAAAGGCAGAGCCATTAGTAGACAACAAGCTTGTATAACCTGCTAAGTTAGTCCACTTGATCTATTGAACACAGCCATACTAACAAAAAATTAAAGTAGACGAGGTGATATAATTCTAGGCAACAACATTTAGACAACAAAGAGCTAAAAGGTTGTAACTGAGTCTTCATTGCATAGACCCTTAGAACCTTTCAACAAATTGAAAGCAGACGATGCAAATAAATTAATTAAAACCAAAGAATTGTACCTGTTTTGACACATGATAAAATTATTTCATATTGCAACAGTTTGGTAAAACTAGTATGGTATCAATAATTTGATACTTTAGTGCTTTAAGGGAGTAAGTTATTACTACTTTAAACATCTTTTTGCTGATTGCTTTTTAGCTCTTTTCAAAAATGACTTTTACTTATACTTTAATGTTGTCTGCAATCTTACAACAATTTCATAAGGGAAATCGTTGATAAAATGTTCTTGGATGGATTACGAATAATCATTCTATTCACATAGGTTGGCATTGAGTTGGCGCTGTAATCAAATATCATTTTTTTCTTCGTCAGTGTATTTCCAGAGATACTCACCGAAATTGCCGAAAAACCATACAGCCGCTCGCGAATTCATGAACTCGCAAATAAGTCTTCAGGTCCTGCTCACACGAAAAATAAGGCGACGCAAAAATTGCCCGATTTACAGTATTCTGTATTAGGATTTTTTTTTTTTTTTTCAATTTATGCTGCTATCTAAACAGTTAATGTGCAACAGGTCAATTGCATAATAAAATTATTATCATAATATCAAGATTGACTAATTTTAGTTCAACTTTGCAAGCTACTATATTGAAATTTCCATTAATTTTTGCCCTAAGGTATGATAGATAATGATAATGAGTTTTTCTATTTTTGCTTTTCTATCATTCCATTAAAATTTGGAGACCTTTTGTCTAAAACACTGAAAGATATATTTAGCTGATTTTTGGTGTCTGTGTTTGAAATACTGCTATGGGTTACAGATTTGTTTGTGTTATTAATTTTTGACAAAAATACAATTTACTAATGGTTGATATGAAATTTTGTTTAAAAACTCAGTTTTCCAGAATTTCTTTTAAATTATCTCTAGTACAGTATAATTGACCTGATATTTGGTATGAGCGGCCGGAAAGTGAGGTCTAATTTTGTTCCTGTCTATTGATTTTCTGTGAAAATATTAGTGGTAGACTTTGGACAGATGCACAGATAAACTTAACCATGGTTTTATCCATGTTACAGCTTTTTAAATATGCTAGCTGTAGCTGCATATATTTAACCCTTTCCTTACAATCCCTATTTTTTATGGCCTTGTGAAATTATACTGGAAAAAATATTGTTGAAAACAAGAATTTGCTTGTAACAAGCAATTTCCTCTTTTTCAAGAAAAAATTCTATCATATAGGATGGCTACATTTGAATTGCACTTATTTTATAATGTTGTCCACTACCTGTTTGAGTTTGTCTAAACTTTTGAAAAACATTAAAAAAGGTTTAAGAGCCACATAGTGATGTAGGTCTGGTGTAGATTGGTTACTAAGTATATGGAATGAATATCAGGTGGAATTGCAGAGAGTTGCTGAATCCACATTATATCCCCCTCCATGGTAACATAAGTCTGTCACTACTTCCACATTATCAGCTCAAACTGTTGCCTCTGTCATGGTGTTTCTGGTGATTGATTGGGCAAGTCCCTGAGCATTTGAAGCAAAGATTAGGTCCCTGGTAGTGTGACCATTTGTAACAAAGGGTAACCTTTGTTGAGTCCCTAGCAGTGTTAGCATTGTAGCAAGGCTTAACCTAGGTTGAGCTGACAATATAAGTATTTGCAGCAAATGTTAGCTTTGATTGAGTACATGGCAACTTAAGCACTTGTAGCAAAGGTTAGCCTTGGTTTAGTCCCTGGCAACTTCAGCATTTGGAGCAAAGGTTAGCTTTGGTAGAGTCCGTAGAAACAAGAGCATTTGAAGAAAAGATTAGCTTGGTCAAGTCCCTGGCAACTTGAGCATTGATAGTAAAGGTCCTTTGATTCCACACATGGGTAACTTCCTTTTCTTTACATGATCCTCATTGTCTAGCATATTCACTCTAAGACCTTTATATGAGATCTTTATACTCAATGCCACTTTGGTAGTCATTCACCCACTCAATCATTGTCTCTAGTTATGTGCTGGCAACTATCTGTTAATTTGTCAGCAACAGTCTGATCATCAGTATGTAAATAGCCCAATAGCCGAGCATAGGCACCCGTAATTGGTGCTCTTTTTTTTTCAATTCTGTCACTCAAGAAAATTATTTACCAATAATCTTTTAACCCTTTATCACATGAACAGTTTTTGACTGGTCTAAATTGAAAGAAGATGAAGATGACAATTTTAAGTTTGTGAAAAAGAAAAGATTTTTTACTCTCTGGGTAGAAACATTGTAAGAATGGGAAAAAATGCTTATTATTACTTTGCCTGAGCATAACCTACTCAAGGTGAAATTTTGTGATCAATCTGTTTCTATTGTATGGCATGTGTTGGAAGGCATCAACAATTCTTCAAAATCTACTCCTCTGTTACCATTGGGCCAATTTTGACAAAACTTGGCAGAAATATTCTTCAGATGGCCTTTTTATGTTATTCATGGAATTTCTTTTTGCAAAAAATAGGGGCGTGGCAGGGCCAGGTTTACCAGACTTAGGGAAACCATAAAATTATTCTTTGAAAATCTTCTCCTAAACCAACTGGCCAATTTGGACCAAACTTGGTAAAGATGTTTGTTTGTTGACCCTTATCAAACCTAATTTGTAAAATTTTGATTAGTAAAAAAATTGGTTTGTGGCAGGTGGGGCTTATCATACTTTTAGAAAAATTGAATAATTCTTTAAAATCTTCTGCTCCTAAACCACCAGGCTAATTTAGACTTATCTTCGCAGGAATATTCCTTTGGTGACCCTTTCCTAAACTTGTTTGTGTAATTTCAATTTGTAAAAAATAGGCAGGCCTTGGCTTGGCTCATTAGGCTTTAAAAGTTCATGAATAATTCTTTAAAAATCTTCTGCTTTTAAACCAATAGGCAAATTTGTACCTAATTTGGCAACAGTGATCTTTGGGTGACCCTTTTCAAAATTGTTTGTTAAATCTTTTTGAGAAAAATATGAGTTTGGCAGGGCTTGGCTAAGCAGTCTTTGAGACAACATTAAATAATTCTCAGGTAAGCAAAAAGGACCAGTTTGGCCCTCTTTTTTCATTTTAAAATTTGTTTGCTCAAACACTTTTCTTCAGGGTTGTAAAATAGTGCAGGCTGTTTGAGAATGGGTCAAAAGACATTCATTTCAATCAGAATGAATGGTAGGCAACAATGTTAGAAATAAAAGAGAACTATTTTCCGTTTGACCAATTTATTTGTTCATCCAATCCTTATTTGGGCATTTGCCAGATAAACATGGAACATTTTCAGTGAGTCAGTCAATACAAAATAAATTAATCCTTTAATACCCAGTTCTTCCAAAAATAGATGAAACAAACGAGCATTATCAAAACTAGTTTCAAAATCTTATATTTGTGACCACCATGTGAAAAGGGATGATTTGAAATTTTTTAAACAAGTATTTAACTTAACCCATTCCCATGTAATCCCTCCTGTTTATACCTCTTTTTTTAAAAAAAAACATTATGGAAAATGAAGACATTGCTTTTATCAAGCAATTTTTTCATTATCCCCAATGTTTTTCTACCCAAAAAAGATGAAAATATTTTAAATGCTATCACCCTAAAATTGTCGTCTGCAGCATCATTCAATTTGGACCAGTCTAGTTGTGTGAGAATGAATTAAATCAAAAGAAGACAAATTTTTGGGCTGGTCAAAATTGAAAAAACTTCCAGACAAAAATTTTGAGTTGATAGGATTCTAATAATCTTTAGCTTGCTGGGTAGAAAATGACATGGGAAATGAAAATCATTTTTCAATTTCTTCATTTTCTAGGATGTTTTCCCAACCTTTTTCTTGAAGAGTGTAAAAATTCAGGCATATGTAGGAATTGTTTAATTATAAGTACATTCAATCAAGCAAAGATAAAACAGAAAAATATTTAGAACAGCTTTGTTTTTAGAGTTATGCCCTTTTTCTAGCTAACAAGTACCCTTCAGCCTAGTATAGGCACCAATATACATATTGCTGACAACACTTAGGTTGTAGGTTGTATGTGTATTTCTGTTTATTTATTGTTGCTACTATAGTACATACCCATATGAGCTACGCCCAAGGAGACTTTTGGTTGTTCACCCTTGTCATGCTGAACCGGGAATATTCCGGTTGGAATAGGAGGTTTAGACCAAGATCAGCCTGCACATAAGTGCAGTTGATCTTGGTCTACACCTCCTGCTTGTACTTTTCCTGCCAGAGTTGTTCATGAAATTGATTGCTAAAAGAAATAGATTTTTGAACAGCAAGTTCTATCAGTGCTTTCAGCCCTTTGATTTTACAGCAATTCAGTAAGGTAATTAATACAGAATAACAAGGGTTAAGGGATAGTGCAAGGATACAGGACAAAACTGCTGAGAGTCCAGCCTGGTTCTTTAACTTGCTTGATAGATAGCACCGTCATATGGGGCCCCAGCTACAGCTTCATTTGAGTCCTCAGCTTTACATCTCATCTAAAAGGCAATTAGTTTCTTAGTTTGTCAGCCCAGGGCTCTTGTGATCTTGAGGTTTGAGATCAAATGCTCTACCAACTGAGCTAATTGGGCTGACACTATAGGTTGCTTGTGAAAACAGTTAAAAAAGGGGACATCACTCTTGTTCATTGATTTCTTATTAACAAGTACAGAAAAAAAGGGGTTCAATAGGTAAGCAAGAAAGTGACAAAAAAAATTAGAAATTAAATGAGCGTTTGGGAAAATTACTATTTCATTTCCTTGTTTACATGGCACTGTTTTGGAAACCATAATGGCACAAAACACTTGCGGTTATATTAAATTTGATTGATCATATAAGATTTTAATCTTACCTTGTTATACCTTAACCAAAAGACAATTTTCATATTAATCCTTAAACCCAGAATATTCCTGTTTTGGCAGGAGCTATAGACAAAGATCAGCCTGCTAATACATGCAGTCTGATCTTAGTCTTCACTACCTGCTTGACCCTTTTAAGCCAGAGTTGATTATTATATATATTTTCAAAATAAATATTAACTGACAAATTGTGCTTCAGGCGCTTTGAGCCCTTTGATTTGAATAATTTTGTATAGGATTTTATTCAGCATGACAAGGGTTCAGTCCTTAACCCATTCCTCAACAATCCTGCATTTTTGTGTGTTGTAGAAAAATAGCTATGGAAAACATTTTGAGAAAAGAAGAAATTGCTTGTATATACAAGCAATTTCTTCTTTTATCACAAAGTTTTCTTTCCTCATTTGGCCCTTAATTTTTCATTGAAATAATTTTTGTTTTGGCAACTGCACCCGCTGTGAATTCTGGCCAGCATATATCATTTTTTTTATTTGGGAATGGGTTTAGATAACAAAGTAAACCACCATTGGGAATAGAGTGTCCATTGACAGTCATTCTGACTGTGTTAATATGGGTATAAAAATGTTCTTTGTAGGAATGTCAATCATTGGATAAAGATTCAGCAAATTACTTGAAATTTGATTGACCTATTAACTCATTCCCACACAGTGACGCTTTTGGACGCCCTTCAAGAAAAGCAATTGGGAAAACATTGTGGAAAATGAAGAAATTGCTTTTCACAAGCAATTTCTTGATTTTCCGCAATGTTTTCTATACAGAAAATTGAAAAAATCTAAAATTTCCTCAACTTTAAATTGTCGTCTGCAACTCCATTGAATTTAAACTAGTCTAAAATTTTGTCATGTGGTTATGGGTTAAAATGAGGTTTATTCAGTTAGGGCTCATTTTTAAATGTATGATTACAGGGATCTTTTCAATCTTATTTTAACGGATTGTTGTGTATCAATTTTGATGAAAAACAGCCTTGATCTTATAAACTGCTGATATTGTTTTCTATTATTTTTGACACAATATTTTCAAAATCAAAGTGATTTCAATAGTTTTCTGCACCTTCTTTCATTTTGGACCAGTCTTGATTATTGACATCTGGTACTGGATTGAAATGAATGCAAATCATAAAGTTTTTTTTTATATACAGTTTTGAGTGGGTGTTTTACAGATTCTGATCCTAAGGCCTCTCCAGCGATACAGGACATCTTGGGACTCTTGCTAAGTTATTTTACTTCTTTGATGCTCTTTAGGGCTTAAATTCTGTGTTTGAATAAATATCTTTCCAAATGCATTTAATAGATTTTAACCATACTTTTAGTAACCCATTACCAGACTACAGAATTTTTAGACTGGTCCAAATGCTAAGAAGTTGGAATATTTTTAGTTGGTCAAATCTAAAAAATCTTTGTCTTTTGTGGAAGAAAGCATTATGGATATCGAATAAATTGCTTGTAACAAGCAGTTTATTCATTTTTGACAATGTTATCCAAAGCTTTTTTCTGGGGGCATCAAAAAGTGGAATCAGGTGGGAATTGGTTAATTAACTGTTTTCTCCACAAATAGAAAGATCTCACAACAGTTTTAAATATGACAATGCTTTGCTCAAAATGTAATATCCGGAAAGCTAGAACCATTGTATACAGAGAGCACTTGAATGTCATTTGGACCAGTTTGGTAATCTATTCATCAAGAATACGGGAAATAATTATCATGACTTGCCATTTTTATAAAAAACTCATTATTAAATAGTAAAAAGTGTGGTCGTGTTCATGGGTTTGAAGGGCAAACAATGTGGCTTTAGACCACACCCATTTTATCTCTTCCTAAATCTTCAGATCAGTTTCTCATGTCTTTAAAGGCTTGATTGGTAAAGATATTGTAAGCTGTTCATCATACTCTGTCATGATGAATTCAAGTAAGATTGCATTCCAAATTGTTTAACTGATTTCCAGACGAAAAAATTCTAGACTTGTCCAAATGAAAAGGAGTAGCAGATGACAAGTTAAAGTTTATGAAATTTTAGATTTGTTCAACTTTCTGGGTAGAAAACATTGTTTAAAATGGAGAAATTGCTTGTTACAAGCAACTTATTCATTTTACACAGTGTTTTTTGTCTGTCAAATTCATAGAATTTTTAATATTTGTCTTTCTTGATAGAGAGCACAGCTGAAAAAAATGATATAATACTTCTATACCTACCTCATTCTGTGTGAGTGTTTTTGTGTGTGTAATGTATTTGTCAAATTCTTGTCTAGAGCAATTATTTTCTACATTGATTGATGGATTTCAAAATAACTTGGCACAGTTGTTCCCCTTGAAGAATACTGGGGTAATGAGTAAAAGTTTTGACGGACACTCTGAAGTTCAAGGTCACAACTGAATGTCATGTTACAAGTAATTATGCAGCATCTGTGACACATATCCAGTCTAAACTAGATTTACATGTAGAAGTGTTTCTTATTGCCAGTTCTTTTCTCTGCTGTTACAAGTAACAGCTATAACCCATTCAGAAAACAAAACTGTGCAGTGCTAAATTCTAACAATAAAGCTTTATAAGTTTTTGAAAATTAATATCTAAAATACAACTGTTCATCCTCTTTACTATACAGTCTAAAATTTTAAGAATACTCAAATCAATGTTTGCAAGTTTAGAATGGAAATTAGATTACATCCCTTTATTCCATACAGTAAGATTCATTAACCCATACAGTTTCTCATATTTTGATGAACTTTAAGTTGTTCATGAAGTATTAAGGTGTTTGAAAATTATGAACTTATGACAAAGATAATATTTTTTTTATACACAGAAATTATAGTTCATGAGTATTCTTTATAATCATGAACCATGAACTTTAGATATAGTTCAAGGATAGTTTGTGAAATTCATGAAATGGCATTGAAATGTTTTAATTATCTATGAACAGAGAGTAAAGTGTCTGTATGCAATGAAATAAATTCATGAACTTTAGAAAAGTGAATATTTTCACATAGGACCTATTTCAATTTCAATATTCACATGGGAATTATCAAATCTAAGGCATCGTAACTTTTTGTCAGACTGAATTGCCTAAATATTTGGCAAGTGTCTATACTGATGTTAAGGTTTGTTAATTTCGAAGGAAGCAAAACTGATACCAACAATTTCACAGTTGATGATCTATTAGGCAGGTCACTAAACTATTTGAAAATGATAATGTTTTGCAAGACGTAAAAAAGTCATACTACTAGTGATGGTTAATTAACGCATTCCCACACAACTAAAATTTAGACTAGTCCACTTTGAAAAGAGCTGCAGACAACATTTCAAAGTAAATGAAATTTTAGATATTTTCAACTCTCTGGGTAGAAAACATTGTGTAAAAGGAAGAAGAAATTGCTTGTCACAAGCAATTTCTTCATTTTAGACAATGCTTTCTTAACCCTTTCCTGGACAAACCCGGGATTTTACGTCACTGTGATTTAATACTTGAGAAAACATTGTGGAAAAAGGAGAAATTGCTTGTAACAAGCAATTTCTCCTTTTCCCACAATATTTTCTACCACATAAGATGGTCAGATTTCAAATTGCATGCATATATCATTGTCATCTGCAACCTCTTTCAAATTGGACCAGTCTAAAATTCCATAAAACAGGAAAGGGTTAATTGTTTTTCTTGAGGGGTCCAAAGGCTTAGGATGGACATTAGGTTTAAAGTTAAAGGTTTCATGAATGGTGAAAATAAGTTTTCAAAAGCACATGATTTAATTTTCAGTCTCTTCTATCATAAACAAGCTTTCTAATTGGTCGAAAAATTTATTTATATCCCTAATGAACAAAATTTTGATCACGCAGCGATTTTGCATGCTTCCGCACAAAATAGTCCCATACAAAAAGGTATCAAAATTTGTAAATCTTTTGTTTTTTTGCTCGATGCTAATAAATTATAAGAAATGAAAAGGATATTTTTTTGTTTTCATGGAGGTATGAACCCAAAAACCTAATCACACAATGTATGAATCCACATGGCGTATTTATACAGTGTGATTAGATGCATTTTATCCACTTTCCAGCACCCAATAGCCAAGTGTAGATACCTGCAGGCAGTGCTCTTGTTTCAAATTGTATCCAATTTTCATTGACGTCTGCAACCTCTTTCAATTTGGACTTGACTCTCAATTTTGAAAAAAGGAAAGGGCTTTAAACACAGTTTAGACAATGCTTTTTAACTCTTTTGCACAGAAAATATAAAGAAAATGGTGCTGAAATAGATGAAGCAATAACAACCAGCACAAGATTTAATAATTGAAGAAAAACTGCTTGAACAGTTTGTGTGTTCGTTCCAAATGACCTTGTATTTCACAGCTTTTGGCATTTATATCTGATAAATGTTCAAATGTCCCAATGTCAGACCAGTGACAAGATAGCAACTGCTTATCTTTGGGGGTTTTTTTGTGTTTTTTTTATGTGAACCAACTGATAATAAAGTGTTACTTTAATACTGAATTTACAGGTGAAAACTACACTCTCCTGACTTTTCTGGAGTGATTAACAACTTTAGGAATAAAAACAAGTAGGGCATAAGTAAGCAAATCTCGCCTTTCTAATATCATCATGTTAGAAAAGAAACAGGGCAACATGAAAACATGATAAGCGATGAAAGATGCTGCCAACTTATGCACGGTGCAAGACTGTTAGACATTGAAGATGAGTTTTTCTTTACTCAGCTCTGTTGTCCATATTATTCAGTAATTAGAAAAGCCAAATTCCAAAATACCGATTTTGTAACCTAAACATGCAAAGTTTGTTCAGCTTCTGGATATGCTGAATAAAGCATTAATCAAAAATGCTCTCAAAAATATTTCTCAATTATGTAATTTTGATACATCTTAAGATTATGACACCCACAATGTTAACCCTTTTCATGCTGAATTATGAATTATCTACAGAATTGCATTAAAATCAAAAGGCTGAAAACTCTGGAGGTTCCAATGGTGAGTCAATATTAATTTTGAAAATTAACCCTACAAACAACTCTGGCTTAGAACAGACGAACAGGTTGTGTAGACAAAGATCAGGCTGCACATATGTGAAGGCTAATCTTTGTCTATACCTCCTGCTAAAGCAGGAATATTCCAGGTTTAGCATGACAAGGTTTAATATGGCCTAAAATGCCATACATTTCCAACTCTTTCACAGTGATTGTCAGTTCCTATGTCATACTCTATTTGTATTATTTTGTGTCGCAATCAAAAGCTGATGAGCTTCACTGTTGAAATATGTTAAACAGTATTCATTCATTTTACAGTTGGTACCAATTACAACTTTGAAAAAAAGCCTGCAGGGATATCAAATCTGCTTAGTCTTTACTATCTGTTTGTCACTATCAATTCAAAAACAATTTCGATTCATAAAGGATTTGATATCCTTTAATCTAATATTGTAGACCAATCCAGATTGAAATAAGTTGTAATTAAGCAGTTTTCATAAGGGAGTTAAACCATTACCAGACAACAAAATTTTAGACTGGTGCAATTTGAAACAAGTTGCAGATATTATATTCTACTTTCTGAATTTTAGATTTTTCACATTTTTGGGTAGAGACCTTTGTGGAAAATGAAGAAATTAAGTGTTGCAAGCAATTTGATCATTTTCATGTTTTCTGAATTATTTTTCTAGAGGGGCGTCAGAAAGCATCATTGTATATGAATGGGTTAACCCTTTCCTGGTTTTTTGAAATTTTAGACTGGTCCAAATTGGAAGAGGATGCAGACGACAATGAAAATTGGATGCAATTCTAAATAAAACCATCCTTTGTGGTAGAAAACATTGTGGGAAAAGGAGAAATTGCTTATCATAAGCAATTTCTCCTTTTTCCACAATGTTTTCTCAAGTATAAAATCACAGTGACGTAAAATCACGGGTTTATCCAGGAAAGGGTTAAAAGGATACTAAGATTGTGAATATGAAAAACTTTATTTAAATTTTAGTCTGGGCCAATTGTTTGTTTGTTTTGTTTTCTTATTTATATTAGACACTTGTGTGCAAAACTTGTACAAATAAAAATCATCCTTTACAGCTTAAAGGTGACACAGGAAGACCTATTAGAGGTGACGTCATCAGCTTAAAAGTTGTCGATAATGTAGAGAATTGTGGTAAAAATAGTTTGTCAATATTGATAGAGTATTTTGTAGCCAGGTAGCCGTTACATAAATTAATTTATCAACAATATTGGTTTACAATTCATAAACTACAGGTTATGATAATGTTTGTGCTACTGCAAAATTGATTACAACATTTTCAAATACCTTCGTCACTTTGATCTGTATACAAGCTGGAAACTCAACTTTTAGAGGACAAACAATTTTAAAGAATATCAGGTTTCCTTTTAATATTGATCCAGGTTCTGTCCAAAACTTGCTGCCTTCATGGCGCAGTTGGTAGCGCACTAGACTCCTAATCTTCAATCATGGGATGTCATGGGTTCGATCCCCAGCTACGGCACATATCCTTTCTGTCATTTGTACATTTGTCTCCCACCAAATTGGATGGATAATCGTAAACCTAAGTGGGATAGTAGTTAGACACTAGGAAAGGATACAGTCTTACTGTGGAAGTACTGGTGTGAAAAATACCAGGAAATACCAGGAATCCATTGTTAGGTGCTCCAGCCGCCACAATATGACTGAAATACTGTTAAAAGTGGCGCTAAACCCTATTCAATCAATCAATCTGTCCAGAACATTAGAAGCTCCTACAAACATTATTTTGAGGATATAGGTCTTTTGTCAAACTTCTAGAACTTCAGTTCTAGGACTTGCCCAAGGTACAAGAACTTATTGTTCTAGAACCTTGAAGGTTTTGAACGTTGGTTCAAGAACCTCTGAAGTTCTAGAACTTGGTTCAAGAACTTAGCAAGTTCTAGAATTTAATAACTATAGATCTAGAACTTCAGCTCTAGAATCTCATAGTTCTTGAACTTTGGAGCAAAAATCTATAAAGTTCTAGAATTAGGTTTAAAAACTTAGCAAGTTCTAGAACTTACATACAAAACCATGCATGTTCTACAACTTTAGGTTCATTGCAAGAACCTTCTAGTTTTTGTACTTCTGGATTTTTTCTCTATCTAGTATTTCTCACCTCTAAATTGGATTGTAGAGAAAAACAATTTAGACTTCATAGAATGCACATTATTTGAGTTTTTAAGATGCTGTTTTGAAAATGTTTCATAATATGATAAACATATTAAAATATGGTAAGAAACATATTTGAAGCACACGTTTGAATTTAAAATTACATTATAAATTTTATTCATATTTTCTTTTGTTTCAAAAATAAGTCTTGTCATCTACTAGGTCTCGATTACTGTCTTTTTGTAATAAAAGTGGTTAAATTCTTGAACCATTTCAAAAAGTTCTAAAACTAGATCTTGAACTGCTTCAAGAAATTGCTCTTGTACTTTGATCCAAGCATCTGTTGTTGTTGATCTTCCAACTAAATTGAAAAGAAATTTTTCCAGACAAATATATTTCAAGTTAATATTTATTGAAGATACTAGTTCTAGAACACCAAGTTCTTGAACTGCCATTAAATATTCAAGAACAAGATCCAAAACATTCAAGAACTGTTCTCGAACCAGCTCTAGAACTAGTTCTTGAATGTTCTAGAACTAAAGTTCTAGAATGTTCAGGAACTAGTTCTTTAATTTTTTCACAGAGATATCATGACATTTGAAGAACCTTCTTTTACCTGTGCAAGTATATTCTTATTCAGGTCATGAATCTCCTTCAAGAACACTTCACTTTCAGTAGTTTATGAACTCAAATTATAATTTTTAGAGACCATTCTTGAATCATTATTGATTGGCATGAAAAGATTATGGTTTTATAAAGGTTTTTTTACAGGGGAAATTCTTAAAAAGGATAAAAAACATCTTAAAATGATAAAAAATAATGGGTGAAAACATTATGATTATTGTGAGATCTTACAAACTCTTCACTTACAAATAGATATAGCACTAAAAGGGACTGGACTTATCTGAATACAATATGATCTTGATACCTGTGATTTAAGATTTGTATTGACCCATTATCAGACAGTAACATGAAGACTGGTCAAAATTGAAGGGAGTTGCAGATGACAAATTAAAATTTGGGTAGAAAAAATTGTTTAGAATGAAGAAATTGCTTCATCCAACACCATGTTTTCCTGATCGTTTTTATTGGGGTGCTTCAAAAAGCGTCAGTATGGGAATGGGTTAAAGAATGTTGGTAAAGGAGAAATGCCTGCAGAATTTTTATATCCCCTTTCTACAAAGTAGATGGGTATAAATTGGTTTCACCATGCCCGTTTGTCCATTTGTCTTTCCATCCATCTATTACTCTGTCCATCCATAGACTTTTTTTGTTTTTGTTCTCTATCTCTAGGACCAACTGACATACTACCATGAAATTTATAGAAGGGTTGCCAATAATCCAAGGACATCACATAGGTCAACAATCAAGGTCATAATTGAAGTTTGATTGAAACTGTTTCCATACTCTAGCTCATAAAGTATTTTCATCTAGGGCTGCAAATGTTATCCATGAGGTACCATATTGTTTTGGGGTAATGAAGTTCAGCCATGGCAATAGCGCAGTGGTAGGGTTTAGGACTCCTAAATATGGATCCTGGGTTCGATCCATGGTCAGGGCAAATATCCTTTCCGACATGTAAACCTATGTTGGATGAGCAGCTGGAGGCTCAGAAAGGATGTAGTAGTAGTACTGGTGTGAGAAATACAAGGAATCAATGATTAGCTGCTCCAGCCACCGCACTATCACTGAAATACTGTTTAAAGTGGCATTAAACCCCAATCAAACAAACAAAGCAGAGGTCATTTGTGATACTTTAGTGACAAGGTACAAGTCTACTTTGCGACATTTCTAGTTAAAACTTATTCCAATTGTTTTTAAGGTCTACTATGTACACTGTATACACTTAAACATAGTCTATGAGGCAATAATGATTGAGTAATATACTTAAATATTAATGAATCCCTTCCAGCTGTACAAAAGACTATTTTGAAGAATTATTTGAACATAATATTTTAATAGATTTTCATTTTGCCTATTATGATTCAATATGACAGTCATTGTTGTGGATATTGAGTGCTCCATTTATATGTAAAGAAGATATTTTTAACCCTTGTCATGCTGTATAAAATCCCTTAAAAAATTGCATTAATATCAAAGGGCTGATAGCACTGCTAATACTTGTTGTTCAATAATCAATGCTTCTTTTGAAAATCAATTTCATAAACAACTCTGGTAGGAAAAGTACAAGCAGAAGGTGTAGATCAAGATCAGACTGCACTTATGTGCAGGCTGATCTTGGTCTATATCTCCTGCCAAAACCGGAATATTCCGGGTTCAGCATGACAAGGGTTAAAGCTTGTCCTCAACTACTAAATGTTGGCTTTCTTTGAAAGATCAGAGATTTTAATTCTTGTCCTGTTTAACCCAGAATATTTCTTATTTGGCAGGAGGTATAGACTAAGATCAGCCTGAACAATGTGTAGTCTGACCTTGGTCTGCAACACCTATTTGACTTCTAAACCCGAGATGCCATAAGAATGATTAACAAAAGAAATATCCAGACCAGCAGTAGTGGCACATAGCTTTAGCACACTTGGTAGTGCATCAGACTCTCAATCATGTGGTCACAGGTTCAATACCTGGTTGGGGAAATAATCCTTTTCGACATTTTGATGGTTCAACATGAAAAAAGTTGTAACTGCCTATATGTTTATTGGCAGTTACAACTGTTTTGCACTGTACCATTGATTTGTATCCCACTATTGGGTAAATAATAGTAAACATAAGTGGGATAAGCAGCTGGCTTAAACAGGATGCAATGGTGGAACTCAGATGTGAGAAATAACAGGAATCCATGGTTTGGTGTTCCAGCCGTCACAATATGGCTGAAATACTATTTAAAGTGGCGTTAAACCCCATTCAAACCTCTTTATATGCTATAATGGACTTGATTTTAATGCAATTCTTTATAAGATTTCATTCAGCATAATTAACCCTTGTCATGCTGAACCCGGAATATTCCGGGTTTGGCAGGAGGTGTAGACCAAGATCAGCCTGCAAATAAGTGCAGTCTGATCTTGGTCTACACCTCCTGCTTGTTTTTTACTGCCAGAGTTGTTTATGAAATTGATTTCTAAAAGAAATATCTATTTTTGAACAAGAAGATCTATCATTGCTTTCAGTCCTTTGATTTACAGCATTTCAGTAATGTATAACAGCATGACAAGGGTTAAGTTTTTACAACTTTTAGACTTCACTTGGAAAAAAGAGAAATTTCTCTGTGAAAAAGAATGAAAGAGAGAAAATACTCTGTGAATGATTTATAGCTGTATTCAATTTCTGTTTGAATTGTGTTCTGTTCAAATTGGTTTTATATTAATGTTGAAAGGAGTTGTAATAATGACATAGCATATTCTCGAATCATTTTACGCTGTTACATCATTAATCAGTAGATTCTTTCTCAACGACATGAAGTTTTGCAATGGAAGAAAAACCAAATGACGCATCCTTTCAGTTGGAATTGTTCCTTAACCCTTTCCCGTACAATCCCTGATTTTTATGTCCCTGTGAAATTATACTTGTGAAAATATTGTGGAAAAAGAAGAAATTGCTTGTAACAAGAAATTTCTTCTTTTTCTACTATATTTTCTTGATATTTCTATCATATAGAATGGTTACTTTTTGAATTGTACTTGCTTGGTAACATCATCTGATACCCCTTTGAATTTTGGCAGGCCTAAAATTTTGAAAAACAGTAAAGCCTTAAGCCAAAATTCAGCAGTTTGGATGAATCATCTTAAACTGCTGAATTATATGACTTTATACTTACATAAACCCTTTCCTGTGTGTTCCAGGGATTTTAAGTCCTTGTGATTGTAAACCTGAGAAAATTTTGTGAAAAAAGAGGAAATTGATTAAAACAACCAATTTATCAAATTCCCATAATATTTTCTATCAAATAGGATGGTTTCTTTTCAAATTGCCCACCCCCTTCTCATTGTTGTCTGCAACTTCCTTCAATATGGGTATTTCAAAATTTTAAAAATCGGGAAAGGGATATAACATTAACCCATTGCTAGACAACACAATTTTAGACTAAGTTCAAATGGAGAGAAGTTGTAGATAACATTCTAAATTAAGCTAAAATTAGAGAAAAAGTGAGAAAGGGAGAAAGTACTTGTTACAAGGGATTTCTCCTTTTCCTGCAAAGTTTTGCATGATCTTTTTTCTTCACAGAAAGAGTCATTGTCGGGGAATGGGTTAAGGTGAATTGCATAGAGCATCCACTTTCAATAATATAATGATGGTGCGAAACATATGGGCAGTTACAACTATTTTGCACTAAACCAATGAGTTATGTCACTAAAGCATACGCCCTGCATACAAATTCTGCCATTGTCAAAAGATTGTAGATGCATGAAAATCAAACTACTCATCTGAGTAAACTGAGGTTTAAGAATTTTCTCCTATTATAAGCCCGTTACAACACAACAAAAATTTAGACTTGTCCATATTGAAAGAAGTTGCAGACAACAGTTTAAAGTTCATGAAATTTTAGATTTTTCAATTTTCTGGGTAGAAAACATTGTGTAGAATGAAGAAATTGCTTGGTACAAGTAATTTCTTTATTTAACACAATGATTTCCCAATTGTTTTTCTTGAGGTATAAAAGCATTAATCTGTGGGAATGGGTTAAGTCATTCCCAAACTTTTAAATGGTTCAATCCAAAAGAAGTTGCAGTTGACATTTCAAACTGCTCTAAAATTAGAAAATAAGTGCCAAATACGGTAGAAAATCTAATAAGTGAAGTTTTTCATGTTCATATTTTCTTCAGAGCATCAAAAAGCGTTATTGCACAGTAATGAGATCAAAATTGTGTAATATATCAATGAGTCAGGACAAAACAGTTGTAACTGCCTGAATGTTTATACACAGTTACATCTGTTTTGGGCTGACCCATCAATATGTATTTGTTGTATGGTTAGAACAACTTGTGATTGTGTTGGAAAGGATCTGTACAATTTATTTTACTCCTGTACAAAAGGACATAATTCCATTGATAAGATTCATTCATATAAGAGCCCTTTGATTCTTTCATTGAAAACAATTGGGGAATTTGAAATTTCTTTCTAGATCTGAAAGTTTGCTTAACATCTTTTTAACTTACTATTTCTTAATCTACCGGTATGAAACATTTCACTTCATTTTTAAAATGTACTTGAAAAGTTAACATTTTGTTTTTTATGATTTACATTAAAAAAACAAACACTACAACTAATTTACTAATAATGGGTCAAAAGCAGGTAGTTTAGAACCTGGCTTAACAATCTATTGCTGAGTTTTGATTGATTGAATGGGGTTTTACACCACTTTTAACACTATTTCAGTCATATCAAGGCGGAGTGGAGCACCTAACAATGGATTCCCGGTATTTCTTAGACCAGTACTACCACTACATCCTTTCCTAGCCTCCAGCTTCTATCCCTCTTAGATTAACAACTATCCACCAATGTGTGAGAGACAAAATTAATTTTGGAAAGGATATGTGCCGCCACCGGAGATCAAACCCATGATATCCCATTGTTGGAGATTAGGAGTCTGAAGCACTACTGACTGCATTATGAAGTTGGCCCATCCCTGAGTACTATGGTACATTGAGGGTCGTTCTAAAAAATATAACCCTTGTCCTTTCTGATAAAGTTTTGCCCTCTAGCATATTTAATTGATGTAATATTGCAGGGGTTATAACACAGTTCTTGGAGAGAATCTATAGGGAATCTGATTGGTCTAATCAGGCAAGCAGACCATTACTGCCTAGCTGGCAGTCTGAATGATGCTTTAACCAATTGTAATAGAATCAGCAGCATGTGCTACCGAAGAAAAGACTTTAGGAAAAGAAGGTTGAAAATGAAGAAATTGCTTGTAACCTTGTATTCAACCAAAAACAGAGATACTCAAAATTCTCTCTACTTGAAATTGTTGTCTACATGCAACTTTTTATTATTTTGGACCAGTCAAAAAAAATGCGGTGGAGTGTAAAGGATGTTTGATATGTAATTTACAAAGCTCTTCTGCACTTTTTCCTTAAAGTCAGAAAACTGAACTTGATTGTTGTCTTAATACAATTTTGGACACTTTTTGAGTGGGTAGACCGTAATCTTACTTCTGAATAGAGAATTTAATTGTACCTACATGAACTGTTCATACATAACCCTTATATCCAATCTAGTACTACTTTGCTTCCAGAAACTTCAAGTAAAATCAAATTAGATTTTGTCACTTGGTAGATGCCTTAACAGTAGTAAATAAACTTAACCCTTGTCATGCTGTACTAACTACCTTACTAAATTGCTCTAAAATCAAAAGGCTGAAAGCACTGATGGAACTTGTTGTTTAAAAAGCATCATTTCTTTTAGAAATCAATTTCATAAACAACTATTGCAGGAAAAGTACAAGTAGGAGGTGTAGACCAAGATCAGACTGCACTATGTGCAGTCTGATATTTGTCTACACCTCCTGACAAAACCGGAATATTCAGCATGACAAGGGTTAACAAAGAAAACTAATGTATCTGAACAAAAAGTAATGTTAAGTGAGTTACTTTTATACTACTCATGGGGTGATTATCATATTAAATTATTTATGTGATGCTGAGCAGTGGTCTGAATTAACCCATTCCCACACAGTGACACTTTGGGGAGCCTGTCAAGAATAATACTTGGGAAAAAAATGTGTTAAATGAAGAGATTGCTTGTAACAAGCAATCTCTCCATTTTACACGATGTTTTCTATCCAGAAAATTGAAAAAAAATGAAAATTTAATAATCTTTAAATTGTTGTCATCAACTCTTTTCATTTAGGACCAGTCTAAAATTTTGCTATTTTGTAATGAATAAACCCAGCTAGCTCAAGAAAAAAGCTATGGGAAACATTGCGGAAAATGAAGACTTTGCTTATTGACAATTATCCAAAATGTTTTCTACCCATATATGACAATGGTCAACAAAAAATTGTTGTCTGCAATTTCTTTGAATTTTGACCAGGCTAGAATTTTGTTGTCTGATATTGCATTGATGGATAAAACCAAGTACAAGTATTAACCAATTCCAACACAGTGGAATTTTAGACCGGTCCAAATTGAAAGGAGCTGCAGACGACAATTTCAAGTTGATGGAATTTTAAATTTTTTCGTCTTTTCGGATAGAAAACAATGTGGATAATGAAGAAATTGCTTGATCCAAGCAATTTCTTCATTTTCCACATTGTTTTCCAAAGCTTTTTCGTTGAGGGGCGTAAAAAGGGATTGAGTGAGAATTGGTTAACCAGCTGACTAATTAGTACATGTAAATAATGTATGTGATCTGATGGAGAAATTAAGAATGAGTCGAGCTTTCTTTTACCAATCCCTCTCAAGAAATATTGCTTATGGTATTCCAAAATCATACAACTCTAGACCATTGAGATTTTCCTAACTCGTGAATTATAAGGAATATTATGTATTGGTAAAACTTCATTTATTAACCCTTTCCTGTTTATCAAAATTTTGGACCTTTCCAAATTCAAAGGTTTTGCAGACGACAATTCAAAGTTGATTTTATCTGAAAAATAATTATTCTGTAGGGTAGAAACAATTGTGGAAAAAGAAGAAATTGCTAGTAACAAGCAATTTCTTCTTTTTCTGAAATGTTTTCTTTAGTATAAAAACAAGTGGACATAAAAAAATAGGGATTGAACAGGAAAGGGTTAAATTTAGGCTGCTTTGAAAGTGTTTCATTTTATGAGACTATTACAGTCAAACTGAGAGTAAAATGAATGCGATATTGTCCAAATGTGTCCATACTACAGAGACTCAGAACTATCTTGTGATGAACCCATTGAATCGAAAATAACATTTTTCACCCGGCAAGAAGCAAATATAAAGTATCTGATGGATATTACAGCTTGGTTAGCATGGTCTCGAAAAACCATTGAATTTGATCCCCTTAAGAAATGAACAAAATCCTTAAATTGATGCGATCTTGAGAAAATTTCAAATCTGCGAGCAAGAAAATAATTGCATAATAAACCTATTACCAGACAACAAAACTGTAGACTGGTGCATATTCAAAGAAGATGTAGATAACAAATTTTTCAGTACATGAAATTTTAAAAAGGTTAATGTCTTTTGGCTCGAAAAACACTTTTTTAGCAAGTAATTTCTTAATTTCACACAGTGTTTTCTAATGTTTTTTCTTGTGGGACATAAAAAGGCAGGAATATGTGGAAATGAATTAAAGTGTTGTCAGCAATTGAATTTCAGTTTTAGCCCTTAACCCATTCCAAAAACAATGACACTTTTGGATGCCCCTCAATGAAAATGCTTCGGAAACCATTGAGAAAAATGAAAAAATTGCTTGTTACAAGCAACTTCTTCAATATTTCTAACCCAAAATACAAAGATTTCTAAAACTCAATCCTTTAAAAGTTGTTGTTTGCAAATTCTTTGAATTTGGAACATACTAAAATTTTACCATCTGGTAATTGGTTGAAAACCTGGAAAACCCTTAAACTTACAAATCATTATTTTGTATGAACCCTGAAATAGTATCACATGTACCTAGAGATTGAGATAAAGACGATATTGCTTTGACAACCCTGTGTATAATGCTACCACTTCCATTAAGGTACCATAAACGGAATTCCTATATAAGAAACAAAATGTCTTAAGAAGTGAAAGCATTTTCTATGAAGTAAAATCGTAACAAAATACTATGTTGTTGAACTCAATAGAATCGTCTCAATGAGATGGTTCTTATGAGTCCCAACAGCATAGGATTTAGGGAGAATTCTTTAATAATTTATTTGTTCAATCAAAACAATCCTTCATATTTTTCACAATAAAGTATATTATTAGCCATGGCATTCCCTTAAGCGACCACTTTTTAGGTCATCCATTGAGTGGTGGCTTTAATACATGATTCACTGTAATTTAGAAATGAAACCTGTAATAGTATATTTAGCCTTATGTTTCATCTCATTTCAGAGCTTCTACATACGATGTACAAAAGATGGAGAGCCCAGTTTTACATGTCAATGTAGTGGTAACTGTGATATAGTTAAACAAGGTCGCATTCGCTGTCAATACTGCCGCTATCAGCGCTGTCTTATGGCAGGAATGTGCCGCAAAGGTCAGTGGATTAGATATAAATAAACCTGTAGTTCAACTTCTTTTAGTCCATTCCAACAAAGTGAAGCTTTTAGACGCCCCTCGAGAAAAACAATTAGGAAAACAATGTGTAAAATGAAGAAATTGCTTGTCAGAAGCAGTTTCTTTATTTTTTACGATGTTTTGTACAGAGAAAGTTGGCAAAATCTACAATTTATAAACTTTGAATTGTCTTCTGCAACTTCTTTCAATTTGGACCAGTCATTAATTTTGCTGTCTAGTAATGAGTTAATTGATGGATTTCAAAACAACTTGGCTTATTTGTTCCTTTTGAAAAGTACTAGTGTTAAGCTGAAGGTTTATTCCAAAGTTCAAGGTCACAACTGAAGGTCATGTGACAATAACTTAAACCATATTCAGCTTGTAGAATTTTAGTCCATCAGCTTTTAACTGCTCACTACAAGTGTATTGTTTGACTTATCTGTGTTTGCTATTATAACTTTATTTTTTGGTTTGTCTTTTCGCCCATTTCCATATAATTCTGTATTTTACGCCCATCAAGCAAACAGATCTTAAAAAAATTGTGGAAAATGAAGAAATTGTTTAATTGTAATCAGCAATTTCTTCATTTTTCAGATTGTTTTCTGCATTGAAAGACACTCCCCCCCCCCCAAATAAAAAAAAAAAAATCATTAACTGTATAGAGTCTGCAGCTTATATCAATTTTGACTAGGACCTGGTAATACGTTTACTTACATAAACTCAACATGTTATTGTGGTAGGTTATACATGAAATTTTGAGTAGATAATTGTCAAAATAGCGAATTGATCAAACATTTACAAAGCAACATAAAGATAAGATAATTATGCCTTTTGATATATTCTAGAGATACAAAAGGCAAATTTGAAGGTATTAACTAAATTCCATGTGAATCAATTTGTCAATAATATTTGGTAATATGATCAAGTTATGTACATAGTTTTCTAGTTCAATGCTTCATTAGGTTGTATTGTTAATCAATCATTCTTTATGTCGTTTGATCCCCCCACCACATTGTTGGTTAATAAAGCGTCCATTGGCATGAGTCCAGCTTGATCAAAATAACAAGGGATTTAAAAACTTATCCCATGGATTTAAACTTTATTTCATTATTAAATTGTACTCTGCCCACATTACCAGAAGACAAAATTTTAGACTGGTCCAAATTCAAAGAAGTTGCAGATGGCAATATCCAATTGATGAAATCTAATCCTTGCCATGCTGAGTTATAATTGCATTAATATCAAAGGACTATAGGCACTGGAAGTACCAAATAATTAGTCAATATGTATATAGAAAATTCATCTTGTAACAAATTCTTGTTTAAGTTGATTAGCAGTTGGAATAGACTAGGATTAGACTACATATGTGCAGGCTGATATCACTCCATACCTCCTGCCAAAGCAGGAATATTCAGTATGACAAGGGTTAAAAATCTTTGTCTTGCGGGTAGAAAAAAATGTTTGTAATGAAACAAGAATGGTGCATGTGGATGCCAACACTCGGCAGTTTTAGTTCTTGATAGAGGGTAAAACTTTTAAGTAACAAAAGGGCATAACTTATTCAAAAATGCATTTAAAGTTATCCCCTAAATTGTTGCTATAGATAGTGAAGTCATATTCCCAGTTTCAAGTGAATGATTTCATTGATACTACAGATACTACAAAATGTCTAAGATAACGGACGACAAAGCTAAAATTTGTTTGTTACAAGCAATACATTTTCTACTATGTTTTTTCTTAGGGACAGGGGGTGGGGATGGGGGTTTTAGAAAGTAGGATTTAGTTGAAATGGGCTTAAATTTATGTCACCCAGAGTCTCAAATATTGTAAAAGAATATGAATGCATAGTCTGACTCATCTTGACTCTCAAACAGAAACACACTCTGGTGTTAGAACACAGTTCTAAGGGAATAGAATCTTTCTCTTAACTTGTCTGAGCACAACATGATCAAGGTGAGCAATTTTAATCTCATACACTGTTGTTGGTCTGTACATAATTTCTGTAACAATCTTCTCCTCCAACACCACTTAGCCTAGGCTGAAAATTGGTAAGGATGTTTCATTAGTGAAGCTCTACTAAAGTTTGTTAAATTAAATTGTGTCTATTTGACATAGCAGTAGTAAGGTTGAAACTATTACATAGATACAAAGAAGGAAACCTTTAATCCTTGTCATGCTGAGCCAAGAATATTCCTATTTTGGCTGAAGGTCTACACAAAGGTCAGCCTGCACATATGTGCAGTCTGATCTTTGTCTAGGCCACCTGCCTGTACCTTAAAAGCTAGATTTGTGTTTTTAAGATGGATTTTCAATATTGTTATTAACCAGAACAGAAAGTAATCAGAGTTCTTTCAATCCATTCAGAACAAAAAGGCAATCACTGTCATTCAATCACTATCTTGTAGTGTTCATCCATCAATCATGTTCCAATCAGATTGTCAAATTCATGATGTTCCATTCTGTAATATAGCTGCCATCATAGGGCAGTCGGTAGTGCATCAGACTCCTAATCTTCAATAATGGGCTGTCATGGGTTCGATCCCTGGCGTAGGCACATATTCTTGCCGACATTTGTCTCTTACTAATGAGTGGATAATCGTAAACCTAAGTGGGATAGCAGCTGGAGGCTAGGAAAGGATGTAGTGTAGTGCTGGTCTGAGAAATACCAGAAATTCATTGTTAGGTGGCGTTAAACTCCATTCAATCAATCAATCCCTACTATAATATTGATATGTCCAAAGTCAAAGCATCCAGGGCTCCAGTCAAATGATTTTTAAACCCAGGAAGCATTTCAGAATACAAGATAACCCATTAACAGACGGCAAAATTTTAAACTGGTCCAAATTGAATGGAGTTGCAGACGACAATTTAAAGCTCATGAAATTTTAGATTTTTTCAACTTCCTGGATAGAAAATGTGTAAAATGAAGAAATTGCTTGTTACAAGCAATTTCTACATTTTACACAATGTTTTCCTATTGTTTTCTTAAGGGCGTCCAAAAGCGTCACTGTATGGGAATGGGTTAAGTCCTCCATAATAACTCAAAAATGACAAAAATGTCAAAACTTGTAAATGGGATGCAAACAAACAATTGTTTTCAGAGTCATTAGTATAAGACATGAAAAAGGTAAGCCAAGACTTCTTATAGAATACAAAGCAGCAGAAATAAGGTTGATGGCTCAAAAGAAAGAATGGTGCATAAATAATGGACTAGCTTGCTTACATTGACCTCATGGGCGACTGTTGTTCACAATTTATTCTGTTCAATCTAGAAGTGACCTTGTGACCTGAAAATGTAATGCATACAATAAATATTGTGGACTTGTGTTTAACACTTTGCAGCAGAGAAAGAGTTTTAAACATTTGAGTCCTCGATCACATAGTGTATATCTACTATCAAAAATTTGGTCGCAAAATTCAGAGTGACAAGTTTTCATTTTTTCTCTGTGTACAATTAATGGGTCAGGGCATTACATAACAAAGATGTTACAGTTTTATTTAGCTATAGTTATTTTACTACACTTTTCTAGATCCATTATTCTGAGGCTTCTTTTGATATATTGTTTTGGTGCTTCTAGACCATCCAAGAGGGTCATTTACTCTTACATTATATATGAGTAGGTTTCAAAATAGTCTTGTGATGTTCTTCTCCATCTTGAGTGGATGGGCCATTTTGAAACATATTGTAAGAGATCTTAGTATTAAGTTCAGGGCCACTGGCCAAGGTCAAAAGTTAAAATGTATGAATTGTGCTAATAGGAGGATAAATTCTCTATTTATACTTGGATTTCAGAATTATTTGGCACATCTTGAATACATGTACCATTTTAACAAATTTTTCAGACTAAAAAAGCTTCACTTCAAGGAAATTACCAATTTCTGTTGTATAAGCTCAGTGCTTTAACATTACCTGGCATAATCACATCAGTCCACAGTGAAGAATACAGCACCGGAAAAGAATGTGAGCAAATGAGAAATTCCTTGTTTCATTCTGTCTGCCTGTCTGTTGGTCCATAGACTTTTCGTTTATGTGCTACAACTCAAGAACCAATTGACCTTGAAACTTCATACAAACCGTTGCCAATCATCAAAGGAAGTGCCATATTGTTTTGGGTCACATAGGTCAAAGATCAAGGTCACAATTGAACTTTGGTTGAAAACTGTCCTGTGCTGTAACTCATAAGCCATTTGAACTAGGCCCTTGAAACTGTGTACACATGTTGCCCATGAACCAAGGAGGTGCCTAATTGTATTTTGGTCATGTAGGTCAAGGTCACAACTGAACTTGTTGACGAATGTCGATCAAAGGTCAACTGTGCTACTTTAGCAACAAAGTGCTTGTGGGGCGTGTGAAAATTCTAGCTTATTTTAAACACACTTTTAATTGCCGTTTGCAACTTCTCTCAGTTTGGACCAGTATGAAATAGTATTATCAGGTAATTGGTATAATAGAACCAATAAGACTATAACTTATACTAAATGCAACTCAAACCACTATAGTACATAAAAAGCAGAATCAAGACCTAATCAAATGAGGTTAATTGTTTGTTAATTATTTATGAAGGAAATCCCTGGTTCACTTTGTCATATTGATCTTGAAAGGTCACAAGGCTGACTTTCGATTACAACCTTGCTTAGCATACCTTTTTCGCCCAGCCTACTTGCAGTGCGCAAGACATTTAGTTGTCACTTTGAAATCAAGGTCATAGCTCAAGGTCAAGTATTAGGCAGCCTCAACTTGTTGTACCTAAATGGGAGGACTTTCTAGTTGTATTTTAGAAAAGCTTCCCTTTGTTTTTTTTTCAAGCAAAATTCTTTTTCCCTTGGTTCAATTTGCCTTCAAAGTTATAATATTTAGTCACAAATTTCACTTGCTTTTTAGCTTGGGTTTTTTTTTGGAGAAAAGTTGAGGTATTTGCTATCATAGTCTTAAATGTGTCATTGGAAACAACGTCTTGCGACAAAGTTTGACATTTTGTGATATCTCTGAAAATTATGTTCCAATTCTGATATTTCACATACTTGTATATCTTCATGAAAACAATTCGAGGGTAAATGCAATACTGTTCTAAGTGTCTATACATCCAATTGTTCTGTGCTAGAATCATGCACCTCCTCTTCACATCTGGATCCCAACAGAAGGTGAGAGGTCACATCATGACCAAATGTTTTACACAATTCTTCCTCTAGGTGAGAGCAAGAGTGCTATGCTTAATTTAGGCTCTCTCTCCCTAATTTAAGGTCACAGCAGAAAGTGAAAATTCAAATTTTGACCTTATACACATCTCTTAATTTTACTGTCAGAATCTCATGATATTGTATGCAATTGTACATCTTGATGAGAGCAAGTGTGCTGCACTTGAATAAGGCTCCTAATGTATAGTTTAAGGTAACAGCTTAAAGTTCAAAGGTCAATTTTTTTTATTATCTTTTCTATATCCATTGAACCTATGTTCAGATTCATTTTTCATTCCCATGATTTTTTACACACCTGTGCATCTTTGTTTGATCAAGTGCACTGTGTTTGATGCAGGTTTCTCCAAAAGGTTCAAGGTCAGAAATGAAGGTCAACGGTAAAATTCTGCTGCTTTTGATCTTGTCCAAATTTTGTTTCCCATCAAGCACTTGCAGCCAAATATTGGTGCTGTTATTGTTTTGCTTTGGTTTTATTGATCAAAGTGTAAAAAGCACAGACAGTTTACATCAAAGTGGGGCATAAGGAACTTACTACTTTGAATTAAATTTCTAGTGAATTTAATAGATTTAACACAAAGAAAGAACATTAATCATGAAAATCTGATACTTTTTCATAAAATCTATTCAAAAGATGCTTTAAACCCTCCTCCTATATGAAGTAAAGGGGGTATGTTGGTTTCACCCTGTCTCTGTCTACCAGTCAATTTATCCATATGTCTGTCTATCACTATTCTTGCCATTCTCTAACTCTAGAACCAGTTGACCTAAAACTATGAAACTTAATACCATTTTTATCAATAATCCAGCAATTTGGTGTCCTATTGATTATTGATCAAATAGGTCAAAGGTCAATATCACAATTGAACCTCAATTGAAAGCTATTTCTGTGCTTGTACTCTGAAGCTGTTTTTGACCGTGAACTTGAAACTTTATACAAATGTTATCCATGAACCAAGAAGATGCTTCTGTTTTAGGGTAATGTAGGTCAAAGGTTAACTGTGCTAGATGAATAACAAAATGCTGAAGGGGGCTGGGGGTATAAGTCTGCTTTGAGACATTATTATTCTAGTCAAGGAAAAAATAATTTTAACTCCGTTTTGTGATGCATGATATAGTAGACTTTTAACCCTTGTCATGCTGTATAAATTACCGTACTGAATTGATGTATAATCAAAGGGCTGAAAGTGCTGATAAAACTTGTTGTTAAAAAATCAATATTTCTTTAGAAATCAATTTCATAAACAACTCTGGCAGGAACAGTACAAGCAGGAGGTGTAGACTAAGATCAGACTGCACTTATGTGCAGGCTGATCTTGATCTATACCTCCTGCCAAAACCGGAATATTCCGGCTTCAGCATGACAAGGGTTAATATACAAACAAACAAACTTATAATTTATAAGTGTACTACTCCTTATTATCAATACTTTTCTGTATGTAATAAAAGCTAAGTTAAATTTCTGAAAATTGGCACTGATAAAGGGGTATAATTGATACTCGTAGCTGATATTAAGCATATTTACAAACTATTTCATTCAAAGTATATTTTGATGAACTTGCATAATGCACATAGGATTAGTTTGCTGTCAACCTTTCCAAAGCAGCTTAACCACTCAATGACACTTTTGGATGCCCCTCAAGAAAAACCATTGGGAAAAAATGGTGTGAAATGAAGAAGTTGCTTGAGCCAAGCATTTTTTTCATTTTACAAAATGTTTTTAATAAAGATAGGTGATGAAATTACAATTTCATGTACTTAAATTTGTCATCTGCAACTCCTTTCAATTTGGACCAGTCTAAAATTTTGCCGTCTGGTAATTTGCTAAATCCTCTTGATATGAGCTGTTGTGGTTGTGTGAAGGTCAAGTGGTTTTGAATTATAAATAGGACAGGCTTTTGTTCTTGTTGATGAGACTCGCAGTAAAGCGCATTGTTAGAGATTGATAATCATCTTCTGCTGGATAAAAATCTATTGATTCCTATCCAATCCTGTCTCAAGGAGACAAAGCCATAATGTATCAGAACTGTTTTTATCTGTATTCAGACTTTAAAGGGGCTCTTTCAGGATAAAAAATGTAGATCATGCCTATCTTTTAAATCTTCTATATGTTAAGTCTTTTCTTCATGAATATGCTTTAACCCATTCCCAAATAGTGACACTTTTGGACGTCCCCTAAGAAAAACAACAGGGAAAACATTGTGTAAAATGGAGATATTGTTTGTAACTAGCAATTTTTTCATTCTACACAATGTTTTCTATCAAGAAAGTTAAAAAACTAGAATTTCATGTACTTTAAATGGTCGTCTGCAACTCCTTTAAATTTGGACTAGTCTAAAATTTTGCCAAGTGGGAATGGGTTAACTCTCTACAGAACCAAAATATTTACAATGGTCTAAATTAAAAGAAATTACATACAACAATTTTAGTTGATGAAATTTTCAAACCTCTTTTAAAAAGAAAAAAAGAAGCAATTTGAATAGGGTAGAAGTTATTGTAAGAAAAGGATAATTTTCTGTTGCATCTGTTAAATTCTTGATTATGTGGTAATGATGAGTTAAACTTAACATATCATTATTGAATATAATTTTTTTGACAATAATATTCCCAAAGGGAATGAACAATTGTAGTAGCTGCATATTAGAGCCCTGTGACTACAAAGTCCCTTTGATATGCAGAGCTAAATTTGAGACTTTTGGACTGTCGTATTTATCACAAAGAGAAGTACATTCTCAGACGTTTCATAGAACATTATTGAATATAAACTTTTTGACAATAAGAATATTCCCAAAGGGAATGAACAATTGTAGTAGCTGCATATTAGAGCCCTGTGACTTCTAAGTCCCTTTGATATGCAGAGCTAAATTTGAGACTTTTGGACTGTCGTATTTATCACAAAGAGAAGTACATTCTCAGACGTTTCCTAGAAATGTTGATTTGACACTAAGAAAGACATTTTATGGTTTTAACATATTTTTGGATTAAATTTTTTTTTCGAAAGTCTTAACCTGTTACTAAAAGACAAAATGAAGAGATAGAAAACATTGTGAAAATTGAGCTTGTCACAAGCAAATACTTCTTTTTCCAATTTGTTTTACAAGTATATTCCTTAGGTTGTCATAACAAGGAATTTTGTGGTAATGGTTTAAGCAAAATTAATAAGGTCCAATAGTTTTTAAAATAATAGAAAGGTGTAACATAAAAAATGAAGCTTTTATAATAAATTTTAAGTGACTGTATTGCTTTGACCTTTCATATTTTAAAAGCAAACTTATTTTGATTTCAAAAGTTGAAAGCATTCCTACAGACATGATAATACCTGCATTATAGATATGAAAATGTTTTTCAATAATCTGTTTGAAGTGTCTAATCATTTTATGATATCCAAGAACATAAATGCAACTTGAAGAGCATGTTTGACAACAGTCTTGAACTTTGGTTGATTTTGTCAAAATATTATCTTATCTTGGATTTGTGTTACTATATACTTGATTGTTAACCCCTTATCCTGTGATTAAAGTTCAACATGAATACAGTCATGGAATAATGGCATGAAGTGCTATTTATTTTCAAGCAAAGTTTCCAGTTGAAGCTTTTTACTCTTATCAAATTAAAAATGAAAAGTAAAGAAGAAAGAGTGAATGTAATATCAAAATATTGGACTCATCAAACCAAATTTTCCACGTTTTTATGCCCCCCGCATCGATAGATTGGGGGTATATTGTTTTACCAGTGTCTGTCTGTCTGTCTGTCTGTCTGTCTGTCTGTCTGTCTGCAAAACTTAATCTGCCAACTAAACATTTTCCTATAACTTCAACCCTATTTAAGTTACAATGCTAATACTTGGTATGTAGATAGGTCTCAACAAGGCGCAACTGGGGAAGGTCATTTCATCAAGGTCAAGGTCAAAATTTTAACCCTTTTCCCTAAAACAAAGAAAAAAACAATAAAAATCACCTGTTTCTAAAGAATTCCTGTTTCGGGTGCAAAGTGTTTCACAAACACATCTTGTTGTGCATGATTATTGCTAATTGTAAGAAGAGTAATGGAGATAATGTATAAAAATTATGGTTTTTTGTGTTTTTTTGGTAATTTTCATGATTTAGTCATTATATTGACATAAACCAATTACCAGACAACAAAACCTTACACTGGTTATCATTCAAATATATCACAGACCAAAATCAAATTAATGAATTTCAGTTGAAAAATGAATATGAAGAAGTGCAGAAATGATTGCGAGAAATTGTGAAAATGCTTTTTAAAAGCATTTTGCTCAACCAAACAACAAATTTTAGAATGGTCCAAATTGAAAGAAGTTTCAGACAACAAGTTTTAATTGATGGAATTCAAAATTGATTTCTCTTGTTGGGAAGAAAACATTGAGGAAAATGTCAAAATGCAGGATTATGTGGTAATGGGTTGAAATTCATATAGATTTATAACAAATAAAGGGATAAGCACACATTTAGGTATTGTAAGTACATATAAATATGAAGGCAAAATTAACCTTTTACCAAAGAACAAAAAGTTTGACTTGTCCAAAATGAGAGAAATTGAAGGGCATATTTCAGATTTTGCTGACATTGGAAAATAAGTGTCAAATAAGGTAGAAAAGGAGAGAAAAGTAAAAATTGCTTTTTCTTTTTCAAAAAAGTAAAACAAACAATTAAATCTGGTCTCACGTTTTCATTATACCCCAAAAGAAATGTTTGGAGGTACATGTACATAGGAGTCAGCTTGTCAGACAATGGATGGGTCAGTTAGTCTGTAGCTCTTTCTTGTCTGCTCATTTTTTCTTAAACTACTGATTGATATTGATTTAGATTTCACACAAGCATTAACCCTTTCCCGTTTTCGGAAATTTTAGACTAGTCCAAGTTGAATGAGGTTGCATACGACAATGACAACTGGATGCTATTTGAAATGCACCCATCCTATGTGGTAGAAAATTTTGGGGAAAAAGGAGAAATTGCTTGTTACAAGCAATTTCTTCTTTTTCCACAATTTTTTTTCAAGTATAAAATCACAGGAACGTAAAATCCCGTATTTGATTGGGAAAGGGTTAAGTAATTGCCCTTCAATCCAGTCAACTCATTTGTCTTTAACTGCCAAATGATTTGATTCAAATTTTACATGTGCACTCACCTGCCGTCATAGCGCAGTTGGTAGCGCGTCAGACTATCATTCAAAGGGTCTCGGGTTCCATCCCCGACGGCGGCAATACTCTTTCCAAGATTTGTCTACCACAAATGGGCAGATAATCCTAAGCCTACGTGGGATAGCAGCTGGAGGCTAGGAAAGGGTGTAGTGGTAGTACTGGTGTGAGAAATACCAGGAATCCATAGTAAGGTGCTCCAGCCGCCGCGATATAACTGAAAGATTGTTAAAAGCGGCGTTAAACCCCATTCAAACAAACATGTGCACTCAGTATTAATCAAAGGTGTGTATAACTTATTTCAATTACTGTTCAATAACTTTTCTTAGAGTTCCTTTGTTGAAAAAATGCTTCATTCCAGTGACAAATGATTTTTTTAATATTTTTTTTGTGACATGATGATGAAGTCGTTTAGAGGTATAAATCAAATTTAGTAAAAGTCTAGTGTTTTTGTGATTTCAGAGAAACCTGAGCTAGTCCAGTCAACAGGAGGCCAAGTGTTGTGGCTACTAATCACATTTAGTGATAGTCTAGTGTTATTTGTAATTTCTGAGAAACCTGAGACAGTCCAGCCAGCTGAAGGCCAAGTGTTGTTGCTATTTATCACATTTAGTGATAGTCTAGTTTTATTTGTAATTTCTGAGAAACCTGAGACAGTCCAGCCAGCTGAAGGCTAAGTGTTGTGGCTGTTTATCACATTTAGTGATAGTCTAGTGTTATTTGTAATTTCATAGAAACCTGAGACAGTCCAGCCAGCTGAAGGCCAAGTGTTGTTGCTATTTATCACATTTAGTGATAGTCTAGTGTTATTTGAAATTTCAGAGAAACCTGAGACAGTCCAGCCAGCTGAAGGCCAAGTGTTGTTGCTATTTATCACATTTAGTGATAGTCTAGTGTTATTTGAAATTTCAGAGAAACCTGAGACAGTCCAGCCAGCTGAAGGCTAAGTGTTGTGGCTGTTTATCACATTTAGTGATAGTCTAGTGTTATTTGTAATTTCTGAGAAACCAGAGACAGTCCAGCCAGCTGAAGGCCAAGTGTTGTTGCTATTTATCACATTTAGTGATAGTCTAGTGTTATTTGAAATTTCAGAGAAACCTGAGACAGTCCAGCCAGCTGAAGGCCAAGTGTTGTTGCTATTTATCACATTTAGTGATAGTCTAGTGTTATTTGTAATTTCATAGAAACCTGAGACAGTCCAGCCAGCTGAAGGCCTAGTGTTGTTGCTATTTATCACATTTAGTGAAAGTCTAGTGTTATTTGAAATTTCAGAGAAACCTGAGACAGTCCAGCCAGCTGAAGGCCAAGTGTTGTTGCTATTTATCACATTTAGTGATAGTCTAGTGTTATTTGTAATTTCTGAGAAACCTGAGACAGTCCAGCCAGCTGAAGGCCAAGTGTTGTTGCTATTTATCACATTTAGTGATAGTCTAGTGTTATTTGAAATTTCAGAGAAACCTGAGACAGTCCAGCCAGCTGAAGGCCAAGTGTTGTTGCTATTTATCACATTTAGTGATAGTCTAGTGTTATTTGAAATTTCAGAGAAACCTGAGACAGTCCAGCCAGCTGAAGGCTAAGTGTTGTGGCTGTTTATCACATTTAGTGATAGTCTAGTGTTATTTGTAATTTCTGAGAAACCAGAGACAGTCCAGCCAGCTGAAGGCCAAGTGTTGTTGCTATTTATCACATTTAGTGATAGTCTAGTGTTATTTGAAATTTCAGAGAAACCTGAGACAGTCCAGCCAGCTGAAGGCCAAGTGTTGTTGCTATTTATCACATTTAGTGATAGTCTAGTGTTATTTGTAATTTCAGAGAAACCTGAGACAGTCCAGCCAGCTGAAGGCCAAGTGTTGTGTAAAGTATGTGGAGACATTGCTAATGGCATACATTTTGGTGTAAATACTTGTGAAGGCTGCAAGGTAAGGACTATAACAATTCCAGAAATGTTTCACTTTAACCAACCAACATATGATTCTGCTTTTGGGGGCTCAGAATAAATAAGGATATTGAAAGCTCTGAGGGAAACCAAAAAAGGAAAAAATACTTGTAAAAAGCAATTTTTAGCTCTTAGAGCAGCTGCAAGCTGCTGGGCTATTGACATAGTTAGGTGTCTGTCCTGCATCTGTCTGTCTATAAATATTTACTTACTAAATCTTCTCTTTAAAGAAATAATCCTTGGATGACCATTTATGAGATGAAAAACATGGCTTTAATGGGCGGGGCTAATTTCCATATGGCAAAAGCTTTAAAAATCTTCTAAAAAACTGCTTGATGTAGTTTAACCAAATTGTACAAAAATGATCCTTCTGTAACCCTTTATCAGATTCCTTCAAAGAATTTTTTGATTGGGAGAAAAACATGGCTTAAATGGGTGGGGCTCATTTCCATATAGGATGAAAGCTTAAAAATCATTTGAGAGGCTACCTGATGTATTTCAACCAAATTTTTCAGAAATTATCCTTATGTGACCCTATATCAGATTCCTTCATAAAGATTGATCGGATGAAAAACATGGAATTAATGGGGAGAGGCTAATTTCCATGTAAGGTTAAAGCTTTGAAAATCTTTTTCTCAAAACCAGTTGATGGATATCAATCAAATTTAACAGGAATGATCCTTCGTTACTTTTTATCAGATTATGTAAAATAATTTTGATTGGAAGTAAATCATGGCTTAAATAGGCGGGTCCTATTTCCCTAGTGAAAATGTTAAAAATCTTTTTTGTTGAGCCATTTGAAAGAATTTTTGGGATAGTTCTAATGTCAAGGTCACAGCTGAAGGTCAAACACTAAAATTATGATTGTCCGGACATTTATGGATGGATTTCAAAATAACTTGGCAAAGTTATTCTCCATTATGAGTAGATGTGCCATTGAAAGAATTTTTTTGATAGGTTCAAGGTCAAAGCTCAAGGTCAAACACTGAAATTGTGCTTACTCTGGAGCATGATACCTACAAAACTTTGCAGGCTCTACAGCAGTTGTCTTGGGACAACCATCTAGTTCTCAGAGACCAGATTTCAAACAAATTTCACAGGAATTATCATGACGTGACTCTTTTTCAGATTCCTTCATATAATTTGATTTTTGAAAAACTTGATTTTTATCGTAGTTTATGTCCATATATGGTATATGATGAAAATTGTGTAAATACCTTTTTATCTGACTTAGTAAATGAATTTTACATAACTCAATTTGACTATTTAAAAACAGTGAAAATCATGGCTTAAATAGGCGGGTCCTATTTCCCTAGTGAAAACATTAAAAATCTTTTTTGTTGAGCCTGCTTACGATGAGCGAGACATAGTTGTCACTGTGTATGTGCGTTAGTCCGTTAGTTAGTCCCTTAGTCCGCCCATCAGACCGTCCGTCCAAACTTGTCTGGAAAGTTACTCCTACATTTATAGATGAATTCCAAAATAACTTGGCACAATTATTCTTCATCATGAGTAGATGTGCCATTTGAAAGAATTTTTTGGATAGTTCAAGGTCAAAGCTCAATGTCAAACACTAAAATTGTGCTTACTCTGGAGCAAATATACCTACAAAACTTTGCAGGCTCGACAGCAGTTGTCCTTGGACAACCATCTAGTTCTCAGAGACCAGATTTTACCCAAATTTTACAGACATTATCATTTGGAGACCTTTTATCAGCTTTCTTCAATAAATTTGATAGGTTGCCATTGGTGGGGTTTGGGCTAATTTCCTTATACGGATATACTCTAAAATTTTGAAAATCTCCTCAGAATCTTGGTGATGAGTTTCTACCTAATTTCACAGGAATTATCATGACGTGACTCTTTTTCAGATTCCTTCATATAATTTGATTATTTGAAAAACATGATTTTTATTGTGGTTTATGTCTATATGGTATATGGTGAAAATTGTGTAAATACCTTTATATCAGACTTAGTAAATGAATTTTACATAACACAATTTGACTATTGTAAAATAATGAAAACTATTGCAAAGATTTCAGTGACAAGATTGCAGATTTTTACCCTCCCCCACTTCACCAAGAAAGATGAGAGGGACATATTGGTTTTTGTCTGTCAGTCTGTTCATCTGTCAGTCCTTGGACTTTTTCATCCCTGTGCTCTAATTCTAGAACCAATTGACCTACAACCATGAAATTGCCTATACTGGTAATTTTTGTAAATGATCAAAGGAAGTGCCCTATTTTGGGGGGTAACATAGGTCAAAGGTCAATGTCACAATAGAGCTTTGATTGAAAACCATTTCTGTGCTCTAACTCATGAGCCATTTGACCTAGGATCTTGTTACTTTATACAAATATTATCCATGAACAAAAGGAAGTGCCCTATTTTCAAAAGACCAATGTTCTACTCAACTGAAAAAGTGCTTAATCCTGTTTTTATAACCCTCAAGAAAACAGCTTATTAAACAGAAAAAAAATGTGGAAAATGAAGAAATTGCTTATCATCAACAATTTCTCCAGTATCCATAAAGTTCCTTACCCAAACAGACCAAGATATTTATTTTTTTATCAATATGAAATGGTTGTCTGAAACTTCTTTTAATTTGGACCTGTCTAAGTTTTATTCTTTAGGAATGGGTTAAACTATTACATGACTGTCTCTCACTTGATTAGGTTTGCAGTGTCAAATGCCCTTTGTAACTCTTTATTACAGAAATTTTTCCGACGAGGGTTGGTAGAAAACCAGAGCTATGTTTGTAAATCTGAGAAGGACTGTGGGATCAACCCACGTAACAGAAATAACTGCAGATATTGCCGTTACCAAAAATGCCTTAATGTGGGCATGTCCAGAGAGGGTATGTATGAGAATATAGCTATACCAGATTTAACCCATTTCCACACAATCTGTCTTTTTGACGCCCTTTAAGAAAGATTGTGGACAATGAAGATATTGCTTTATCAAGCAATTTCTTCATTGGCCGCAATGCATTCTACCCTACATGGCAAAGATTTTCTAAATTCCACCAAGTTGAAAGTATCATCTGCATCTTCTTTCCATTTAACCTATTCCAACTCAAGCCCTCCTTTTTATGCCCTGCAATTAAAGAGCTTTGGAAAACATTGTGGATAATGAAGAAATTGCTTGTATCAAGCAATTTCTTCATTATCCACAATGTTTTCTACCCCAAAAGACGAAAAAATTTAAAATTACATCAACTTGAAATTGTTGTCTGCAGCTCCTTTCAATTTGGACTGGTCTAAAATTTCGCTGTGTGGGAATGGGTTAAATAAAAAAATAACTACCAGATAGGGTAAAAACATCACAAGAAAAGAAGAATATTGCTTGTAACTAGTAATATCTGCCATCAATGTTTATTTATCACTGCTTTATTTGTTCCTCAAGAGCATATGAATGTGGGATTGTGTGGTAATCAATTAAGTAGATCTACAAGTATGAACAGAATATGCCTAACCATATCAGATTGTTCCAAAAAGAACCAAAAGAGCTTTTCACAAACTTTAACAGTATGATATTCTTCAATTAAGATAAAGAGAGTTAACCCATTCCCGCACAATGATGCTTTTTGACGCCCCTCAAGAAGAAAAAAAATGGGAAAATATTGTGGAAAATGAGGAAATGCGTGAACCAAGCAATTTCTTCTTTTTCCACAATATTTATAACCAGTAAGTTGAAAAAATCTAAATTTTCATAAACTTCAAACTGTTGCCTGCAACTGCTCTCAATTTGGACCAGTCTCAAATTTTGTTTGAAAAGGAATGGGTTAATGAAAACATCAACATTTTTATACTGTTTGTCACAATGTATAATGTCAGCTACCACATACTTATATCAGTTATGATATTTGTGTACTAGGAAGTAACAACTAGTGTTTGGCATAACTTATATGTTCATTAGAGGATTTCACATGGCAATATTCTTTAACCCATTCCCACACAGCAAAATCTTTGACTGGTCCAAATTGAAAGGAGTTGCAGACGACAATTGAAATTTAATGAAATTTTAGTGTTTTTTTCAACTTTCTGGACAGAAAACAATGTGTAAAATGAAGAAATTGCTTGTAACAAGCTATTTCTTCATTTTACACAATGTTTTTTTCCTGGGGAGGAGCCCAAAAGCATCATTGTGTTGGAATGGTTAATGTATTTTAAAGGTATATGATATACAGTGAAACAAGCAATTTCTTCATTTTCCACAATGTTTTCCACAGCTTATTTACTTGGGGGAGTCTCAAAGCATCATTGAGTGGGATTGGGTTAAGAGATTAGTGTCGACGATAGATAATCATTAATGCCAAAGGGAAGAATATATCAAACAGGAGTTGACTTTACTTAAAACAGAAAAAATAGTTTTACTATGAAAATGATAATTTCATCAATCTAAACAAGTTGAATTCAAAAATACTTTAATTGATTTGACTTATGTAATGCTTTTTTATTATAGAAAATTAAAAAACAACAACATATCTTTCCCATTACGAAGCGGATTCATACATTGTGTGATTAGGTTTTTCGGTTCATACCTCCATGAAAACAAAAAATATTCTCTTCATTTCTTATAATTTAATAGTATTGAGCGAAAAAAGGAAAAAACCCTACATCTTATGATACAGCGTTAGACACCAACTTCTCCAAGCAAGGAGTCCACCGGACTCCTAACTTAAGAAGTCAGGGAGTCCGGAGGAAAATCAAGGAGTCCGAATAAAATTCTGAAAATTGACTTTAAATTAATTTGGTTTATTAACATGTATTAATTTATTCATCATCAAAACTGGTATATGATCATTTGATACTGCTTATCTCCATATCCTAATAAAAATGTAAAATGCTAATTTGAAAATGTACACTAGAAAAATCTTATCTTTGTACATGAATATTGATCGAAATAACCACTTTTTAAGAGACAGTGATGAGAATACTCAATCAATGCACTAGAATTTAATAACTTGCCAGGCTTTGGAAGTTTTTCAAAAATAGATTTATTTAGTTGGAGTAATGAACGACCAGCAGTCGATGGGTTGAGCTCTGTGTGTTGTTTAGCATTCTCTTTAGTTACATTGTGACTCTGGAAGGTATTGTGTCCCTTTACTGCCTCAACTCTAAAATTGCTGCAACCTGTTACAAAACTACCAAAGTTCTCATACTTAGTACAAACATTACATTTCATTTTTCTCACCGTCATACACAAGACAGGTGTACGATCCCTGCTAGCTGCGATATCGTAGCCCTCTTTCTGATAATCTGCTGGCGAGGACTACGACTACCACCTTCTTTGCGCTTTGTTGCAAGTCCTAATATTGTATGTTTTGGGATAAGCGACTCTCTACGGACTAATTCCTTACATATGTTAATATTATGAACAAATTATATCAACATAATAGTATCAATTGTATCAAGCATTTAATACCGGTTTCTTTTCAGTTCATAAAATATTTCCTATGTTTGGCAGCCATGACATTTGGTTGGCCATGTGATCTATTATTGCATCACGTTGTTTACTGATGTCAGCTGTTCTTAATAAATCAAAGTATCCTTTTTAACCCACCATGATAATATTTTATCTTAAAAGATACTGAATTGTCAATATCTTTTTTTTCTATCAAATTCAATAAACTCGTTAATTATTTTCATACTTTTTTTCTTATTTTCTATCAGAACTGTCCAATTTTCAAAACATACTATGCCTGCGAAATATGGTGACCTAGATTTTCATTTGCTATCGTTTTGGCGGGAAGCCCGAGATCTTCTAGAATTGAAGAGGGGTTCCTATTGGATCTCGCTGTCAAACAGCAAAAATGGTTGACATTTGATTCAAAATGGCCGAAAACTTGGAGTTTAAAATGCATAAAGTATCAAACTTTTTGCAGATTAACATTTCTTTAGATGGATAGATAAATGATCAAGGTTCATTTTGATATTACATTTGTGTTTGTACTATTTACACAACTTCCAATAATCGACCTCGAAGTGCCCGGAATGATTCACTCCGGGCACTCGTTATCTTCCAATAGGTAGCATTTTTCAAATACTGACCTATCTAATTTGAGCATTCTGGGTAGTGTCATTCGTGACAACTCGGCCGATTCCGTCGATCTACATTCAAAATGTCAGCGCCCATTCAATGCACGCCTCGAATTCTTGATGCCTCGCCTTTGAGCAAATTTAAAACGTGAATGCTTTTGCAATTTAAAATAATTACTTTTCTAATCAATTTTGAGCGACATTTAATTTGTTAAAGTGATTTTACGTTGACACCGGTAGATTTTTTGACTTGAAAATTTGAACTACGGAAATAATTTCCGATCGCCGAAAAACGTGACGAGTAAGAATGATTGTAAGGATTTTTGTCAAACGATATGGGCAACCACTTTAACAAGGTTACTGGTGAATTTTAAAGGAGTCCGTCGGACTGCCTAGTCAGAAATTCTACGAGTCCGGGCCATTTTTTAGGAGTCTCGGACTCCCGGACTCCCGTTAGTGTCGAACGCTGTGATACCTTTTTGTATGGGACTATTTTTTCAGCAAAAGCATACAAAATCACTGCGTGCTCAAAATTTTGTTCATGGAGGTATGAATTAAATTTTTTGACCAATCAGAACGCTCCTTTTTGATAGACGAAACTAACAATTGAATTATTGAATTATGGCCTTTTTTGCCTTACAAGTTTTACCAACTATCAAATAAACTAACAGCCAAGTATCGGCATCTACATGTGGTGCTCTTATTTCAGCCATTAAAATGGGTCGACCAAAGAAAGCTGACGGCTCTGATGCAAGTCCTTCAGTGAACAGCCCTAAAGCAGCAGATCAACAATCTCTATCAGATATAGACAATGTTACTAATATTCACCTGACGAATCTCTCCAGTGAGAGAGAGGATAACAACACCATTGACACACTGAAAACTTCTTCAGTCAGCAACACAGTCAAACAAGAGAATGATAGACCAAGCTGTGAATATATAAAAAAGATGGGGGAGATGTGTTACCAGGGACAACAGAGAGTGTCACCATGGCATCATAATAACCAGGGACAGCTGAACTGTAGTAATGTTCAGAACACAACTCAAACAAACTCTACAGAATTTATTGAGGAAGAGATGGACGAGATTCTGATGATGTTACAGAATGATAACCAAAGTTCTGCTGATTATTCAAATGTCAAGAAAATGCACTCCTTTGATTACAATTCAGCCATTAGACAAAAAGATGTAAAGGAAGATTTTATTAACAACTCCCCACCTAAAAATCAGTGGACCATTACAGATATACAGAGACAGCCTTCAAACATTCCACCTAACATGAATGAACCAATGAACATGACTGTGAATTTGTCCAACAGAGGTCCCCCGCCACAATACCCTGGGTACTCCCCGGAATATTGTCAGACTGGCGTGACACCACCACCATGTAACTCACCTATGAGACAGATACACTCTCCCAGCAGTGGGTACATGTCAGATTCCAGCGTACAATCACCAGGGTACATGTCCTCAGGATCACCAGGCTATATATCAAATTCCAGCCCTAATCACTCCCCAGTGTGTCAGTACTCCCCAGAACACAGCCCCATCTATCACTCCCTATCATCTCCCCAGCACAGCCCCTACCAGAGTGACTGTGGAAGCCCCCAGGGCTCTCCATATAATGAACAGATGTTCCAACCAAGTACATTCCAGAACAACCAAACAGGAAACTTTGCCCATGATCTCTCTGTCAATGTTAATATGGCTCCCATCTCACCATCTCAGACCTCACCAAGCTTCAGCCACAACAAAAATAACAATCATCACATGGCCCTCCAGTCAAACACAATCAACTCAATGACCATTCCCACTCAGGAAGGGGGAGTTACCTCCCATGATAGTTGGTATATGACTGGGTCCCCTCCTCATTACTGTCACAGCCCATCACAGACCAGCCCCCAGACAATTCCACATCAGGAAAGGGGATACAGCAATAACAGACACATTTCATCAATGCAAGAGAACCTACAGAGGATCAATAATCACTTCATGAGGCAATCCTTTGACAACACAGAGTTATCTCTGATAGCTGATATTGAAACAGATGGAGCCATTACGAGAAATGACATTGAGAGAGAGGTTGTATGTAAAACATTGGCCTCAGTCAGCCCAGTAAACTCGTACTTCTATGTCATGACGGATCATCAGTCTTGTTCAAGTGACTCAAGTAGTAACTATGATGAGTTCACATCTTGCCGAAGAATTAATAAACGTAAAAACTGTGACGACTCCGACATATGTGATACTCCATGCTACAGTGGTTTCCAGATTGGAAGATACAAGCGTCTTATGACCGAGAAGTACTGGCAGTCTACAACACTTGTGAATGAGAGTTTGACCATGACAGCTGACAAACAGGCTTTACTTGACCATCTTCAGACAAGCTTTAAAAACATGGTCAATAAATATACAGATTCTGTAAGGCCAGGTGGAGTACAGGTAAGTATATTTACTGCATAATTGACTTTTCTCCTGCTTGCCATACCTTCTGACCAGCAATAGGAAGTTTTACTTGGATATTAACCCTTTCCTATTAACCCATTGCCACTCAGTGACACCTCTGCAAAAAAATACAACAGGAAACTTTGTGGGAAAAGGAAAAATGGCTTGTAACAAGCAATTTCATTTTTTTTTTCCACATAGTTTTCCTAGGCTTTTTTTCCTTTGGGCATCAAAAAGTGTCGTTGGGTGAGAATGGGTTAAGTAACATTAGTTTTCTAAATGTACATTTACCCATTCTCTCACAATTCCTCCTTTTTACGCCCCAAAGAAAAAAAAGCTTAGGAAAACATTGTGGGAGATGAAGAAATTGCTTGAATCAAGCAATTTCTTCATTTTTCACAATTTTTTCTTTCAGAAAAGACAAAACAATTTAAAATTCCATCAGCTTGAAATTGTTGTCTGCAACATCTTTAAATTTGAACCAGTCTACAAATTTGTTGTGTGGTAATGGGTTAAGAAGCAGAGCAACAAGCAAATCATTTGTGGTGACTTAATTTTGATTGTTAGTTTCGATGTTTGAAGTGTTATTATTCATTATTCACCTTCAGTCTAAATGAATGTTTTTTTTGGTAGATCGACCTTTTTATTTACAGTTGGGATCAGTCAACTTTCAAAACCACATATGAGTTAACCTAAATTAACTCAATATAAAGTTAGATCCTTTTGACCTGTAATTTTGGAATTTATTTTTTTTCCAAAGAAATAATTGAATTTAGCAAAAATTGATTGATCGCTGGCCCGGCCCACTGAGCTCCAACAAGAAATCCTTAGATGTTAACCCTTTCCTGTTTTTGGAAATTTTAGACTGGTCAAAATTGAGAAAGGTTGCAGAGGTCAATGAAAACTGGATGCCATTTATAATGAAACCATTCTATGTGGTAGAAAATATTGTGGAAAAAGGAGAAATTGCTTGTTACAAGCAATTTCTTCTTTTCCCACAATGTTTTCTCGAGTAAAAAATCATAGGAATGTAAAATCCCTTGTTTGAACAGGAAAGGGTTAACCCATTTCCATACAATCACGCTTTTAAACATCCCTCAATATTAAAGGTTTCGAGAACAATATGGACAATGAAGAAATTGCTTGTTACAAGCAATTTTTTCATTATCCACAGTGTTTTCTACCTCAAATGACGAAGATTTTAAAAATTTCATCAACTTAAAATTGTCATCTGCAACTTCTTTCAGTTTGGACTGGTCTAAAATTTTGTTGTGTGGGAATGGGTTAAGATATTTAGCAGCCTTTATGCTCTGTAACATGTAACAAAGAATAAGACCTTAATGTTTTTACATAAGCTGTAGTTATGATATTTCGGTTGCAAATAAAAACAAAATTCACATAAATTTAGACCAATGTTCACTTTAGACATATTTGTATGATTTGGTTGGTCTATCAATTGTTTTGACAATAATCATCAATTCAAGGAAAAAGGAACAAAAAAGAAATATTCTCTGGACAGATTTTTTACCAAATAGATACGAAGCTCATAGCCTATGCTTTGCATAACTCCTGGAGATACATTATTGGAAATATAATACCTTATTACCAGATGACAAATTTTAGACTGGTCCGTATTCAAAATGTTGAAGACATCAATCTTAAGTTGATGAAATTTTTAAAAAATCTTTGTCTTTTAGGGTAAAGAAACATTATGGGTAATGAAGCAATTGCTTGAGTACATGCTTTTTCACAATATTTTCCAAAGCTTTTTTCTTCAGGTGTGTGAAAAAGTTTGATAGTGTGGGAATAGGTTAATGTGTTTACTTTGTTATTTTAGGATGGTAGACACTGGCAGCAAATCCAAATGAGGATTGTAAAGAACACATCATCTGGTGTAAAGTTTGCTACCCATATTCCAGGTAAATGAGACCAACCAAATCCAAAGAGCAAACTTATACCTTGCCTATGCCTCTTAACTCTATACCAGACAGCTTAATTCTAGACTGGCCCAAATTGAAAGAGGTTGCAGATGACAATTTAAAGTTTATTGAAATTTGGTTTTTTTCCAATTTTCAGGTAGAAAACATTGTGGAAAATAAAGAAATTGCTTTTAACAAGCAATTTCTTCATTTACCACAATATTTTCCAAAGCTTTTTTCCTTGGGGGTGGCGAAAAGCGTCACTGAATAGGAATGGGTTAACCTTTCACAGTTTTCAAAATTTTGGACTTGTCCATATTCAAAGGGGTATATTATTACAGGGACCTAATCAGTGATCTGCCAAGGCTGGGTATTTGCACCGTTGTCTCAAAGTCCCCAGTTCTTTAACCCATTCCCACACAGTGACGCTTTTGGACGCCCCAAGGAAAAAGATTTGGAAAAAATTGTGGGAAATTAAGAAATTTCTTGTAACAAGCAAATTCTTCATTTACACAATGTTTTCTACCCAGAAAGTTGAAAAAATCAAAAATTTCATAGACTTTAAATTGTCCTCTGCAACCCCTTTCAATTTGGACCAGTCTAAATTTGGCCATCTGGTAATAGGCTAAGACCATGGGGAAACTGTGCTCTTGGTTCCAAATCCCTGGTAGCTATATTGTTAGTGTCATCGACATATCTCCACTTTTTTACACAATGGGGGCATTCTTTGCTTGCTACCAGAACCTCAGTAAATCACACTAGTGCATCTTGATATGAGCAAGAGCTCTAAGCTCTCAACAGGCTTATCTGCTCAAGATCATGATCATGGAAGAAGCCAGAGATCAAAGATTGAATAATTTATCCTATGGCTAAAATCTTGTTTCACTATCTAGAACACTCAGCTGAGCTTTAGCACCCACATGCCATGATCTTGTCTCAAAATTAACTTGAAGAATACTCTTTTTAGCTTAACTGAGCACAAAGCACAAAATGCTAAAGGTAAGCTATTGAAATTGGTAAATATCTTTCTGTCCTTTCATTCACAAATGTTCTCAACAAATCTTCTCCTAAACTACTAATCAGATTTCAACCAAACTTTTTAGAAATGATCCTTAGGTTATGCTCTTTCAAAAAACTTAAAAAAAAATAATCGCCACATTACTCTTTCTAAAAAAAAAAATTAAAAAACCTTCTCCTCTAAAAGTGTAAGGCTATGTATAGGGTCCCCAGATTTTACATACAGTTCTTCTTTTTCATAACCAAATGGCCTAGAGCTTTCAAATTCTGCTACCTGAAACATCTTATAGTACTGTAATAAAATACTTCAAGTTATTGTTTTTGAGTCAACATCAGCCCTAAATTTTTAGGTTTCTGGTTTTACAGAGAGCTTATAAAGGAAGTCTTTAAAAAACAACTTCTCCTCCCAAACCTAGTGGCTTTGATCTTTCAAATTTTTCATGCAGAACTAATTTCAATGTTACTCTACCAAAATTCAAACTCTCCCTCTGCGATCAATAAAAACTCTTATGCTGTTGCTTTCCAATTTTGAAAAGGAAATCTAAGGATTTTTTTTCACAAAAGCATAAGTCAAAGATTTTGTATTATGATAAATTTTGCATGCAGAAGCACCTTATGTCTCTTAACTTAAATTCCTACTCTATATTTCTTTTGGATGCGTATAAATCCTATGTTATGTGTTCCTGGTCTATACAAACAGATGAATTGAAATTGACAGCCAGTTGAAATATTTGCTCTAGTAGGTTCAAGGTCAAAGGTCAAATTTTTTAGGGCTCGATAGGAGTTGTCTTTGTTTCTTAAAAAGACTTTAAACTTAAGATTTGGTGAATTAATAAAATCTAGTTTAGGGGAGATAACTGAAAGATTGAAGGGAGTGTATCATACTTATATCATTGCATGATATCTCCCTATTGCTGAGGAAAATGTACAAATTTGAAGTTGCAACAAAAATCTGTTTCTTTCCTTGTGCTTATTTAATGTACTAGAATTTCAAAGTACACAGTTTAAAATTCTCATTAGAAACTTGTGTTGTTTCAAACAAAATATAGTTATAGTTATGTGCTGTTAGTATGACCCATGACTGTTTTGCAAAACTTTAGACCTGTCCAAATTCAAAGGTTTTGCAGACAACAATATGAAATTGATTTTGTTTATAAATAACTATTCAGTAGAATATATTGTGGAAAAAGAAGAAATTGATTGTTACAAGTGTTAAGTCGCCAAACCATGAAAAATTCTTTACATGAATGTCAGCTACTGTTGAAGTTCAAAGTTCACTCCTGTTATAAATGAATGATTGATGGGTTGATTTCTTTGATTATTGACACCTGCAGACTGTCAATTGAATGCTGTATTTGCAGGTTTCAGCAACTTACACCCAGATGACAAAACATTCCTATGTAAGAATGTAACATTCATGGCCACATTGTTAATGGCGGGTCATCAGCTCTATAATCCTACAGAGAAGAACTTTCGTGACTTTTGGAACTGGAATATAACCCCACAGAACCCTTTCTATCCCTTCAAACAGAAACTGATTGAACTGGGGGACAGAATCTACAAAACTAACATGGATATGTATGAGGTTGCCTCCCTTGCTGCACTTCTGTACATTGCAACAGGTATTTTATTTATGAAATAAGGGGAAGATAATCTGATGAGTTTAACCCTTTCCCATTTTTCAAATTATTAGACTTGTCTAATTTGAAAGAAGTTGCAAATGACAATTAAAACTGAGTGAAATTTGAAAAATAATGAAATTACAGATGAGAAAATATTGTGGGGAAAAGAATAAATAATTTATTCTTTTCCCACAATATTTTCTCAAGTATAAAACAACTTGGTCCTAAAAAACCAGGGTTTGCTCAGGAAAGGATTGATTTCTGACAAATATCTACTTCGAATCATGAACAACAAATTCATCAACCAGTGCATAATAATAAAAAATCTTCAGTAAACACATTCTCACATAATTCCACTTTGTTATGCTCATCAACTTAAGAAATAGTTAGTAACAAGTAATTTCATTATTTTCAAAATTGTTTTCATCCAATAAAGACATATATTTAGAATGTGATCAGCTTGAATTTTTTGTCTGCAAATTATTGGAATTTGGACCAGTATAAAATGTTGTTTGGTAATGGGTTAACCCATTCCCACACAAGCCCTCCTTTTTATGCCCCTCTATATAAAGATTTGGAAAACATTGTAGAAAATGAAGAAATTGCTTGTAAAAAGCAATTTCTTCATTATCCACAATGTTTTCTGTTCTTAAAGGTGAAACAATTTACAATTCCATCAATTTGAAATTGTCGTCTGCAGCTTGTTCAAATTTGGACCAGTCTAAAATTCAATTGTGTTGGAATGGGTTAAGACAGGGTAATGAATTTGTTTACAAATTATTTGGCTTCTGTCTCATGTTGATATAGCATGTAGTTCAGAGATAGTTTTAACCCCTTATCACACAAGCCTACTTTTTTGATGCCCCTCAATAAAAGACAGTTAGGAAAATATTGTTGACAATGAAGAAATTTCTTACTCATCATGTTTCCAACCCAATTTGGCTTCTAAAATTTAGAACATTGTGAATTTTTTTCTGCAACTTTTTTAGAATAAGACCAGTCCTTAATTTTATTGTTCTGTAATGGGTTTTAAAAAAGGAGTTCTTATATTACAGATTTCACTGATCTTGTTTACCCTGAAGCCATAAAAGATGCAAGAAGAAAGATCATGGTAGCATTACAATCATATGAATTAGGTAATTGATGGCTGTCGATCATACATTTAGACTAGAAGTGGACTATTTGGTTGACTTTTATGTGACACATTTTTGTTGGTTTGGTAACTTAGACCTTGTAACTACAGGTTATTCAAGCTGTATTTCAAAAATTATTTCAGTTACAATGTTCTTATTGACCATAAGTTATATCTCTAATCATCTTTTATTGTCAAGGTCATTGGAAAGGTCAAGATAATTTGTCAATGTAAAACTTTTGAAAAAATTGCTGTTAAGGAGACATAAATTTTTAGCTCACCTGAGCAGATCATGCTAAGGAAGAGCTTTTGTGATCATTGAATGACTGTCATCCATTGTCCATCAGGCTTCGTCAACAATTTCCTCGTTAGCACTCTAGGGGCCACAATTTTGGCCCAATCTTCATGAAACGTGGTCAGAAATGTTGTCTGGTCACAAGGATGAACTCCATGGAAAATTGGAACATTCAGTTGGAAAACATTGGAAAGGGGGCCTTGATAACAATTTCTTTTCTAGCTCTGTTGGGGGCCACAATTTTTGCCCAATCATCATGAAACTTGGTCAGAATTTTTTTCTGAGCACACGGAGGAATCGTGTCATAAGGTTCTGCTGGAAAGAACAAGAATAGGGGCCTTAATGACAATTTTCTTGTAAGCACTAGGGGTCACTATTTTGGTTTAATATAATGAAACTGGGTCAGAATGCTTTCTCGGTCAGACGGATTAATCCTATTGAAAAATGGGAACATTCTGTTGGAAAATGAGGGAAAATGGACCTCAATGACAATTTCTTTGCTAGCACTTGAGTCCAAAATTTTTGCCCATTCATCATGAAACTTGGTCAGATAGTTTTTCTGAGTACAAGGATGCACCCTATCAAAAATGGGAAGGTTCTGCAGGATGAAGATGAGAAAAGGGGCCTTAATGACAATTTCCTTGTAAGCACTCTAGGGGCCACTGTTTTGGTTTAATTTTTGTAGAGCCAACTTGTGGTGAACGAGACATAGTTGTCACTTTGACAAGTCCGTGTAAGCGCATATATCAGAAGTGCGTTAGTTAGTCCGTTATTTAGTCCGTCTGAATTTGTCCTGACAATTACTCCTACATTTATGGATGGATTTCAAAATAACTTGGCACAATTATTCTCAATCATGAGTAGATGTGCTATTTGAAAGAATTTTTTGGATAGCTTCAAATTCAAGGTCACAGCTCCAGGTCAAACACTAAAATTGTGCTTGTCCAGAGCATTCCTCCTACAATTATGGACTGATTTCAGAATAACTTGGTACAATTATTCTCAATCATGAGTAGATGTGCCACTTGAAAGAACTTTTTGGATAGCTTCAAGTCCAAGGTCACAGCTCAAGGTCAAACACTAAAATTGTGCTTGTCCGAAGCATTTCTCCTACAATTATTGGTGGATTTCAAAATAAATTGGCACAATTGTTCTCCATTATAAGTAGATGTGCCATTGAAAGAAGCTTAAAGTTCAAGGTCAAAGCTCAAGGTCAAACACTAAAATTGTGCTTATCTGGAGCATGATTCCTACCAAACTTTGCAGGCTCGACAGCAGTTGTCCTGGGACAACAATCTAGTCATGAATTAGGTCAGAATGCTTGGTAGGTCACAAGGATGAATTCTATGGAAAATTTTGGAAAACACAGGTAAATGTGCGTTAAAGACATTTTTACATGAGGATAACACAATAAAGAGACCAACTATTTTTTTATCATGGTCCTTACTCATTGCAGGTGTTATCAGATGCACTAGAGTGACAGAGGCAACTAGAGCTTCTAACCACTTTCCCTTTTAACAGCTTGTTGGACTTGGGCTATGTCTGTAAAGTGTCCTGTCCAAATACACTACCCCTCCCTGTTGTGGGACTTGAACTTACAACATCAGATTATGAGTCAAGCACACAAACCACTCAGCCAATGGGTCAGATGCTTCAGCTTAACCCTTTTATTTTACAGAATTTTAGATCTTTTAAGATTCAAAGGTTTTTTAGATGAAAAATCATGGTAAAATATTTTCTACCTTATAATCAAAGAATTTTTAAATTTTACCAACTTACAAAATTAATGTCCTCAACCTCTTTCATTTGTGACCAGTCTAAAATTTTGTCATTTTGTAATGGGTTAACCCATTCCCACACAATTTGAAAACATTCTAGGAAATGAAGAAAATGATAAGAACAAGCAAATTCTTCAGTTTCTACCATGTATTTTACCCAGAGAGTTGAAAAAATCTAAACTTTCATAAACTTCAAATTATCATCAGTAATTCCTTTCAATTTGGACCAGTCTAGAAATTTGCCATCTGGTAATGGGTTAACAAATTTGAACATTTCATAATACATAAGGAGAGGGTGTATCTACTTGATCTATTGCTAATTTTCAGCTAAAGGAGTTGATGTTAAATCCAGGATGTCTGAGATGTTGAATTTGGTTCCAGAACTACGACACACAGGCATGTGGCACCATGAACTGATGAAACAGATGAAAGTTAACATACAGTTGCATGATGTACATCAACTCTGTGAGCTTGTACAGTGTAGGGAGAGTTAACAAAGGGTTATCAAGGACTTCTAAACTATTAGTGCTTAAATATTGGCATACTTTTCATCAGGGTTACTGAGTAGAAAACCTATTTCATAACAAATCAAAATTGGAAAAAATAGGAAACAGAAGTAATATGGGTACAAAAATTTCAAATCTTCATTTATGGCTTTCAAAAATTATCATCACAGATTAACCCATTCCCACACAAGCCCTCCTTTTTACGCCCCTCAACAAAAAAGCTTTGGAAAAAATTGTGGACATAGAAGAAATTGCTTGTATCAAGCAATTTCTTCAATGTCCACAATTTTTTCTACCCTAAAAGACAAAGAATTTTAGAATTTCATCACCTTAAAATTGTCGTTTGCATCTTCTTTCAATTTTGATCAGGCTAAAAATTTCTCATGTGGGAAAGGGTTAAATAAACTTCAGTTGATTCTTGAAGGAAGTTAGCTTGTTGACTTGTCCAATTAAAAAGAACTGCAGAAGGTAGTTGAAATTTAGTGCAGTAAACTCTGCTAATACTTGTGAAATGATTTGAACCTGAATGTGACATTTCAAGTGAAATTTACACATGAGAGTAGAAACCACAGCTTGAACATACACTCAAATGCAATTGACAGGTTGGGGCTGTCGATCAAAGAATCAATTCACCAATCAAAGCATTTATAGATGAAGTGAGCTTTGAAATCAGACATTCGCCAATATTTGTTGGAACATTATCATTGGTTTGTCGACTTGAACATCTTAACTACAGCTTATTCAAGCTGTAGTTAGGATGTTTATTCTGCCAATCAATCATTCTACTTTTTTGTTACATGCTACTGGCCATTAATTTTGCAATATAGTGCTGTTGAATATGTCAATGGTCTGGGCCAACAAAGTTAATTGGTGGGGCCAAGTCTAAGAGATTCTTTGAGCCAATGTAACTTTATCGCATTAAATGTCAGAATTAGCAGAGGTTAGTGTATAAATTAACTACATTCTAGGTATGATTAAATTGTGGGAAAAGCATTAGCTTTTAACTTTCTTTTTTAGTTTTTCAACAATATATCCATAAACCATTACCACACAGTGTCGCCTTTGGATGCTCCTTGGGAAAAACAATTGGGAAAACATTGTGTAAAATGAAGAAATTGCTTGTAACAAGCAAATTCTTCATTTTTCACAATGTTTTCTGTCCAGAAAGTTAAAAAATCTAAAATTTCATATACTTTAAATTGTCGTCTGCAACTCCTTTCAATTTGGAGCAGTCTTAAATTTTGCCACCTTGTAATGGGTTAATGTTATGTCAGCTTTTTGAAAATATAGGGTTTGTTCAAGAACAGCTTTTATATGTGTATGTGTTGTTTGGATTGAAAAGTTGGAAATATCTAGTTTGAGAGCGATTGAAAGAATGATGTAGCGCATGTATATGGAATAAATGGCATTTTTGAATTGTTTTTTATGAATAACAGATCAACTGATTACTGATTAACCCTTTCCTGTTCAATCACTAGTTTTTACATCCCTGTGTTTTACACTTAAGCAAATATTGAGGAAAAACTAGAAATTGCTTGTAACATCCCAACTGAATGATTATTTTTCAAATAAAATTGATTTTTGATTTGTTGTCTGCAAAAGCTTTGAATTTGGACCACTCAAAAATTTTGTAAAACAATAAAGGGATAGTACAGTTGTATTAACTGTTTTTAATTTATGGATCTCGAGCCCCGCCCACCTACCTCCGTCAGGAAGTTTGGCTAAGAAAGAAAATGACATTATTTTGCAAATTTTACAATCAGAAGAATGTAACAAAGATAGAATGGTTGGTTGACAACCTAAATGTCTTAACTTCAGCTTGAATTAGCTTTGGAAAACATTGTAGAAAATTAAGACAATCTAGGCCGTTGTCAGAGTTCAAAGTTCACTTCTGGTCTTCATTAATGGTTCTATTGCTTATCAGTTCTTTAATTTGCATCCACAATCCATCATTTGGGTTTTATTTGGACTTTTGTCTTTCATTCGCACATCTTAATGTTTATCTGTGCTGTTGTTTTAAAACTGATATTCAAATTTTGTTAACCCTTACTAATTTTGAAAATTTTAGACTGGTCCAAATTGAAAGAGGTTGTGGATACACTGTAAATTGGATGCAACTTGAAATGAAACCATCCGATGTGGTAAAGGTATTATAGGAAAAGGAGAAATTGCTTGTTACAAGCAATTTCTCCTTTTTGGCAATGTTTTCTCAAGTGTAAAATCATAACAACATAAAACCATGGTTTTATACAAAATGGGGTTATATTGATCAGTGATGTCAAGATGTTAATAGGGGCTCGGTGCAAAACTATTGTTATTGTTTATATTTATATAGGAAGTTACAATAGTCTTGCTTTTACTGTATTATTTTAGTATTGTAAAAGAATTATGTATGATAGTAGTTATATTTACCTGCACATGTCATTTCCAACAGTTCTATGTGAGTCCCCAGTAGAGACTAATATTAGCCCAGTCTGATTGTAGTCTACCCTTTGTGCCGTTTTAACCCATTCCAACTCAGTGAAACTTTTAAACGCCCCTGAAGGAAAACAATTGAGAAAACATTGTGGAAAATGAAGAAATTGCTTGTTACAAGCAATTTCTTCATTTTCCACAATGTTTTCCACCAAGAGTGTTGAAAATATCTAAAAATTCATAAACTCTGAATTGTCGTCTGCAACTCCTTCAAATTAGACCAGTCTAAGATTTTACTGTCTGGTAATGGGTTAATGTTAACTCGAATGTTTCCAAAGCTAAGTGATCTTATGGATCACTGGTGTCAGTAAAATCGTGTATTTATACTGGATGTGAGCTTTGAACTTTAACATAAGCAACTTATTTGATGCATTCTTGTTAATTTGGTTAGATTAACGTCATAATTACAGCTTATTCAGGCAGTTGTATGGACTTGTATGTCACAACAAGCAAATGCACTTTTTTGTTACATGGTCCTGTTTTGCTGTATACTCTCATGCAAATGTTGGAAATGCAATGGAAAGGTTTATAAAGAAGAATTATACATGTTGAAAATTGTTATAAGTGCTTATTGTTGCTTGTTGATTCATAGCTGCATTGTGATAGATCTATGTGCTATTTGTTAAATTGCATATTGTTGTAATTTCATTATTTTTCATAAATGGGCAACCAAAACATGGTAATTATTGCTGTATTGTGTTGTAGTTGCAACTTCTTTGGTTGCCTAATTATGAAATTTGTATCATTTTCATGCATAAGCCTAGCACCAAATAGAAAAACTATTTATATGTTCTATTCAGAAAGACATATCATTTATTCTTAATACTTAAAAAATCAAAATTAATATCTCGGTTAAGTGCATGAGTACTGGTATGTAAATTTAAGCATTTTTATCCATTCAAATTTAGTAATCTATTAACATGCTGCATTCCATCTTTTCATTTTTTTTACCTTGCTTTTCAAAAGAAAGTTACAAAATATGTTTGATTTGTGATAATTAGATGCTTAAATTGAGATCAATTTTCTGTTGATAAGCAATTTTTCTTCATAGGAGATTTTTTCCATCCATATTATTGTCTAGTTATTTACTATAATTTTCAATAAATGTATCGTTTTCTTAGATAAAAGTCTTTGGATTGTTTCTATGAAAAAGTATTTCTGATATGCTAAATTGTTAGTGTAATTACAGAACTAAGAATCAATGTAAAAGAGTTATCATAATGATGTACTGGTAAATATTGTTTTAACCCATTCCCACTTGGCAAAATTTTAGACTAGTCCAAATTTAAAGGAGTTGCAGATGACAACGTAAAATTTATGAAACTTTTGATTTTTTCAATTTTCTGGGTAGAAAACATTGTAAAAAATGAAGAAATTGCTTGTAACAAGCAATTTCTTCATTTTCCACAATGGTTTCCAAAGCTATTTTTCTTGTGGGCGTCTAGAAGCGTCACTGTGTGGAAATGGGTGAACTCTTTACCAGACAACAAAAATGTGGACTGATCCTAACAGAAAGAAGTTGCAGGTAACAATATCATCTTGATGAATTTTTTATTAATTTTGTATTTCTGGGTAGAAAACATTCTGCGAAATGAAAAAATGTTGTTTGTTATAAGCAATTTCTTTATTTTCCACAATGTTTTCCCGAGTTTAGTTTGTGATGGACATCAAAAGGACAGATTGTGTAGTAATGGATTAATCAACTAGTTCACTTAAGCATCTTATGGGTGGATAATCTTTACACCTTATTAAGAAAAGTCAATTTGAATGCTGTAAAAAAGACAGCTTGATATGTTCTTTAATATTCATATTTTTTGGATAAGTGCAAATCTATTGCATATCATTTTACCACACTATCCTGACTTTTCATGCAATGATAGAATTTCATGAACTATAACTTTAGTAACCCCTCAATACAGGCTTGTATGGGAGGTATTATCATTGAAAGTCCTGAGTGATTTTCATCTGAAGTTTGATTAACCCATTCCAAAACAACAAAATATTTGACCGGTCTTAGTTTAGAGAAATTGCAGACAACATTCTTTAGTTGATGAAATTCAAAAACATGGTCTTTTGGGATAGAAAACATTGTGAATAATGAAGAAACTGCTTGTAGCACGCAATTTCTTCATTTTCCACAAGGTCTTTAAAAGTTTTATATTGAGGGGGTGTTTAAAAGCATCTCTTTGTGGGATTGGGTTAAAGCTCTTAGTTTTCTTTTTGTCAGCTGGCGACCAAAACATATAAAGAGTTCTTTACAATATTTTGCTTGCCTGTTGGTAGTTTGTAAATTACAGAGGTACTTGAAATATACGAGATAAAAATTTTTGTGTTAATCAATCCAAATGTTTGTGTTTGTAATGTTTCATTAATTTGACAAGAAACCTAGCATGGCCTTGAAAAGGCATTAAACCCTTGTTATGCTGTGAAAATTACTTTACTGAATTTCTGTCAAATCAAAGGGCTGAAATCACTGATAGAACTTGTTGTTAAAAGATCAATATTTCTTTTAAAAATCAACTTCATAAACAACTCTGTCATGAAAAGTATAAGCAAGAGATGTAGACTAAGATCAGCCTGCACATAAGTGAAGTCTGATCTTAGTCTATACCTCCTGCCAAAAACTGGAATATTCCGGGTCAGCATGACAAGGGTTAACTATCATTTATAGTACATTTATGTTTGTGTAGAAGAAAGGCTGTGCATGTATTTACTTTTATGTAAAATTCATGAAAAGATCATTAGAAAGTAGTGGCAGCCATAGTACATTTGGTGGCACATAGGACTCCTAATCATGTGTTCCTGGGTTAGATCATGAACCATGTGAATATCTTCTCTCAACAATGGGTGGATAATCATAAACCTACATGGGATAAGCAGCTTTAGGCTCAGAAAGGATGTTGTGGAAGAAAAAGGTTGCTAAGGAAGCAGGACTTATGATGCAGATTGTCAAAATTATGAATGGCTTGCTGAGCCCATTGACCTAAGAGCAGGCAGTTTAAACAGGATATCAAACATTAGTTTACATAAAAATATATTGTCAGGAACATAAAACAAAGGACAAAATGGTTTGTTGGCAACAGTTGGAGCTAAAATTTAAGTTGCCAAACCAAAAAAAATGCTGAAGTTAAATGTTGGAGTTCAGCATACTGTTGTTGGAGTTCAGCATACTGTTGTTGGAGTTCTAAAATGTCGTAACTACAGCTTAAATCAAGCTGTAGTTACGACGTTTTAGAACAACAACAACAATACACATTTCTTGTATTGATGAATGATTTGACCGATCAATTGATCTTTTATTCATAGCAATCTATCCATTTCTATGCCCTACTTGTCTGACTTTTTTGGTCATTTACAGTAGATAAGTAGACTTTCCTTGAGCACCTCAGAGAGGACAAGCGGATCTTCAGGCAGTAAAATATTCTTAGAACTCACTGCTATAAAAGATACAGCTTATATGATTCACTGTATTTAGACAGGTTAGAAAATGCAGATGATAATTCTATGTAAATCTACTGTATGTGCATTTAATGAGTTACATAAAGCCTTTCAGAGGTGTATGCTGGTGTTTCAAAATATATGTGTGCTTATTGTAGATATCTTAATTTTATCAATGTGCGACTTTTGTTCCTTAATATTCTCTCTCAAATAAAACTGCTTCATTATTTCTTTTTTCTGAAAATATATTAGACAGTATGAAACAATATTTAACCCTTTCCCATTATAAAAAATATTAGACTGGTCCAAATTGAAAGAGGTTGCAGATACCAATGGCAGTTTGATTAATTGAAAATGAAAACATCATATGTGATAGAAAATATTGTGGGAAAAGGAGATATTGCTAATTACAAGACATTTCTCCTTTCTCTGCAATGTTTTGTCAAGTATAAAATCACAGGAATGCTAAATTGCAGATTGGTACAAGAAAGGGTTAAAGATAAATAAGGCAAGTCATAAAAACTTTGATGAACGTATTGGGCATAGAGCTTATGAAAATATCTCTTATTATATTAGATATTTGTCAGTGCTTTTTAAATCTAATATGCTTGGTAAAAAATGTATCGAGACAATTATCACTATCTGAGAAATTGATGAATTGCTGCTTTCCAACAAGAGTCAATGGACAAATAGAATCATTCATATATACTTGAAGCGATTGATTGATTATATTGGTACGATTATCCACCCATTGGTGAGAGACAAAAGTCGGAAAGAATATGTGCCACTGCCAGGGATCACATATTCTTGAACTTTGGACTCGACATTGGCTGATTTTAATGTGAAGATATTTCGTTGCTTTGGCAACTTAAGCATGATAACTGCAGCATATTCAAGCTATAGTTTGACATATAGGTCATCACCAAACATGTTACTATTTGGGTACATTGTTGGCCATAAAGTTTGCAAAATAATAACCTGTCAGAGTCCAGAGGGTGTTGCCAGTAATCCATCAATTAGACAGATTGTTGAGATATTTATCTTAAGATCATCTTGCTTCTGCTTATCTTATTTTTTTCCACAATTTTATAACTGACAGTAAATGTGGCTTTGGAAAACTTGTTGGTCAATAATTGTATTACTTTTACAAGTGAATCCTTTATTATCATTATTATTATCTAATTCAATTCAGATTTCTCACAAATGTTTACTTATCTTTTCTTAAGCTTAGCCAAAGAGGTATCTAGGTTTTTGTCTAGAAGGGATAGAAAATTCCTTCAACGAGGATTTTATAGTTTACTCACTTTTTATGTCCCCACTATGTAATGGCGACGGACATTAAGTGTTACCTCTGTCCATGTGTTAATGTGGGGGATGTGCGTGTGTGTTAGTATGCATGTGCCTAAATTTTGTCTGGTATATTGATTGATGAATTTCAAAATAATTTGGCACTGTTGTTCCCCTTCATTGGTACCTTAAGTCATGATTAAAGTTTTGTTTGATTCTCCAAGTTCAAGGTCACAAATGAAGGTCATGTGACAAGAAATTATGCTGGGGCATCTGCGCTTGTGATACTTTCCTAGTTTATGATGAATTCAATTAGATGAATAATGTATACCTTTGTAAAATAAAGGGATGAAAACTTTCCTCAATGAGGATTCATAGACAACATACTTTTAGTTCTTACCATTCTGAACATTCATTCAAACATTCATTCAAGTAATCATGTTTTCATGAAAGTATTTTTCATGTCATATGAATGTTGTTTTATGTATATTGTTACATTCCGTCCAAAAACTGTAAAGCTGCTGTCCGCTTGTGTGACCGATCATTCAAAAAAGGACCATATGGGAACTCTATATTATTATACAATTGACCAGTTAATGCTATCACTCAAAGAATCTATCGACTAATGAAATCATTTATTTAGACTGGAATATTTGAATTCCAACATTATCTGACATTAATATGATGCATTCTGTTGGTTTTGTAAATTCAACGTCATAGCTATGGCTTATCCAAGCTGTAGTTTAAACACTTAATGTTGCTGACCAATCATTTTCTGTTAACCCATTCCCACTCCATCCCTCCTTTTTACGCCCCTCAACGAAAAGGCTTTGGAAAACATTGTGGAAAATGAAGAAATTGCTTGGATCAAGCAATTTCTTCATTATCCACAATGTTTTCTATCCAAAAAGAAGAAAAAATTTAAAATTCAATAAACTTGAAATTGTCGTCTGCAGCTCCTTTCAATTTGGACCCGTCTAAAATTCCACTGAGTTGGTATGGATTAAATGTTACATACAGTTTGCAAAAAATGATGTTTTATTTCTAATTAGAACATCCTATCAGAGCTCTTTGGGTGTGGCAAGCGATCTGTCAATTGAGGGATCAGTAGTTACACCCATTGACCTCTGATAGGGTAGATTGGCTAAAGTATCACATGCCATAAGTTAACAAAATATATGGCTAGGAACATAACACGAAATTAACCCTTGTCATGCTGAATCAAATCCTCTACTAGTTTATGTTGAACTCAAAGGACTGAAAGAACAGATAACACTCACTTTGGGTTGGTAATTATTTAGAAAATTAACGGTATAAACATTCTAGATATAAAGGGACAAGCAGGAGTCCTAGACAAAGATCAGACTGCACATTATGTGCAGCCTGATCTTTGTCTAGACCTCCTGCCAAAAACCAGATTATTCGGGGTTCAGCATGACAAGGGTTAAGTCTTTGGTGGGCAACTTAAACTTCATACAGCAGAGAGACTGGAGGCTTTTTGTTGGTGTATATCTATGTTTAGTTACACTAAAATACATATATATGCAGTGGAAGCCATATGATATAAGTAGAGGAATAGGGATAATTATCAATTCAGGTAGGGCTGTTCAATTTATGCAGACCAACCTGCTGACAAGGAAAGGTACTTTTTCAGTTTTCAGATGGTCTTTTATTGTATCATAGGTCACAGGTACATGAAATATTTAGTCAGTGTTAGATCAAAACCTCTAAACTACAGCTTATTTCAAGCTGTTGTTAAAAGGATTTGATCAAACAGCATTGATTTAGTATTCATGTCTAACATATTGACCCTACATGACCTTAAATTCATCTCAAATGAAACCGTTCTAAAATGTTTTATTTTAGATTGCAGCGTATTCAGTGCTCAGGCTTTGTAAATATTGAAAATGATTTTTTAAAATGAGTTAAAAACCATGATGAGCAGAAGATGCTTTCCATTGTTTTCTTACATCACAAAAAATAGCTCATTTGTTTTCTCTATCTATACAATAATGGCCTTGTTGCTTTAAAAAAAACTTGATCATTTCGAATGTTGCAAAAAGAGAAGGAATATTAAGATTGCAGAAAATGTGGTTATCGCCTTATTTGATAATCTTGATTTATAAAATTCTGATTTTTTTTACAATGAGTTTATGAATTAGGTGAAATATAAATCAACAGAAGGCATATTGTATCTGGAGAAAGCAGAGATGGCAAGCAATATATTTGCCCTTTATAATATAAACCAATAAATCAAGTATTATGATTTGGAATGTTGAATCTTTTTTGTCTGCAAGCACCCTTGTCATGCTGAATAAAATTCCTTCTCCAGAATTACATTTAAACCAAAGGACTAGAAGCAATAGAAGATCTTGAGGTTGGGAAATATTTCTTTTAAAAGTTAATTTTATGAACAATTCTTGCTGAAAAAGGACGCACAGGTTGTATAGACAAAGATAAGACTTCTCGTATGTGCAGTCCGATCTTTGTCTATACCTACTGATAAAACAAAAGTATCCCTAGTTCAGCATGACGAGGGTTAAGACCAGTCCAATATTTTGTCAGAAGTGAAAGGAATATAAGGGCACCAAAGAATGCTTTGATTTTTTTCAAAACAATATGCTGGTACTCAAGTCCTGCAGATGTTTAGACTAGTATCGCTGTCGACTTTTAAGTCGACGACGGCACCAGTCTAGCAGATGGTTCACGTTTAAACAAGACTCATTATGATTAAAATGGTTTTAGTATTCAAAAGATCTTCACAAAATTTTAGAAAAATATTCAAATTCTAAAAATGTCAATTTTTAAATGTCCTAGTGCTATTATAGACCGTCCAGATTTACAAAATAAACGTGTAAAAGCTTTACTGGTTCTTTTTTCTGTTGCTTTTATTCCAAAAGTTCTTTGGTCGTATTTGAGCCTCTATGTTACATTCTCAAAAAGCCACATGATCAATCTAAAGACTTTGATTAGCCTGTGTATTCACAGTCTGATCAGAATCTTTACTTTTCGCTTAATAAATAGATACTTAGTCCAATCTCATGAAGAAAATTACTTTACCCATTTAAATGCAATCCTGGCTTATGTGCTGAAAAATATAGTTGTAGGAAACAGTTAGAGTAAGCGAAATTGTTCGATATAAAGTGTTCTGTTTGAGATTCTGTGATCATTGGATGTCTCTGTGCATCGTCAACAATATACGTGTTTACACTGTAGAGGCCAGTTCTGTTAGATAAAACGGGAAAAGGCACAATTTCTTTGTTTTAATTCTAAAGGCCGCAGTTTTGGCGCAATCTTCACAAAAATGGTTATAATTACTTGCGCTAGATTTTTTGTCTGGTTTTTTAACTCACCTGAGCACAACATGCTCATGGTGAGCTTTTGTGATCGTTGAATGTCTCATACGTCGTGCGGCGTGCATCATGCGGCGTCAACAATTTTTGCCAAATCTTCATGAAACTTGGTCAGAATAATTTTTTGATCATGAGGATGAACCCTATCGATTATTGGAGGATTCTATTGGAAAACACAGGAAAAGGGGCCTTAATGACAATTTCTTTGTTTACACTCTAGAGGCCACAATTGTGGCTCAATCTTCATGAAACTTGGTCAGAATGATTTATAGGTCATAAGGATTAAGCCTATTGATTATCGAATGGTTCTTATGGAAAACACAGGAAAAGGGGCCTTAATTACAATTTCTTCGTTTACACTCTAAAGACCACAATTTTGGCTCAATTTTCATGAAAATTTGCCAGAATAATTGTTTAGTCACAAGGATGAACCCTATTGATTATAAGAAGGTACTTTTGGAAAACACAGGAAAAGGGGCCTTAATGACAATTTCTTTGTTAATGCTCTAGAGGTCATCATTTTGGCTCAATTGTCACGTTACTTGGTCAGGATACTTGTTAGGTCATAAAGATGAACCTTTTAGATTATGGGAAGGTTCTATAGGATAACACAGGAAAAGGGGCCATAATGACAATTTCTTTGTTTACAATATAGAAGTCACAGTTTTGCCTCTATCTTCATGAAACTGTTTATAGTTATTTGTCTCTATTTGCATTTTTTTAACAGCAGACAGTTCAGGTGAGCGATCTAGGACCATCATGGTCCTCTTGGTGTTTTTTTTTTTTTTTTTTTTTGTAAGAGCAGATGATTCAGGTGAGTGATTTAGGACCACCATGTTCCTCTTTTTTGAAATCATGTTTACCAGTTAGATTCAAAGGGTTAATTAAAGGTCATGTAGCAACAGGCAAACCGAAGTGTGATTCTAGGATGTAGGACGTCATCTGTTCGATATCCTTTCCGACACATATCAGGAATCTACTGCTCGGTGCTCCAGTCGCCGCTATATGTCTGAAAAATGTTAAACGCCGCGTCAAACCCCATTCAAACAAAAGCAAGCAGAAGTGAATTGGTTGTAGTTATTCGAATGGCCGGCAAATTACTCAGTTTATATTATGTACAAGGTCGAAGCTGGACGTACCGTGATTTAAGGTGTATTTTAGGTAATGTGTGAATTATATTGTATTTTTACAACACGCCCATTTAAAATAAACAGCTGGTTCATGGGAACGAAGATATAAAAACTTACAAATTGTGCTTAAATGGGCACTACTTTTCCTACACAATAGTAAGCTCCTACTAGATTTTCGAAAAGTGGTAACACTAGTTGATATTGAGAAGTCCACCAAAAATCATAGTTTATTATTGTGATTTGCGCGTTTCGTACATATCGTCATTCTTCTGTCCGAATAGTGATGGCCCTGTCACATCTAAACATTTTAGCCAGCGTGTGCCTATTTCGTTCGGGAAATCGACAAAGTATCTAAAACGACTGCATACGCATAACCTAGACATTTTTTCCAATTCTTAGCTCGCTTTTTGTGTTAGAGACACACTGGAAGCACGTTAAACTTAGCGCCAACGTGCTTCTAACGTGCTAGTAGCATGTGCGAACGTTCGTAGAGTGTATCCCAACGTGCTTGGAACATGTGCCGATCGTTTGTCGAAGATAGCTTCAAGGTCACAATGTCAAAGGTTAAAATTCCCCTTGTTCACAGCATAGCCCCTTCAATTATGAGTGAATTTCTAAACACATGTAACTTTGTACAATTATTCTCTCTCATGAGTAGGAGGACCATTTAAAAGAAATCAGATAGCTCCAAGGTCAATGTCGCTGCTAAAGGTAAAACAATGAAATTAAGTACAGTATTTCCAGAGCATATCTTCTTCGATTATAAATGGAATTCAAAAATAACTTTACACAATAATTCTCTAGCATGAGTAGAAGTACCATTTGAACAAATCAGATAGCTCCAAGGTCAATGTCACAGCTCAAGGTCAACCAATGAAATTCGGTACAATATTTCCAGAGTATATTTCCTACGATTAACGATGGAATTCAAAATAACTTTACACAATTATTCTTTTGCATGAATAGATGTACCATTTGAAACAAATCTTCAGATAGCTCCAACGTCAAGGACACATCCAAAGGTCGAAAGTTAGAATTAAGAATGTCCAGACAATAGTTACAATTATAGAAGGATTTCAATATAACTTGGCACAATTGTTCTCAGTCATGAATAGATGTGCCATTTGGAAACAAAATTGGATAACTCCAAGGTCACTAGTCAAGGTCAAATGTTGAAAATAGCCATGTCTGGAGCATAGCTTTTAAAATTATGGATTGAATTCAAAATCTCGTCGCACAATTGTTCTCTATCATCACCAGATGTGCAATTTGAAACAAATCTTCATAAAACGCTAAGGCCAAGGTCACAGATTAATGTTGAACGCGAAAACTTAGCATTTCCAGAATATAGACCCTTCAATTCTGGGTGGATTTCGAAATAACTTTACAGAAATGTAGTCTGACACGAGAAGATGTGTCATTTGAAACAAATCTTCATATAGCTCCAATGTACAGGTCACAGCTCAATGTGGTGCATTAAAATTAAGCATGTCTAGAACATAGTTCCTTCAATTATAGATGGATTTCGATATAACTTGTCACAATTGTTCTCAGTCATGAGTATATGAGTAATATGAAAAAAAATCGGATAGCTCAAAGGTCAATGTCACAGCTTAAGGTCAAACATTAGAATTAAGCATGTCTGGAGTATGGCTCCTAAAATTGTCGATTGATTTCGGAATAACTTTGTACGGTTGTTCTCTATTGGTAGTAGATGTGCCACTTGAAACAAATTTTCAGATAGCTCCAAGATCAAGGCCACAGCTCAATGATGTACATTAAAATTCTAAATGTCTGGAATACAAGAAGCATATACCCCCAACTGCGTCTGTTGGTCCGTCCGAACCCTCTTCCCTGTTTTTTTGTATGCTTTTTTGTGACAGGGCTTTACTCGGGGAGCATAATACGTCTCTGACGGCTCTTGCTTCGAAGTTATCAGCGTATCAATGCGCGTGTCAGCGTGTCATAGAGTGCTATTAACGTGTGCAGAGCGCACTGATAGCATATCCAACGTATTGAGAGCGTGTGATTTACAACCAACACGTTCGGTACATGCTGGCTAAGATGGTAAGGTGTGACAGGGCCGTGTGAAATGATTTCTTTGAATTAAGGTGCCCACGTGTAGCTGAGAATTGAGTATGTATGCATCAAGGTTTAAATTCATTAAAAAATTCACGCTTTTACGATTGTCACGAGAAAGATTTTTCAAACATAGAGGAAAATTAAAACAGATGCTTGCAAAAAGCCATTTAGTAATTTCCCAAAGCCATTGAAATAATAACACCAAGGAATTTCATAAACTTGGGATTTTCGTTTGTTACTTCTTTCAATTTGGACAAATCCAAAATCTTATCATCAATTATGGCTTAAAGTAGTTAAACTAGTTGCCTTAAAGCCATTAGAGTAAAAAAAGAATGGTCAACATTTTTTGAAAAAAAAAAAAATACTCTTTAGAAAAAATTGGGAAAGGAGAAATTGACTAGAAGCAGTTTCGTTTTCCAAATTTTTATTCTTTCGGAACAATCGTATCTCTTCCTCGCAAAAATGTGTGATAGGAAATGTTGATCATCAATCAAAAATCAATTGATAAATCAAAGTATTCATTTAGATTGGAAATTAACTTGAAATGAAGCATTTATGTCAAAAAATTTGATAGTTTATTTTATTTAAAAGGCGTAGCTACAGCAGATTTCAGCGATTTCTACCATGAAAGACAAAAAATATAACTCTAATGAATCTAATGAACATGGGATTTTCGTCTGTTACTTCTTTGAAATCCCAATTTTATGAAATTCGTCAGTGTTATTGTTTTTGTTTTTCATGGAAGAAATCGCTGAAGTATCTGTAACTACGGCTTTTGATACACTAAAGTACCAAAATGAAATCATTTTCCAGTTGAAGTTCCAACGTTTAAGTCACCAACCAATCATTTTTTTTCTTTTCGAAACATGTTGCTGACAATAAATACATCATGTATTGCAAAATCACGCCGTCTACCATCGAAGTGAATTGTTGGAGTCAACGGACGTGGCCAGTGGAGTCAGATGGCTTGACTAGTGGAGACAGTGGGCCTGACCAGTGGAGCCAGTGGGCGTGACCAGTAGAGTCAATGGACGTGGCCAGTGGAGTCAGTGGGCGTGACTATTGGAGTCAGCTGGTGTGACCAGTGGAGTCAGTGGGCGTGACCAGTGGAGTCAGTTGGCGTGTCCTCCAAATGCCAAGTAGTACCATCATTTCAAGCAAAGGTACCTTCTAGGGTTTGTTTTGTTTTGTTTTGATTTTTGTTGTTTTTTTTTTTCATAGCTCGCCTCTGCGGACATATCCAACAAATACACCTGTGCGCCAACTCAACAGATTCCCACACAATCCCTCCAATGTACGCCCATAAAGTAAAAAGCTTTAGAAACATTGTGGAAAATGAAGACATTTCTTGCATCAAGCAATTTCTTCATTGTCCACAATGTCATCTATCTAAGAATACTAAAAATCTTAAAATTCTATAAACTTCGAATTCTAGTCTGCACCTTCTTCCAATTTTGACCAGTCTAAAATGTAGTTTATGGGCATGGGTAAAGTCACAGATCAGCCTCTTTATCTACATAGACTGGAGGGTGTCATCATATGTTCTATAGATAGATAACGTTACTGATTCTAAGCTTTTAACGGCGATCAGCAAATAATTTTAACCCTTGTCATGCTGAACCCGAATTATTCCTGTTTTGGAAGGAGGTGTAGACAAAAGTCAGCCTGCATATATGTGCAGCCTGATCTTAGTCTACACCACCTGTTTGTCCGTCTTCAAGCCGGAACTCTCCGGATCAATTTCCAAACTAAATATTGACCCGGACAACAGGACATACAGTACTATCATTCCTTTGATTTTAATGCGATTCTGAATAAGGCTCTTATTCAGCATGACAAGGGTTAAAAGCGCCGAGTGTCTGTCCAGTGTCTGCGTTTCACACACAATTGAAAGTATTGGAAATGTAACGCCTAGGCTGAAATATTTTGTGCTCTAGGAATCAAAGATCGGACACGCATGCGGTTCACTCAGTAGAAACGTTGGTCGTCTAAACCTATTATCCCACAATGCATTTTTACGCTTTGGAGTAAAACATACTGTTAAAAACATTTCGATAAAAGGAGAAATTGCTTGTTGTAAGCAATTTTCACTCTTCTCACAATGTTTCAGCCCCATCTTGCATTTCTTTGATACATTTTAAAACACCTTGAACTATCGTCTTAAACTTTTTTCAATTTGTACCAGTCTAAAAAAGTGTCATCTTGTAAGGAGACAGAATCTACAGAACGCTTGGTGAAGACTTTGATTCGCTAGCTGACCCCAGCCTCTATTTGGCGCATATGTGTTCTTCAAAATCTGATGCGTGCGATCAAATCATTTTGAAGCTAAACCCATTCCCAGACAGCAAAATTTTAGACTGGTCCAAATTGAAAGGAGTTGCAGGCGAAAATTTAAAGTTTGTGAAATTTTAATTTTTTTAAATTATTGGGTAGAAAACATTGTGTAAAATGAAGAAATCGCTTAATACCAGGTTTTCACTTTTTTTTCATTTATTTATTTATTTTTTCTTTTTCGGGGGTGGTGGTGGGGGGGTTCCAAAAGCATCATTGTGTGGGAATGTTTTAAACAACAAAAACATCTTAGAACACAATAATGCGTTTTTATAAACAGTTCGACTCGTTTTTCATTGTTAACCCATTCCAACTCAGCAAAATTTAAGACTGGTCCAAATTGAAAGAAGCTGCAGACGACAATTTCAAGTTGATAGAATTTTGAATTTTTTCATCATTTTGGGTAGAAAACATTGTGGATAATGAAGAAATTGCTTGATACAAGCAATTTCTTCATTTTCCACAATGTTTTCCAAAGTTTTTATCTTGAGGGGCGTAAAAAGGAGGGATTGAGTGGGAATGGGTTAATCTCGTTTAACCGATTGTTGTATAACAATGCATTTATCAAATTTTGGGCCGATATATTCTAAATCGAGCCTTGTTTGTTTAATTGTTTGTTTGCTTGCTTTTCAGTTGTCGCGAATGCAAAAAGAATAAAAGAATAAAAGAAAAGAAAATAATTGGTTTTATTCTATCATTTTATGAGTTTAACTAAAATATACAACCTACGGTGTCCTAAACACTTTTGCTTTTAGCTTTGGAAAACATTGTGGAAAATGTATAAGTTGCTTGTAACAATATAACGTTTTCTTCATTAGCAACAATATTTTCTACCCTAACATACAAAGTCTGTTAATATTCCAGCAACTTAAAATTGTCGTCTGCAACTTTTTATAAACAGGACGCGTCATGTCATCTGAAAATGGGTTAATCAGAATTTATAGGCGTGATCCGTATCACACTTGCTCGGAGTTTGAACACCATTATCAGACCCATGTTCACATGACACGGCTCGTAAGAGTGCCGAATGCATGGTAAAAATATTACAGCTGATAAATCGTTACAAAAATATCTTCGACGATGTAATAAATGGTTCAGCCTTTACCGTTGTTTAGGAGAAACTTGTGATAATTAGAGAAAATCATAGTCTGACTTACTGGTTAGCTACACTGTTTTCTGAGAAACCCCGAGGTATTTTGTCATAAAGTCGAGTGTTATTGGTCAAGGTCATGTTCCAATGTCATCTCGTCCAAAAACTTTGACGTCGTCTATATCTCTACTATCGGTGTACTAGGGGACCTCAGTTTTACATGTCAATTTATTGTGACAAGACCTCTCTGTTGATATAAAATTTCAAGGTCACTGGTCAAGGGTCACCTCGTCTAAAAACATTTTTAATTAAGTTGATAAGGGTAGATACGTTTTCGCTATTGGTAGATTAATAGAATATATAATAGAATACCATAAACCTTCAAAATTTCATTTTAAGATACAATCAATGCGTGCGGACAAAATAGGAACCGACAGAGAAAAATCCGTGTCATATATTTACTGAACTGATACGATGTGGTTTGATGATGCCATTTTCACGGTAAAATGACGTCACCTCAAGAATAAAAAACGTTTTCATGATTTTAAATCAAATGGTTGGTTTTAGACACAGTTCGCTGTTTCTTATTATCTTTCCCGTCTAATGAATGGAATACTTTGATATAGTAGTGATACAAAACCTTGAATTGAATTCTCGCTACATAGGCAATTTTGATGTGGTGACAATAACAAGACAAAAATACCTATTTAATGCACCATACCTTCTTGGAAAAGGGTTTGATAATTTTTCTAGGAACTTTTTTAGCACCCTGCGACCCTGAAGTACTTTGCTGGGTGACCTAACTCCATAATTTTACTGTTTGTGTTGTTGTTGTCGCCCCCCCCCTCGCTAGTACGGTGTCTGATATATTGATAATGGGCGAAAAACTTAAACACCGGCGCATGACAGGCTCGGTAACGACTGTACTACTAAAAGCGGGCATACTAAATTACAAATCTCGTTTACACTGTCCACACAAACCCGCTTTTTTTACTCCTTTGGTGAAAAACATTGTGGAAAATAAAGAAATAGCTTTTTACAAGACTGTTGTCTTCCTTTTCCTTTGATTTGGACGAGTCTAAAATTTTGCGATTTAGTACTGGGTTAAGCGAAGAGTTTTGTTCCGAAAGTGTTAGACTGTGAATTGGTTACACTGATAGATAACGTGACTTGTTTTCAGCAGCTATCACAGTTTTTGTTGATACATTGTTTTCTGTAGTACTAAACGAATTACCAGAAATGGATAGACCTTACACATAAATCTCGTAAATAGTTTTTTAGTTGGATGATTGTCGAAATGGTTCGAAAAAAATTGTACATTTACTCCATTCCTTTTTAAGACAGGTCTGAATTGAAAAACGTTGTCGATGACATTTTATTGTTGATGAAATTTGAAAAGTATTTGTCTTGGGTTGAAAAAATTGTGGAGAATGAGGAAATTGCTTGATTCAAGCAATTTCATCATTTCCCACAATGTTTTCTAAGGCGATTTTTTCTTTATGGGCGTATGGGCGTAAAAAGGGGGATTGTGTAAGAATGGGTTAAGCTTTAGCTTTAAAATGCCCCATCAGAAAGAAGCTTGTGAAAACAGTGTGAAAAAATAAGATATTACAAAATCTTCATTATCCACAATGTGTTCTATCCAGAAAGAAAAATATTTTGGTGCAATTTTTCTTTGCATTTGGATAACGTCTTTTTTCCGTCTAGTTGAGTAATTGTTTTCAAAGGTTTCATTCTGAATTTATTTTTATTTACTTGAGTACGTTTTCTTACGAGATAATATAGCTAAATGATTTAATTTTAGTTTCAAGTATATCAAGGTTCAAGCGTTTAGGTTAGCCAATTTCTTTCTGTTCATACTTCCATGAACAAAATGAAAACGCATGTGTTTTATATGGCTGCGCACAAAGCAGACCGATAAAGATTTACTCAAATTTAGTAAAATGTCTGATCTGGTTTGCTTGATTCCACTAAAATATAAGAAACGAAGAGTTTAGGTAGAATCTAAAAACATAATCAAACTATTGTATAAATCTTCTTTGTTTATTCATCATGTGTGATTAAGGTTTATGGTTCTGACCTCAAAGGAAACACAAAAATATTACCTCCATTTTTTTTGCATAATGTGCACATTGAAGAGTCTCTTGACCTTGTTAGGATCAGTCAGTTCTAAGCGGGGTTGACCAGAGATGGCTCTTGTTTATAAATGACACACTCACGTTTAAAATTCGATGGGAGTCTTCATTCTTGCGAATTTTCTGTAAGCACGGATAAGTAAAGATTTACATATTATAAAAACTAATGCTTATCAGTAAGAATGATTGATGGACAGTTCTGATTTTTATCTTCACTTTTCCCCCAGACCCCTCACATAGTTGCGAAATGAGATTTCACATTCGCTGTCAATCTTCCGTTTCTAAACATGTGAAGCAAACACAGTCTTACACATGCGCGGATCCAGAAGGGAGGGACATGGGATCTGGACACCCCCCCCCCCTCCTTGAATTTCGGCAAAAGTATGGTTTAAGATTCGGAAAATATTGAAATCAAAGTATCATACTGTCAGTGTGGAACCAAAATGTCGTAAATAAAGCTTTATTCAAGCTGCGGTTAAGACATTTAACTCGCGAACAGACACATATCATAAAAAATATAGATTTTCAGTTGGAACCCCCCCCCCTAGAAAAAAATCTAGATTCGCGTATGTTTACTAATTTAAAAGTATTCTACCTATACGTGTTCTAAGCCATGGCAAGTCTGAATAAATATCATGTGTATAAAATTTGGAAATCGAGTTGATTGATAAGCCTGTTTGAATTCTTATTTTTCGGTACTAAGATTTCAACAATTGTTTACGATTGAAAAAGTGTATAACAGTTTAAATCCTGGTTTCAGTATGAATTAATAAAAATAAAAAAAAAAACAGCTTTTACTTTGTTTAACCCATTCCCACTCAGTGACGCCTTTAGACGCCCTCAAGGAAAATTGCTTTGGAAAACATTGTGAAAATGAAGAAATTGCTTGTAACAAGCAATTTGTTCATTTTCCAAAATGTTTTCTACCTAGAAAGTTGAAAAATCCAAAATTTCATAAATTTTTTATTGTCTTTCAATTTTGGCTCGTCCAAAATTGTGCCGTCTGGCAATGGGTAAAGATCTACTTATATAGATATCCGAAAGATTTGTTCGAAACTCAATATATAAAATACGACTGTTCCAATTTTAAACAAAAGAAACCTCGTGGAGTATATACCCTTACGCAGTAATTTATTTTCGTCTTCGCGTTTTTATTTCCTTAGCGGTAACGCCACGAACTCGGATTGCACTGATGTCATTTAATTGCCGATATACAATCAAGTGTAATGTCGAGATGGAAATAATATTCAGCGCAACGCGAAACACCCCGTTGGACAACTTAATATCAGGGTTAATTCATTCAAAATTAAACCCGAAAGCATCTATTGCCTTCTTTTCCGCGCTTTTCCCAACTTATCTTTTTTTAAGACTTACTTATATAGATATCAGAATTATTTATCTTAAATTCAAAGTAAATACGGCTTTCGTCAACTTCTAAAATAAAACAAGATTCGGGGTGTATATCCCTTTAACTCTTTCTCTTTTTTTTTTTTTTTTTTTTGTTTGTTTGTTTTGTTTTTGTTTGTTTTGTTTTGTTTTTTGTTTGTTTGTTTTTTGTTTGGTTGGTTGGTTTTTTGTCGTTGGTTGGTTTTTTGTTGTTGGTGGTGTTGTTTTTTAATCTTGGACTGGTCCGAATAGAAAGAGGTTACATACGACAATGAACATTTGATGCAATTTGAAATGAAACCACCCGTTGGGGTAGAAGATATTGTGTGAAAAGGAAAAATTGCTTATTACAAGCAATTGCTTCTTTTTCCTCAATGTTTTCTCAAACATAAAATCACGGTTTATACAGGAGAGAGTTAAAAGATATTCTATTTACGTCTACGCAAACCACGCATCGCAAGCGGTAACGCTACGAACGAGGTGTTTTATCGGTGTTACGTATATTTTTATTTCCCTCTCCGCATTAAATCAACGAAATAAAATCGCGTGTTATGTGTGTAATGTTTGGTCGGAAATGAAGAATAGAGTAACGGGATACACACCCTCGACCAAATTGTTTTAGTATCAGAGTAAACATATTTCATTTTCAAAATTATTTAAAGTTCTTGCATAATTTCTACAAAAAAAGCCTATCTGATTGAATGCATAACTAGGAAAGATAAAAATCGTACTTACGGCTGTCTGTTACTTTTATATACATGTAAATGTCTTTTAATCTAGATATTGGGTTAAGCAAAATTGTGACTTCAACTACCATTAAAACCACTTTTTACCATTCATTCATTAAAAAAATTATTAATGGGACAGTTACCCATTACCACTCACTGACACATTTGACACCTCTGTAAAATGATACCACAGATGAAATTGTGAGTAAAAGGACAAATGGCTCTCAACAAGCCATTTCACCTTTTCCCCAGAATTTTTCTACCATATTATGTCATTATTTTCCAAATAAGACACACTTTGATATGTCGTCTGCAACTTCTTTCCATTTGGACCAATCCAAAAATATGTTGTTTGTGAATGGATTAAACATTTTTGTAAAGTTGGCGACTTGAACACCGTACATATAACTTCATTTTAGTCAAGTTGTAGTTAAGCCGTGTAAGTTGCTATTTTCATGGTAAATTATTCTTTATTCCTAGGCATCTGCAGCTATTACGTCTACTTATCTATATCTTGGGGGTCAGCAGTTTAGGCCAGGAAATCCTTCTGAAGGGATTTCCTTGACTATAGTGACCAAAAGCTCTTCACGGATCTACTCTTCAGGCAAAAAAAAATGTTGGTCAAGATGTCCACCTAAATCGTTGAATCCGCGGAAAGAAATAGATCTTTTCTTTTTACCAAATATGATTAGCGAAAAAGAAAATCGGCGAATACCGTACGTACTTCAATTATCTTTTGGACATCTACATTTATTGCTTACAGTTTTAATGAAAGGCCTTTTCTCTTAGATAGTCTAAATACAAAAGTAGCATCAGCTATTGCGTACAATTTTTTAACTAAAAAGCCTAAATATTTTGTTGTATGTGTAGATCATTCAACTTTCAAAGAATCTTGATGCTACGCTTACATTTAGGCCTATGAAAGCCGACTTATTTTGACATCAGGGTTGATTGATGGATCTTGATGTCAATTAAAGAATTAACCCATTCCAACTCAGTGACGCTTTTAGAAGCCCCCTAGAAAGAAAGCTTTAGAAAACATTGTGTTACAAGCAATTTCTTCATTTAACACAATGTTTTCTACCCAGAAAGTGGAAAAAAATCAAAAAAAAAATCATAAACTTTGAGTTGTCGGCTGCAACTCCTTTCAATTTGGACCAGTCTCAATTTTTGTCGTCTGGATATGGGTTAAATAAAGCAGATCGACCGATCAAATGGTTCATTTAGACCGGAAATAAACTTTGAACTCAGACATTGATCAACATTTATCTGAAATTGTTCGTTTGACATGGTCAGCCATCCGTTTATTAAAATCTCAAGTTGTTTCTGTATTTTTACCAAGAATAACATATAATTTTTCGGCTTACTTTAGCAAGGTAGCGCTCATGTAAGCTTTAATTAAGAGATGAAGAGAATATTTTTTGTTTTCATGGGGGTATGAACCAAAAAACCTAATTACACTGTATGAATCCGCGTGTGATTAGGTATTTCGGTTCATACCTCCATGAAAACAAAATTATTCTCTTCATTTCTTATAATTTAATAGAATCGAGCGAAAAACAAATTCTTTGCATATTTTGTTACCCTTTTGTATGTGACTATTTTGAGCGGAAGCATACAAAATCGCCGCGTGCTCAAAATTTTGTTCATGGAGTTATGATTTTTTTTTCGACCAATCAGAACGCTCGTTTTTGATAGACGAAACTAAACTATTGATCGATAGATATCCGTTGTCTGTCGTACGTCAACTTTTACTTCAAACTATATCTCCTCCTAAACGGCTAAACTAATTCTGAAATAATAACATGTAAAAGTATCGTGGGTGGCACTTTATCTAAATTGCTCATATCGTGCCGGTCCAAAGCACACTTTGGTTGTGAGGCCCCAAATGGGGTTCAAAATTTGAAAATTTCAAATATCTTTTTGTCTGAAACTACAATGCCTAGATCTTTCATATTTGGTGTGTAGCATCATCTATTGAATCTCTACCAAATTTACTAAAATCATTACTTTCATGGTCAAATTAGCCCCGCACCCAGGGGTCACTTGATTTTACATATAGGAAAACTTCAAAAACCATCTTCTCCATCTTAGCATTACCAAGTAGACCCCTACCAAATTTGCTCAAATCATGATCCCTTGGGTCCAATTGGATTTATATAGGAAAAGTTCAAAAGTCTTCTCCCCAGAACCACAAAGCCTAAAGCTTAGATATTTCACATCTAGCAGTGCCAAGAAGAACCCTAAAAGGTTTGCTGAAATTATGATCCCCGGGTTTATACTGGCGCCAGCCGAGGGGTCACTGGTGCCGTCTTATTGGTCATGTTACCCACTTCCTTTAATTCCAACCTAGTAAAATTAAAAAGAAAAAAAATCATTAGCAACTTAAGACATCTTTACAAACTGATGGCTTTCTTAGCAAACGATAACTTCCTCAGCAAACAGTGACTTCCTGGGATTTCCATATTAATTTTCACCACTGGGGGTTCAAACCCCACTATGATGAAATGGAATCTTTCATGTGAGGAAGCCACCCAGCTACTAAAAATGATTTTATTGTTTAGCTACAATTAGTTTTTATCTCGCCACTTAGCACTGACATCATCAAAAGCATTTCATTCACCACTATGTTAATAGTGAACCCTACCTGGTGTAATTGAATAAAAGTCACTCAAGTATGCGATAAAGGGCCATGGTCCTCTTGTTTCAGTTACTGTCGCTTCTTTAACCCTTTCCTGTTTTGCAAAAATTTAGAGCTTTCCAAGTTCAAAGGTTTTGCAGACAAATATTTAAAGTTGATTAAATTTGAAAAATATCCATTCAGTAGTGCAGAAAGCATTGTGGAAAAAGAAGAAATTGCTTGTTACAAGCAATTTCTTCTTTTTCTGCAATGCTTTCTAAATCATAAATTCACAGGGACGTAAAAGCCAGGGATTAAACCGGAAAGGGTTAAATATATATACCTTTCATTCAAAGATGAAACGGCATATACAGACAGTGAAACTCCCCTCTTTTCCTAGTAATCACTGATTTTAAGAAGAATGAATTACTTGGTGACGCATACTATCGTTGAGTGACCAAAATATCGTAACTACAGCTTAATTAAGATGTATTAAAGATTTTTGAGTCGCCAAAACCAACGAAATTGCTTAACATAAATGTCGACCCAGCGACGATATTATGGCTATCTTCATAATTTCTGTTTTACAAAGACCTTCTTTAATTCATGTTTGAACTTTAGACTCCTATTTGGGTATGGTCTTAGTTATGGGGACGTGTTTTTCAGTCCATATTGAATGAAAAATGGGTTTAATCCCAATGAACTAATATAGTGCAACACTATAGCCGTAATGTCCGTGATTAACACATTCCCACATAATCCCTCCTTTTTACGCCCCAAAGAAAAACGCTTTGGAAAACATTGTGAAAAAGGAAGAAATTGCTTGATACAAGCAATTTCTTCATTATCCACAATGTTTCCTATCCAAACAGAAGACAAAATGTAAAACTCCATTAACTTGAAATTGGCGTCTGCAGCTTCTCTAGATTTGTACCAGTCTTAATTATTGTTGTGTTGCAGTGGGTTAAGGATTTCTTGTTTATGTTTTGTGGGTGTTTTAAAAATCTACTGTTTTGAACTTTTCACTTTTAATTGGAGAATATCGAGGATACTCAAACTTCCGTTTGATCTTGTCCAATACTGGAACCTGACGTTGGCTGATATGCAGACAAAAAACGTGTTAGTATAGCCCGACATTCACCCAAAAACGTCCAAACAACCTCATAAATAATGGTTATCCGTAGTTTACAAATCCAGAATTTGCAGCGAGTGGTTTTCTGCTAGGATACCGGGTATGTCGGACTAATTTATCAAATTGGGAAAGCCGGTATGTTAAAAAGGGCCCCTAACATGTAATCAGAGGGAAAATATCCAAAAAGATCCAAAATGAAAGAGGTAATACATGACTGTTTGACTCAATACCAGGCAACACAATTTTAGGCTGGTCCAAACAGAATAGTTTCACGTGACAATTCTTAGTTGATGGAATTTAAAGATCTATTTTAAAAAAATTGATGATGAAGAAATTGCTTGTAGCAAGCAATTTCTTTATTTTCCACAATGATTTCGAAAGCTTTTATCTGGAGGGCGTCAGATGGCGTGATTGTGAGGGAATTGGATAAAGTATATCATGAAAGGAAATAAGCGAAATTCAGGGAAGAAAACACAATGAGAAATACCCTATTTCGTCTTTTAACAAAGTTTCCATATTTTCATGCAATAAGATAACTAAAAGTGAATCCAGAGAGCTATCGGTACGTTGTTAGTGAAGCATTATGATTTGTGTGCAGGAAAACTTGTTCAGTGGTTTTTCTTTGACAGTTTATGTGCCTTCCAGTGGAAATTTAATTCGCGGTCATTATAATTGATTGAATGAATGGGTGTTTACGGCGCTTTGAACAATCTTTCAGTTAATTTACGGCGAACTTCACTTATTCGAGTACTCCCTGGGTATATCCAGTGCTAGACTGTAAAATGTCTTGTCAGGAAACATATCAAGTTGACTTTCAGATTACTAGTGAACCATCCTAACCACTGAGCAGCATAGGATCCGTGTGCTTTGAAGATCGATTAAATGAGGTTTAACGCCGCTTTTAACAGTATTTCAGTCATATCGCGGCGGCTGAAGCACCTAACCATTGATGCACGGTATTTCTCACACCACTACTACCAGTACATCCTTTTGAGCCATCAACTGCTCATCCCACTTAGGTTTACGATTAATCACACATTGGTGGGAGACAAATGTCGGAAAGGATATTCGCCGCGGCCGGGGATCGAACCCTGAACCTCATGCCAAACAGTCTTACGCGCTACTGCTGCGCTATGGCTGCGTGGAATCTACGGAGTTATCCGAGATGTTTAACCCATCTCCACACAATAACGCTATTAAACGTCACCAAGAAGAATAGCGTTGGAAAAACATTGTAGAAAATAAAGACACTGCTTGTTACAGGCAATTTCTTCATTATCCATAAGGTTTTCAACCTCAAAAGACGAAACGATTTAAACTAAAAACTGTTGTCTGCAACATCTTTGAATTTAGACTAGTCCAAAATGTTGTCGTCTGGTAATGAGCTGATTGGATATGTTTGATTAGGATTTTCTCCTATTGATGTTAGTTTACAAAAGATATGGTGAAGAACATAAAACAATATGAAATGAGTTGGTGAGCGACCTAAACTCTTTAACTACAGATATATTAAACCAAGAAGAATGCTTGACAAAATTGTCACTGCCTAGTTCTGGTCTAATCGAATGATTTGATTAGTCAATCTAGCTTTTGACTCACAGTCGCTAATAACCATGTTAAATAAGTCGGATATGAAATTTTAATTGCAAGATACTTGCTTTGTTAACATCGGAGCATAAGGTCCGATGTAAATGCATTCCTAAACGACAAAATTTTAGACTGGCCCTAATTGAATGAGGTTTAAGACGACAAAACAAATTTGGTTTGAATCGAAGTACAAGGGGGTATTATATACATGAGGTAGAAAAATATTATGGCAAAATTGTTTGTTACAAGCAATTTCTTCTTTTCTCCTGTTTTCCACACCTATTTTTCTTCGGTGTGTAAAAAAACGGGATTCTTTAGGAATGGGTTAAATTGGCTTCTTTTTGCCAAACCTTGTTGTTGCTTCCTGAGTATAATTCTGACAATGTCAAAAGACCAGTTGCTCTATTAAATTTTGATGAAGAACATGTCTAATTAACTACATGTAACGACTTAACAAGTAACCAGAAGAAAAACTTAAGACCGGTCCAAAATGAAAGGAGTTGCAGCCGACAATTCAAAAGATATGCTTTTTTTCTTTTCAACTTTCTGGATAGAAAACATAGTTGAAACTGAAGAAATTGCTTGAATCAAGCAATTTCTTCATTTTCAACAATGTTTTCCCAATAACTTTTCTTTAGGGGCGCCAAAGAGCATCATTGTAAGGGAATGGGTAAAGAGTGGTTCGAATCTCCGCCCGTCACCCCTCGAAGGCCAGGATAATAAGTCAAGTGAGCTGTAGTCTCTCCGTTTGTATAGTTCCTATATATTGTCAGGCGGTCCATTTTTGTGTGAAACTTTTGTAAAATCTCCTGTGACATTCTGATAAGGCTGTCTATCGATAGTTGATTTTATTTGATGTAATTATCTGCCATAAAGCTGTAATTATCAGCTAGATGTCGACCCACAAATCTCTTGTCAAGTAAATGGAAAAGTGAATACTTGAAAATAACTACTCAACGAAACTTCAAATCAATATAAAAAATATATTAAACGTTATTAATATATATGGTCGACTATCAAAAGTTTGTAAACCTTTTAAGCAATCGATCAAAATTCAAATATTACTCGCTTTAAACAGAAAATAGTACATATGATCATGCAATGTTCCGTTCTTCTGTAAACCCATGATGACTGTTCAATTTGTGTAATGCTTATATATAAACTATAATTGTATTTCTCCACTTTCAGCAATTATTTTGCTTGTTTGTTGTTGTAAACATGTAATGATGTTTTATGCAATAAGATGTATTCTATTGTATTGTATTGTTAGATTCCTATAGATCGTCCGGATATATAAATATAAAGCGGCAGTATTAGTCCAGAAATTGTGCGTGTCCCAAACTGGATGAACAGTACGCATTAGTACCTTAACCCATTCGCACAAAATCACGTCTTCATACGCCCCCATCTAGAAAACAGCTTTCGAAAACGTTGTGGAATTTCTTCATTTTCAAAAATGCTTCCTACAACTTAAGGCAACTATTTTTTTTATTTTTGTCAATTCACCTTCTTGAAATTGTTGTCTGCCACTTCTTTCAATTTGGAATAGTCTAAAGATCTGTAGTGTGGGTATGTGTTGAGTTGGTTCGCTTCATACCAGTGTTTGAATTTGTCTCTTACCAATGGTGGATAATCGTAAATCTAAGTGGGATACAAGCTTAAGGCTATAGAAGGGTGCGGTGGTTGTACTGATGTGAGAAATACCAGGAATCCATGGTTAGGTGTTCCTACCTCCGCGATATAACTGAAATACTGTTAAAAGTGGCGATAAAGCCCATTCAATAAACCAATCAATCAATCATACCAGTGTTTGAAGTACTTAGCTGATTCAATACAGCGTTCATTAAATCTGTTGTATTGCATGTGAAAGTTTTAGCCGGTTTTTAACCCTTGTCGTGCTGTTCCGGGAATATTCCTGCTTTGATGATGTCTTTGGCAAGTGCATAGACTAGGATCAGCCTGCACTACCTGCTTATTATTATTGTTTTAGAGAAATTTTTAACCAAAGACCGATCTGATTATGTCATTGTCAATGTGGTGAAAAAAGGAAAAATGTTCAGCAGGACAATGCTTAATGGTCAAAGGTTATAATTGATTTCTATTAAGCTATGTATACACATTGTGTTGTTTTATGCTAAATAAATAGTCATTCCTGTTTTAGGTATTTTCGAAATTTGCCAAAACATAAAAAATTCATGCCACAAAATGTTCACACACACATATATATATATATATATAAACAAACAGTTTTGTATGAAGATAGAAATTCTGGATTTATACGTCCGTGTCGACTGTCATCTTAAAATAACTGGTGATTCCATGTCTCGAATCTTGAATAGTGGCGAGAAGATAGTGTATATTTGTATCAGTTTAATGCAGGTGATTGTTTATCAGTGTTGGAAGTCAACGTTTTTTTTTCCGGTCTAATTGAAGAGTTGATCGGTCGGCTGAGTCTTTGATTAACAGACTAGATCCGTCTTTCATGATTTAAAATAACCGTTTTTTTTTTCTTAATAATAGTTTAAAATAAGACAGTGTCTCATGAACAAATAGTAGATATATTTCAAGTAAACAACAAAAAAGTCGTCGGTTTTGCTTAATAAATTACCAAACTATCAAATTTTAGACTGGTCCAAACTGAAGGATGTTGTAGATGACAATTAATTTGATGATAGAATTAAATAAATCGTTGTCTTTTGGGGTAGAGAACATTATAGATAATAAAGAACTTACTTGTCACAACTATTTATTTTCTAAAGCTTTTACTTGAGGGGCGTCAAAAAGAGTAATTGTGTGAAAATGGGTTAAATGGGCCTCTAGTCTATTGATACGAATAACTGTCAAAATGCGTAGATTGTCAGAGATTGCTCTCCGTCAAGTTGAACGGAATTCGTCAGGGCAATTGACGGATCGTCGATGTCAATAGAAAATCGATTGACCAATCAATTGAAGCATTTAGACAGGAATTGAATGGTGACTTCTAACATTTATGTCAAGCATTTTGTTGGTTTGGCGACTTTAACGCCCTAATGTCAGCTTATCCAAGCTGTACTTACGACAACGAATTGCTGTTAACTATAACCACATTCTTTGAAAGCTGTGAAATCTCACTCGCCTTGTCTGTTGGAGGTCAATGGGTATGGTCAATGGCCCGTCATTTCTCGTAGCAAAGACTTTAAATAGACAGATATATCTGTTTGACCAATTTGCTTTTCGGTGTGGGATTCGTGGTTAGTAGTTTAAGTCAGTAACTCGTAGTCAGAAGTTTAAGCCAGTAGACCGTGGTAGGTAGTTTAAGCCAGTAAATCTTATTATCGAATAAATTTCACCCCGGCGGTATCGCTTTTAATCAAAACTGTTCAGCACTTAATAGCGTTTCATTTTTATTGAAGTTACTGCAGTATAGATTATGAGCATCGATAGAGGAATTTTTATGAGCGAGGTTTGTGGAATTCTTATTACATAACATTTTAGAAGACTTCAAGATGACGTTTTAACCTATTACCAGTTAACAACATTTTAGACTGGTCCAAATTCAAAGATATTGCTGACGACAATTTTTAGTCGACGAAGTCTTAAATTTTTTTGGTCGTTTGAAGTTGAAACATTTGTAGATAATATAGAGATTGCTTGTAATAAGCAATTTTTTCAATGTCCACAATACTTTTCTGAATGGCGTCAAAGAGCGTTATTGTGTTGGAATGGGTTAATGGATTTTATTATTATTATTTTTTTTTTTTTTTTTTTTTTACCTTAAGTTTGCTGCTTAATGGAATATATCGCCTTTAACGGATTTGTATCATAACAATTACATTAAAAATAGGTTTCCGGGTCGTTATAGGCGTGTAACAACGGACGAAACTAGGGCGTTAACGGAGAGAAAACGTATAAATCAATAATTTCATGTGTTGTTAACACCGGTAGCTTTTTTTAAAAAAAACTTCATAAACTTCAACCCTGATCAATGTATTGAAAACAAAGTATAGAAATAGAATCTATAGATTTTACCCGCAATATATATATTTTCCAGTTCTTCTTTTCAAAATTATTTATATCTGAGAAAAATCTAGGTGTACCATATTGAAGAGTTTACGAATTTATAAGAATCAGTGCGTAAGCAAATGAATACCTATAAGTACCTATAAATACCTATAAACACTGTCAATAATATAGTATTATACCAAGAATTTCCACTTAACAAAGGTCAAAATTCAGAGTAAAGTTAAAAAAACTTTTTCTGTGGAATGATATTATGGTCAATAAGCACATGCAAGGTTTCATGGCCGCGGCAATAGCTTTAGTAGGAACAGATATTTTACAGTTGCAAATAAACTTTAACCGGGAAATTTTTAAGTCAAAAAAGGGGTAAAAATTGCACTAAAGTGAATTTCATAGTATGAATCTATTGTTTTAGAAAGACATGATGGTCACAAGTGCATACGTAAAGTTTCGGAGCAATAACATTAGTAGAAAAAGAGACATGGGGCATGCACGTAAAACTTTAACTAAAGCATCACGCCGATGCTCGGATGACAGGAATACACACCCCTTTTTGTGCGAATAGTCGAGTTTAAACGATAAAGAAAGCCAGTGTGGAAAATCTGCGTCCCTTATTTTGTGTGAAATGTTGTATAGCATGATATGAATAAATGACCAATCTCGGCTGCCAATCAAAGGATCGATCGATGAATCAAATCATTCACTTATAGTGTAAGTTAACTCTAAATTCCGACTTCGACTGACATTAATGTGATGCATTTTGTTGGTTAAGCGACTTAAACGTCGTAACTACAGCTTATTCAAGCTCTAGTTACGACGCTTAGGTCGCATACCAACTACATGTATTTCACTTGTTCCTTAAATATGTCAAGCCATAAATTTTGAAAAATAACGGTATTAAACTTCCTGTTGGAGTTAGTTGGTGTGGCCAGCGAAGTCAGTTGGTGGAGCCAGTGTATTCAGTGGTCGGGGCTAGCGATCCGCCGATTGATATATATATAAATCCGTGATTTAAACTCCTCTGCAATGTTATGATACAATCTTTGACTTAGGTGTTGGGAAATTCGACGATGATTCTAAACTCTAGATAATCGTAATTAACGCTTCCCTGTTTTGTAAAATTTGGACCTGTCCAAATTCAAAAGTTTTGCAACTGACAATTAAAATTCGATTTAATTTGAAAAATAATTTTTCATTGGGATAGAAAATGTTGTGGAAAAAAGAAGAAATTGTCCGTTACAAGCAATCATTTCTCTTTCCACAATGATTTCTCCAGTCTAAAACACAGGGACAAAAAAACAGGGATTATACAGGAAAGGGTTAAGTGGCTTTGACCTTTCTTGTCTTTATTGCCTACACAGGTTTTGTGAAAGATCGGACTTTAAAAGTTAGCGGTAGAGAGGAAACGTTACAGCCAACCTATCTCTGCGTTGATTGATAAACATTCGATGACTTTAAATGGCTTCAATTGACATTGCTTTGTAATGACATTTATTTATCTTTAATCTGACGCGGGAGGCATTCGAATTTTCCTACCGAAGTAACATATAAATCTATTATCAAAAAATTATATTGAATCAACTGTAATGAAGATAAGGGATGGATTAGAAAGTGTTATCTTGGAGAAATTGACGGATCACTGGCCCCGCCCACTGCCCTCCGACTGGAAGTTCAATTTAGATATCAAAAGGCGCCTTAACCCTTTCCCGTTTTCAAAATTTTAGACCAGTCCAAATTCGAAAGAATGCAGACTACAATCAAAAGTGGGTGCAATCTGAAAAGTAACGACCCTACAAATTAAAAAAAATCGTGGGAAAAGAAGAAATTGCTTGTGACAAGCAATTTCTTCTATTCCCACAATGTTTTCTCAAGTATAAATTCACAGGGACGTGAAAACAAGGGATTGTACAGGAAAGGGTTAATGGTCAGCTATATGCAACATAATAAAATAGATAGATGGGGACCTCATCATCAAAAGTCACAACTTGAATAAGCTGAAGTTATAACGTTTAAGTCGCCTATCCAAATACAAAATGAATAACGAAAATGTTATAGTTCAAAGATCACATCCGACCTAACTGAATTATTTTGTTAGTCTATCGTTGTTTTTTTTTTTTTGTTTTTTTTTTTGTTTTTTTTTTTGTTTTTTTTTCTTTTTTTGTTTTTTGTTGGGGTTTTTTTTGTTTTGTTTTTGTTTTTTGTTGGTGGTGGTGGTGGTGGTGGTTTTGTTTTGTTTTTTTGGTTTTGTTTTGGTTATTGTTGTTTGTTTGTTTGTTTGTTTGTTTGTTTGTTTTATGGAAAGAGGCTGTCCGTAAGTTACGGTTTTCCTCAAGTTATCTTTCCTTTATTGTGAAAATTTCATGTACTAAAAACTGTCGTCTGCACCTTCTTTTAATTTGAACCACCCTAGAACTCTGACGTCTGCTAGCTGCAATCGATCAGTTTAACAGACCTCTGAAAGTTTTTGCCCGCGTTTCAAGTGTTTAATATCAACTAGATCGAAGCACCAAAATCGACATGAAAACATCAGAACTGTTCAAGAATTGTTGTGAGAGCATTTTGCTCCATATCTTGATTACTCGAGGACAAATGCAATGTAAACATAATAAATTTGGAATATTCTTCCATTCTGCTACTCTTCTGTTCACTTCATTATTCAAGTCTGTGATTCTTCTATTCTGCTCCTCTACTATATTGTTCAACCCATTCTTCAAGTCTGTTCTTCTCCTATTCTGCTACTCTACTATTCTGTTCACTTCATTCTTCAAGTCTGTTATTATTCCATTCTGTTACTCTACTATTCTGTTCACTTCATTCTTCAACTCTGTTATTATTCCATTCTGTTACTCTTCTATTCTGTTCACTTCATTCTTCAACTCAGTTATTATCTTGCTACTAAACTATTCTGCTCGACCAAATCTTCAAGTCCGTTATTCAGCAATTCTGCTACTGTACTATTCTGTTTATTTCATTTTTCAAGACTGTTATTCTGCCATTCTGCTAATTTTATTCGGATGTTCTACCTTTCTGTTTACATTTTTGATAAGTATCTTATTTGACTTGAAACTCAGGCCCGTAGAAAACTTTTCGAAATTGGGGTGGGCTTTCTTTGGAACACCTTAACCATTTCCTGTTCAATCCCTGTTTTTTACGTCCCTGTGATTTTATGATGGAGGACACATTGTAGAAAAAGAAAGGAATTGCTTGTAACAAGCAATTTCTTCATTCTCTACAATGTTATCTAACCTCCTAAATGTTTATCTTTCGAAAGAATCTACTTAAAATATTCTTCTGCAAAACCATTGAATTTTGACAGATATTAAATATTGAAAAAAGGAAAGGGTTTAAGATTCGGGGAAGGAGGCTAACTTGTGTACCAAAATATTAACGACCTTTGCGCCTCACCCAATACCAAACTCTTGTTCTAATGGGCATGAGTTTAGCATAAAAGGTATCACAACTTTTCAAGTTGACATCAAGATACCCCAATGCACAGTAATTTAACCATAAATCGTACTATTAAGTTGGTATTTGGGATTATATTCGTTATATCCAATAGATAATAAAACCATGGTAACTTAATACCCTGGGGTCAGCAGGGGCGTACCAAACATTCTTAAAGGGCTATTTATCATTCTCAAAATGTAAATTCTGATCACACTGGTCGGAAATTTAAGATCAAACGAAAAGGTTACATTGGACAGTCTTATATCTTTTTTTAGTCAATCTAATAAATAGTTAAAAACGAAATTATATATGTATTTAAATAAAATTAAATTATTACATAAGATCATAAATGAAAGACAGCATCTTTTGGAATTATAAATCAAATTACAGGAATTATGCTCTAGTATCCATAAACTTGAGTCTGGAACAAAGACTTCAAAACATGTTATCTACTGGTTAAGAACATCGTGAACTTGAACGAGTAAATGATCTGGGGATTATTTTAGAGTAGAATGGAATAAGCGAGTTTTTAAGGAATTCACCGTTTTAACCCGTTTTAACCCATTCCCACTCAATCCCGCTTTTTACGCATCTCAAGAAAAAAATCTTCGGAAAACATCGAGGACAATAAAGGAATTTCTTGTAATAAGCACTTTCTTCAATGTCAACAATATTTTCAAACCCTACAAGGCAAAGATTTTCTAAATTCCACCAACTTGAAATTGTCGTCTAAAGCTTCTTTCAATTTGAAATAGTTTCGTGTTGTCTGTTTGTTTGTTTGAATGGGGTTTAACGCCCTTTTTAACGATTTTTCAGTCATATCGTGGCGGCTGGAGTACCTAACAATGGATTTCTTGTATATCTCGCACCAATACCACCATTATATCCTTTCCTAGACTCCATGTCTGTATTTCTGTATAACGTTAGTTTACGACGTTAGTTTACAACGTTGGAAAATTCCTATGTTTTGATGCATGTCAATACATGTAGAAATACATGTAAACGAATAAATGAATATATAAAACGAAACGAAGGGAGAGGAAAAAGATGATTAACCGACTTATGAAATTTCCCCTCCCCGAATCTGTTTTCACTTCTTATCAAAATATTTGAAATTTTCCTCCGATATGTTTATTGATACTGGGTGCCTGGAATTCAAAAGAACAACCCGATTTAGAACACCAATTAACTTGGATGCCTTTTAGCGACTTTAGAACTCTTATTATAGGTTTGAAATTTCGGGGGACCAACTTAGACGAAAACAAAACAAAAACTATTCCCTTTATTTCTTATGATTGAATGCCATCAAACAAAACAAAGCAAATAGTATACAAGTTTTTAGTAAAATTTGATGGATCTAATTTGTGTTTAAGCATATAAAATAGTCAAATGCCAAACTTTGTTTGTGGAAGTATAAAAATTCAAACATACAAAAAACTTGAACATTTAAAGACGGAATTGAAATTAAGTTATTTTTATTCTTTCAAGGAAAAAAGTCTCTCAACTTACATAGTGCCCTACTGATTCACACACCGTCATAAGGGAATGCAAGGATTTAATCCATTACCAGACGAAAGAATTTTAGACAGATCTGCATTGAAAAGAGATGACGACAACAATTTAACCCATTCCAACTCAATCCCTCCTTTTTACGCCCCTCAAGAAAAAAGCTTTGGAAAACATTGTGGAAAATGAAGAAATTGCTTGTATCAAGCAATTTCTTCATTATCCACAATGTTTTCTACCCAAAATGACAAAAAAAATTCAAAATTCTATCAACTTGAAATTGTCGTCTGCAGCTTCTTTCAATTTGGACCAGTCTAAAATTCCACTGTGTTGGAATGGGTTAAAGTTTATGAGATGTTAGATTTCTTATTTTTCTGGATAGTAAACATTGTGTTAAATGAAAAAATTGCTTGTTGTAAGCAATTTCTTCTTTTTTACACAATATTTTTTTTCCAATTGCGTCATTGTGTGGGAATGGGTTGAATGGAATGGAGACATGTATGGAGACATGTATTTTGACATGGAATTGTGTTATACGACTCAGGACGGGAAAGTAAAAACTCTGGAGTTAAGATGTGTTGTGTTTCAATATATCGGTAACACCGTCTAAGATCCTTTCCGTCAGTCATAAATGGAAGACCTCCGAAACTTGTATTATTCGCTCGTGTGTGACTTAACCCATTACCGTATTTAGACTGGTCCAATTTGGAAGAAGTAGTCGGCGACAATTTGTGGTTTATGATTTTTTCAACTTTCTGGGTAGAAAGCATTGTGTAAAATGAACAAATTGCTTGTTGCAAGCATTTTTTTCGTTTTTACATGATGTTTTCCAAAGCCTTTTCTTGGGGAGGGGGATGGATCGTAAAAAAACGGAACGGGTTACTCGTCGCCAATGCCTTCTACCAGCTAACTTATGATTTATCGCTGGTCATATATTTTTCCTTCTACCAGCTAACTTATGATTTATCCCTGGTCATATATTTTTCCTTCTACCAGCTAACTTATGATTTATCCCTGGTCATATATTTTTCCAGCGAATGCCGTTTGAGACCGTAGAACATCAGCGGACGCGGATTACGCTCCGTCAATTAGTAACAAGCTAATTCACCATTTTCCACCATGTTTTCCATCGATTTTTAACTTGATGCCGTGAAAAAGCAGTATTGTGTGGGAATGGGTTAAAGATATTAATAATTTTGGGAAAGAAGTTATCGATGACAAGAAAATGGGATTTGAAGTACTCAACGTCCTTAAACTTGATCATCCAAAATATTAAAATGTCCATTGAAAAGAATATTATTGCCGCCGGAACGTATAATTTTCAACTGTTTCGAGTTTGTTCAATGAAGACTATTTTATTCAAGTTTTCAGACATAAAATATGGATGAACAGTTTCTGTAAAGTTTCTATCTAACTTTTTTTCACAAACGGAAAGATAAATTCAAGTGGGTTAATGCTTGATAAATGATAAAGAATGAGAAATGAAAATCAAATATTGACTTTCTAAATCGTCCCTATCGTATAATGGCCGTAGAGACGCCATCAAAAAATGGATTTTCAGGGAGCTTATGGGTTTTTTTTATCCCCTAAGGTTTTACAGCCTGTATATCGGCGTTGAGCAACCAAAACCTCGAGACTTCAGCTTGGCTTATTTATGCCTCATTTATGTTGATTAATAGTTTCATTGCATACTCCATTCAATTTCATTTTCATTCTTTATATGAATAGGCCAACAGAGACAGAAACAGAGAGAGAATGGAGACAGACAGACAGAGAGAGAAAGATGGGGAGAGAGAGAGAGAAAGAGAGAGAGTAGATTTTCAAAAGATTCATCCTCTGTTAGGTTCACAGTTTGAGGGATGCTCTGAAATTTTACGCAATTGTATGAATAAATCAATTGAAAACAATCTATACTTAGAACAACATTTACTCTTAGATAAGCAAGTTTGAGTAAGCTATCATGATAGGCGATAAATGTTTCTCGAGACTCATGCTTGTGAATCTATACATAGAACAACATTTTCTCTTAGATAAGCAAGTTTGAGTGAGCTATCATGATAGGCGATGAAGGTTTCTCGAGACTCATGCTTGTGAATCTATACATAGAACAACATTTACTCCTAGATAAGTAAGTTTGAGTGAGCTATCATGATAGGCGAAGACGGTTTCTTGAGACTAATGCTTGTGAATCTATACATAGAACATATTTACTCCTAGATAAGCAAGTTTGAGTGAGCTATCATGATAGGCGAAGACGGTTTCTCCTACGTCGTATTTTGATAATTGAATTTGAGCAGCATCTATCAAATTCTTCCTCTCGTTGGTTTAAAGAAAAAAATCACACCTCTATACAGAAAAAATGAGTACTCATCTCTTTTGACTAGTTGCTCATAAAGTTGTAAAAAAATTCTTCAACTTGTAAAACCTTCGCTTATTTGTCATCTTTTTAAACAATAAGAAATTTTTTTTTGATTGAGGCATGAAAATATAAAAATGTTTCTGTATAATTAGCTTTGCGGCTTCATACAGTGTAAAGTTGTTTCTGATTTCAAATGTTAATTTTCATGAAGATCAAATAGTCGTCTGCAACTCCTTTCAATTAGGACGAGTCTAAAATTTTGCCGTCTGGCAATGGGTTAAAGTCAGTTTCCATTTACCAATGATATCTCCTCTCCTGAATGACAAGAAAAGAACTCTCCCTCTCTTAACCCGTTGCTACATAGTCCCGCTTTTACAACCAAAGAGAAGAAGAGCTTTAGAAAACATTGTGGAAAATGAACAAATCGCTTGACAAGGCAATTTCCTTATTTACATGATGTTCTCTTTCCCCGTATGACATAAAGGGATCAATTTTGTGACATTGAAATTGCCGTTTTCAACTTCTTTGAATTTCGACCGATCTAAATTTTTGTCATCTGGTAACAGGTTTGACAAGTACCTACTACAAGATAATTTCTCAAATACATTGGTAAAACAATACATCTTTCCTTCTTTTGAAGCATGTGTTGCAGAGTGTTAACCCATTCCCACACAGCAAAATTTTAGACTGGTCCAAATTGAAAGAAGCTGCAGACAACAATTTCAAGTTGATGGAATTTTGAATTTTTTCGTCTTTTTGGATAGAAAACATTGTGGATAATGAAGAAATTGCTTGATACAAGCAATTTCTTCATTTTCCACAATGTTTCTAAAGTTTTTTTCTTGAGGGGCGTGAAAAGGAGGGATTGAGTTGGAATGGGTTAACCCATTCCCACACAGTGATGCTTTTTGACCACCCTCGGGAAAACAATTGGAACAACATTGTTTGACAAGCAATTTCTTCATTTTACACAATGTTTCTACCTAGAATGAAAAATCTAAAAAAAAATCATAAACTTTTTTTGCCGTCTCATTTGGTGTCGAAGGAAGGTAAAAGCATCATTTATGAACGCCCAAGAGAGACCTTTGAAAAGTCTATACTTTAAATTGTCGTCTGCAACTCCTTTCAATTTGGACCAGACCAGTCTAGATTCTTTAAAATTTTGCCGTCTCGTAAAGTGTTAAAGGAAGGTAAATGCATCATTTATGAACACTCCGGAGAGAACTTTGAAAAGTCTATACATTAAATTATCGTCTGCAACTCCTTTTCATTTGGACCAGTCCCTTTTTTAAATTTTGCCGTCTCGTAAGTGTTAAAGGAAGATAAAAGCATCCTTTATGAACGCCCCAGAGAGACCTTTTAAAAGTCTATAAAGAGCTAAACTGTTCATTTTATAAATCACCGTGAAGTGTCATAGAACGTGAATTGAATATCATTAGAATATGAGTAAGATTGTATAAACGCTTTACCAAGATGATTGAAAAACAAAAATTGTGATCTTCCTTGATTTTTGAAAAACGTTTAGTGCGGTCCATTTACACTTGCATTAAGGTAGAATACCCGTAAAGTGCTCTTTTTGAATCGACACGACGTCGGAATTCCTCGAATGACGACTTTTTATGTCAGTTTCACTATGATGACTTAAATGACTTTAACTACGTTATTTTAAAGTCTTCCGTCTATCGCAACTTCTCGTTCAATTCTACGAGCGTTATCTTTCGATAGGTGGCATTTTTCAAATACTGAAGCATTCTGGGTAGTGTCATTCGTGACAACTCGGCCGATTCTGTCGTACTACATTCAAAATGCCAGCGCCCATTGAAACGCACGCTTCATTTTTTTGATGTCTCTTCAGGTAAGACATGAGTGCTTTCGCATTTCTAATAATAATTTTTCTAATTAATTTTGGGCGACAGTTAAGTTTGATTTCTCCACTATTGTAGGTTTCATTGCAAATACCCTATTGCTACTTTTTGGCGATATTTTATGGAGTTATGCGTACGACGTAGTAATATTTATCCCAATCTGGATAAGTGACACGGTACCGAAGACAGGTAGACCGGTACCGCCGTCGACGTTAAAGTCGACAGTGGTACCAGTCTAGAAGACAGGTCAACCTTCGGTGAATATGACATGCGCAGACAACGTTCTGCGAGTGTATTCCAAAGTTTACGGGAATGGCCGAATGTGTTCCGATTGGCCTTCCGATGCGAATTTAGCGGAAGGTATTTTCCAAAACGACGCACTACGGGTATTCTATTTTAATCCTTTCGTGTCAATCCCTGTTTTGGCGGCGCTCTGATTTTAACATTGAGAAAACATTGTGGGAAAAGAAGATATGGTTGTGACAAGCAATTTCTTCTTTCCCCACATTATTTTCTACCCTGTATGTGGGTTATTTTTAAAATCGCAGTCCTTTTTAGATGTCGTCTGCAACTTCTTTAGAATTGGACAAGTCAAAAATTTTGAAAAACAGGAAAGGGTTTGTAGTATTAATGTACTGAGGTAAACAGAGAGAACTGTCTCACCCAAATCATTGATATACAAAGAAATTCTGTAATTCTGCTTAAGTGATCAACTGAACAATAAGTTTAGTAAGAGGAGAATCTTTAAGATATTTTCTGTGGCATTTGTTATTCATGCGTCTCATTCACAAAATATGCGTCTCATTCACAAAATATATCTTCGGTTTTCGAGAAAGACCTCGTAACTACAGCTCGAACACCGTCGATGTGACGTTTCACTTCCCATATACCTGTATCATACATGGACATATCTGTAATGTGTTAATTTGTGAAAAGTGATGCAAGATAAAGTTTCTAGAACAGCATCTACTCCAAAGGATGCCATGCCTAAAGGTTGAAAAGAACATAATTAACCATCACCTGTTCAATCCCTGTTTTTTCCTCCCTGTAGTTTAATAAATGATAAAACATTGTAGAAAAAGAAGAAATTGCTTGTAGCAATCAATTTCTTCTTTTTCCACAATATTTTCTACCCTACTGAATTGTTATCTTTAAGATTTAATCAACTTTTAACTTTGTCTGTAAAACCTTTGAACTTGGACAAGTCTATAATTTTGGAAAATAGGAAAGGGTTTCTTTATCAAAGATCATTTTAGTGAAATATATGACGTGGCTGAATAGATTTGTCAGTTAACGTTAGTCAAGCCTTTTCAGTGCAGTTTCTTATAAAATGTCGTTTTGAACGGGGGCGCTATTGTGACAAAGGGGTTTTTGTTGTTGTTTTTTGCAAACACCGTTTTAACTCATTCATACAAAACAAAATTTTAGACTGATCCAAATTGAAAGAAGCTGCAGACGATAATTTCATTTTTATTCATTTATTTATTTATTTATTGTTGATGAAATCTTTCGAATCTTTGTCTTTTGGGACAGAAAACATTGTGGATAATGAAGAAATTGCTAGTAGCAAGCTATTTCTTCATTTTCCACAATATTTTCCAAAGTTTTCATATTGTGAGGCATTTAAAGGCGTCACAGTGTGGGAATGGGTTAAGCCATCCCTCATAATCCCTCTTTTTACTCTATATATCGTCGGTGCACTAGCAAAATATCGTATCTACATATTATTAAAGCTTTCGTTACGGTAATTGTCTGATGCACCGACATTATATGACCTAGAAACAAAGTTTTGGACAATTTCATGCACTGAATTTGTTGTCCACTACATGTTAATTTTGGACCAATCTAAAATTTTGTCCTTTGGTAACAGGTTAAATGGAATTTTGAATATTGACCTTATAGTAACCTCGAAGCAGATAGAGTTTCTCTCCTTTCCGATGGCAACTCACGTAAACATTTTTAAGGAAATAGGGTAAAAAAATGTAATATTTAGAGGGGATAAAATGTATGACGAACGAATCACGAACAGTCCTGCAAAGGGGAAGTTTCCTGAAGTTTAAGCCGTTTTTCATGAACTATGATGCTTAACTTACATGAAAGATAACTAGATTTTTGCATTAAGCGTCATTTGTCTTCCATCTCTTAGACTCCCTGAAGAAAAATCAAAAACCTTGCTGGAAAATGAGAAACTGTTTGTAATCAGCAACTTTCCCTTTTCTCACAATGTTTTCTACTTTATTTAGCTCTTATATTACAATTTTAACACGCTTTGTAATGTCGTATGCAATTTCTTTCGATTCGGACCAGACTAAAATTTTGTCCTCTGGTAATGGGTTAGGCCCGATGCTCATAAATCACGATTCTTTGCAATATGAGATTTGTGTGGATTTGTGCATTTCGCCCATACATCTTTGATACAGCCTTATACCGTACCCTAAACGTCATTTGTCTTGCTCTCCGGTTACCGAGCACCCGTAGCGGAGCACATAGACCGTGAAAATTGCCTTTCTGTTGGCGACAAAATGAAATATCAAGGGGACACCTACCCAGTGTGGTTTAAACTTTTAAATTTTGAAGTTTTATCATTTACTTCAAAATACAGTTGAAGAGGCTTATATACCACTATGTACGCTTTTATATTGGATATACGTTTTGGATTTCGTTATTCAGAAGCACATACTTACGAAAAAATACTTGTTTGACTAATCTAAGGTAAGGATTTATAGTTCATTTCGTCGTCGTCGTTCTAAAACGACGTAACTACAGCTTTGTTCAAGCTGTAGTTACGTCGTTTTAGAACGACGGCGACGATTTACTTTTAGTGACGCAGGTTTTTCTAATAGATGACAGAGATTTTTGTAAGATAATATCAGAAAAATGTGAAGACTTCTTTAATGTAATTAGATAAGAAAATTGCATTGCAATATCGTCGTTGGGCGAGCGAAATGTCGTAACTACAGCTTTACTCAAGCTGTAGTTACGACATCTTGCACGCCCAAAGACGATATTTATTCACAACCTTTTTTCATAAGTCAAGTTCGTCCTCAAGTTGACACATTCACGATTACTCTGCTAGAGAAATTCAGTAGTTGATAATGCGAATCCCCTCCATGTAAATTTTTTTTACGAGAATAAAAACTAAAAAGATTGTAAAACAAAATCAAGTTATTCTTGGATATCTTTCCACGGTCTGTTACATCCATCTGGAATGGGTGCTTTAAACACTGCTTCAAAACATGGATACTAGCTTACTAATAAGTTTTTAAAGAGTTACTAACAGAGTTACTATATAATAAGTTTTAATAAGTTTTTAAAGAGTTCAAATGTTATCACGGAAAGATGCCATGATTCGGGCGAGTCAATGTCGTTGGTTGGTACAGTGGAATCCTCTTAATCGCAACCCTACTAATAGCAAATCACAGCTTAATTGACTAATCGCGACCGTCAATTAAGAAATCAACCGACCAATCAAATTATTTATTCAGCCCGGACCTGAGCTTATCAACTCCAACATTTGCCGAAATTTTGTTTACCTTTATTGTTGGTTTGTCGACTTAAACGTCGTAACTACAGCTTATTCAGGCTGTAGTTACGACGTTATGGTCGCCAACCAACCATTCTCCTTATTTGTTACATACTACTGGCTATACATTTCGCTAAATAACGCCGTAAAAAATCGGAGTGGGACTTCCTGTAGGAGTCAGTGGGCGTTGCTAAAGGAGTAAGTGGGCGGGGCCAGCGATTGATCACTTACAACTCACATTTTGCACAAACATTAGATTTATAGAACAAATAGATTCTTTTGATAGAAACTTCTGGTTAATTGGAACAAAAGCTTTGACAAATTGGTATTACAATTAACCGGATTCTACTGTTTATGTGACCGTCAAGACGAAAAGGACCTATCTGTTTTTCCGTAATACAAATACTTAAAATGAAAAAAAGAGTGGGTCTGGGATAGGTCAACCTAAGGTCATTCCAGATTCAGAAAAACCTCGGAATGAACCGTACAGACCCTGGTCAGTCTGATCAGTTCGCGCACAGTCTGACAAGAGTCTATATTTTTCGCAGCACTAAGGAAGCTATTTTTCGCCTGACGTGTCGGAGATAGTTTGTTCAGTTTAACGAGGTACCATGACCAACAAAACCGCTGTTTACATCTTATTCGGTGTATTGGGTTCACTTGTACATCGCCGTTGTCATTCTAAAACTTCGTAACTACAGCTTGAAACATTAACTTGTCGTCTGCAGCTCTTTTCAATTAGGACCAGTCTTAAAAAAATGTCGTCTGGTTATGGTTTAAGAAGAGGCATGTGTTGAGACAGTACATAAATGCGTCTAGAACAAAAATATTCAGGGCAAAAAGAATGTTGTCGTATCTTCGATATCTCGAAAGATTTCTTTGGTTACATAGTGAAACATCGGCACTGCATCTCTCCAACTGCATCCTAGAGCCTCCTTTGACGAACTGAGACACAAAGACCCGGCTGTAGACTGTTTGATACTGAAAAAAAACGAGTGAGAAAACAAGATGCGATATTCTAATAAAAGATTTTTTATGGTTACCTTACTTTGTTCTTAAAGATAATAACATTTTTGATGACGAACGTACAGCCCGAGTTTCAAAAGAATGCAAGTACTGTTTTTTTCACAAGAAGGACCGCACTACGTCCAGATTTTTTCTATAACAGCCTAGCTTGAAAATAACGGAATGAAGGACTGTATTGACTAGCGTGATATCGACTCGGATAGCCGAGATATGACGAATGATTACGGTTTTAAATTACGACATTGGATGACCGGCTTCGTGAGTTTAAAGGGCGACCATTGTTTTGGGGATAGGTTGGAAGTCAAGATCTTTACGTGATTTATGAAAAGGTAGCATGTGGCGATTACACACGGAACAACTCCGACCCCTGGTCGCTAAGAATATCCTTTCCGACACTCGTCTCCCACCAATGGGTGAATAATTATAAACCAAAGTGGGTTGAGCAGCTGGAGACTCGTAAAGGATATAGTGGTAGTACTGGTTGAGAAATACCAGGAATCCATTGTTAGGTGCTCCAGCCGCCGCGATATGACTGAAGTTCTGTTAAAAGTGTCGTTAAACCCCATTCATTTACCAGTCAATCAATCACACTGAACGACGGAGATCTTGGAACAAAAAATATTCAAACAGAAAGCAAGGAGACAGCTTAGACTTATTAGCTAGCAAGGCGTCAGCTTTGATAGCTTAAGTTAACAGACAAGGTTTTGAGGTCGACTCAGAGTTCAAGCGAGTGTAAACTGCCACTGGAGGCTTAACCACTGAATCCACTGAATGTATACGCCAAATATAGTAGTTCTTGTGTATACTCGAGCATATTGTGTAAAATGACTGGTCATGTGAATAAACTTAATTCAAATTGTAGAGAACACCTTCAAAAGCATGCTATACAACCCATTCAAAATTCAATCCCGCTTTTTGAGAATCCACAAAAAAGGTGTTGGAAAACATTGTGGACAATGAAGAAATTGCTTGTAACAAGCAATTTCTTCAGTGTCCACAATGTTTTCTACCCTACAAATGGCAAAGAAGATTACATGGCAAAACAATGCTTTGCTAGCTTACAGTACTTTCAATACTTTGATTCCAAATTGTTATGAGTGTTCACCCATTTCCACACAAATGTTTTAGACTTGTCCAAAAAAAAAAGCTGCAGACAATTTCGAATTGTTGGAATTTTGGATAATTTCCTCTTTTTGGATAAGAAAAACATAGTGGATACTGAGGATATTTCTTGATACAAGCAATTTCTTCATTTGTCCTGAGATGAAATCGATTGCCCCGATGTCAAAGAGAACTAAAAGGATAGAATCCATGTTTAATAAGATGTGTTTGTGAAATATAAACGTCTACCGTTTAGTCAAACCCTCTACGGCAGGGTCCAAATAGCTGCTCTTGACCTTGTTAGGCTTACATTAGATTCATGCGTAGAATAGAAATTTGCGGATCGCGGAGGTCAATGAAAAAAATTGACCAATAAAATCGTTCGTTTATACCGGAATTATTCTTTTAACTGTGACATTTGTTTAAGCCTATTTATGGTAATTTGACAACTTAAACGTTGTTACAACAGATTATGATTGCGTTTGATATCTTAGTCAAACTTCCTGTCGGAGTCAGAGGACGTGACCTGCGGAGTCAGAGGCCTCGATCAGACAATTCAGTCCGGTTCGAATAGTTGTTGTTTTGTGATTGTTTTATAGTTGAGCTTAACGGCCGATATTCAAGTGTTTGCTTATTCCTTTCAGTCACAAATTGAAACACCGCTTCATTCAAAGTGTCTTATTTCAACGTATAAGGTATACGAGATTTTATCACGCAAGTTAACGTTTAATACGGGGTATGGTGGTAAATAATACGTATTTTATCTCTTTCAAAATCAGTTTTACCGAAATTGGTTTTGTTCACATTCTCATAGGATTCAACCAAACTTTTTAACAGGGCTTCCTTCTTTTTAAGATTTCCCCTTTCCGTTTACATATATCTACTGAAGTAAATAAGGTATTAACTGTATTTCTTCTACGTTCACAGTTTAAAATTCAAAGATGAATCACGGGGAAATGTGAAGCTAAATATGAATATATTTAACCAATTACCACACGATGACGCCCCCCTGGTATTATAGTCATAGAACACTTTGTGAGAAAAGGAGAATTTTTTGGTAACAGGCAATTTCACTATTTCTCACAATATTTCCTCGCAGAAGATAATTTTAAGTTAATCAAATTTTTAAAACCTTCTTCTTACGGGGTACAAGCAATTTCTTCACTTTCCACGATGTATTCACAAGATATTTTTCTTGAAGCGCGTAATAAAACAGGTTTGCGTTCGAATGGATTTAACTTGATACAATACCAGAGCAGACACTGCTTATTACTAACAGATTCTCTTTTCCCACAATTTTCCTTCGAAACTGTTCATGACAAAATTGATCAACCCATTCCTAAACAAGCAATTTCTTCATTTTCCATGATGTTTTCTATAGCCTTTTTTTCTTGGGGGTGTAAAAAGGAGGGATGATGTGGGAATGGATTAATCTTTTTCCACAATGATTTCATTGATGTTATTCTTGTACCCACTCTGTTTTTACCATTATTATTGTCATCATATTCTCTGGTGATGGGTAAGATAAGAGCAAAAAGTACAAACCCATGTAAATCTAGTCCAAATAGAGATAAATTAAACTTTTCGTTTATGATATTCACTTTAGATTAAATTACCTTCCATAACACGGTGTAATTCATTTTATGTGAAATAGGGCCATCAACGCGAATCTTATCAAAGATATATATCAAAACTTTGCTCTGATATAAAGCTGATGAATTTTGGCAGTAACCTAGACATCAATCTAATACCCTTAACCAAAGGACGCAGTTTAAGACTGGTCCAAATTCAAGAAACTTGCAAACGAAAATTCAAATTTGGTGTATTTTTTACATTCTGAAAAATAAAAATGCAAGATTGAAAGCGGTGAATGTATTTAAGAAATTGTTTATTTCAGGTTTTTTTCCACACTGTTATCGTCATTACAAATTGTGGGCAGGTGAAAGCCAGTAACTGACGGATAGTCACTGTAAATGAAAAAAAATAATAGACAAATCATTTATTCAGACCTTCGGCGAACTTTAACTCCGACATTTGTATTCAATATTTGTATTTGTTTTTGCGACTTAAAAAACGTAACTACAGCTTATTCAAGCTGTAGTTACGACATTTAAATCGCAAACCAATGATCTGTATTTTATATCATGTCCCTGGCCATATGTTTACAAAATAATGCCGTGTGTTACTTCTGTCGAACTGCCATGTCGGAGTCAGTGGGCGTGGCCAACTGGCTGGCCAAGCGATCCACTTTTTTTACTAGAAACGTTTATTTGAACAGAATCAATGAACATTCTTTCAACAGCAAAAGGCGAATCTCTAAGCTAGAGAAAAAAGTTAATTCGTTTTGAATGTATGAGAAACTCTTTAAAATTGTTGCAATATAAATTATTTTAGATTGGAATCGTAAATTGTTTATATTCATCTGTGAAATAACCTTTTTCGACAAACGATGTCTTAAAACGTCCTATAGAATATTGTACATACAAACCAACATATATAGTTGTCGTTCTAAAACGTCGTAACTACAGCTTGATTCAAGCTGTAGTTACGACGTTTTAGAACGACAACGACGATATATTTTAGGCAATTAATGAGTATCTTAATTCATTATCACACAACAAAGTTTTAGATCGGTCCAAATTAAAAGCTGCAATCGACCAATTCAAGTAGAATTTATAAAATCTTTGTCTTTAGTGTAGAAAACATTGTGGACATTGAAGAAATTGCTTGTTACCTGCAATTACTCATTGTCCACAATGTTTTCTAACGCCTTTTTCTTTAGAGGCGTAAAAATGCGGGATCGTATGGGAATGGGTTAATAGCGAAATCCTGATCCTGAACACATGTTAGACTGGTCCAAATTCATAGAATTTACAGACAACAATTTCAGTTGATACAATTTAAATTGTTTGTCTTTTAGGAAGAATGCATTGTGGATACTGCAGAAATTGCCTGTAACAAGCAATTCTTCATTTTTCAAAATGTTTTCCAGAACTGTTTCCTTCAAGGGCGAGAAAAAAGCGTCATTGTATGGGAATTGTTTGATGAGAAGAATGAACTTACTGGAATATTGTCAACGGCTAGCTGAAAATATACAAGGCTTCGCTTTGGAATGTTCGTGTTATAACTTTTAAAAGTTATATTTCGGAACCATTCCTATCTGTTTTCTTTTGGAATGGACCTTAATGAATTTCGGTAAAATGCATGACGGAGTTGAAAATTCACTAACGGTTTAAATAAAAGATTTGATTGGTCAATCGACTTTTTCATTGACAGCGAGGACCCGTTCATTAAAAATGATCAAAATATGTGTCGTACCGTATAGAAGAAGCTATAGGGCAAAAAGGACCGGGATGGTTTTATACTTGAGAAAACATTGTGGAAAAAGAAGAAATTGCTCGTAACAAGCAATTTCTTCTTTTTCCAAAATATTTTTTACCCCCTGAATGATTATATTTCAGATAAGTTCAACTCTAAATTTTCTAAAATTTGTCTTAAATTTCAAATCAGGAAAGGGTTTAAGTGTTGAAAGTGAACATTATTTGTTGTATGTTATAACAACCTGATAAAATCTCTAGAAATGGGAATCGTGAATTGGTAGTTCACTACCCCGAGGATTTATTGAGTCGGATAGATTGAGAGATCACAGTGCAGTTTACGAGTTTTCTCTCCTATATTTCTGTGATATTGAGAAGAAAGTTTAATGAATTGTGCAACATCAAATGGATTTTGTAGGAAAATGTCTAGAAGTTTATACAGATATTGAAGCTTTGCTTTTTTAACGGTTATGGTAAATGTAGAATTTTGTTGTATTTGTTTATTTATTTATTTATTTATTTTTTTTAGCCTGGTGCATTTTGTTTTTGTGTAAAACGTGGTTCAGTTTGAGTGTGAATTCAAAAAATTTTGATTGTGAATGTCAGGGGGCAAATGTACGCTAGGGTGTTCTATAAAATAAATACGTACAAAAAGAGATCGAATCTAGCAGAGGTCTTTCAGCAAGAGTATTTCGGAAATAAACATATGCCAGTAAAGAATGTCCACTCTAGATTTACCAATTCCAACTCAAAGACGCTTTAGACGCCCCGAGAAATAAAGCTTTGACCGTTCACACTTTTTAACTGAGTTAGTTTGTTTGGGTTTTTTCCACCATCTTACACATATCTTCGGTCAAAAGCGTAGACATGTATTCATTCTTTTACAATTGAACAAAGAACAAGAAGTTAAGTAATAAAGAATTTATGATATACAGAATACTTGACCAGATTAAACCTGGACTCCATTGCACTTCATTGCACTAAATTGATTAATAACTTAAGCAAGAAGCATTAAATTGAATACTAGTCGACAAAATTATAGACAGGTCAAAATTGAAAATACGTGATAACGACATTTCAAAATGAGTGTATTCAGAAAATTCGTGACATATTAGGAAGAAAACTTTGTGATAAAAGGATAAATTGTTGTTACAATAACTTTCTGTTCACTACATTTTACCGTCTTAATACAGTATGAGAGAGGTGGGAAAATGAGGGGCTGTGTGATAAACGATAGATTAGGGACAGAGTCATTGTTCAGTGATTCTGAAATGTTTATTTTAATTTTTTCACTTAAACTTGCAAAAGTTAGTTAACCCATTCGCACACTATTACGCTTTTAGACGCCCCCAAGAAAAACATTTTAGAAAACATTGGGTAAAATGAAGAAATTGCTTGTCACAAGCAATTTCTTCATTTTCCACAATCTTTTCAATCCAGAAAGATGAAAAAATCTCAAATATCATAAACTCTAAGTTGTCGTTTGCAACCCCGTTCAGTTTGGACCGGTATAAAATTTTGTCATCTGGCAATGGGTTAAATGACACAAGTTTGAGAAGGACAATTTTTCTGCATATCTGAGCAATTCCAACACTGTGTCGCTTTTTGACGCCCCCAACCCCCCAAAGAAAATTGAGTAAAATGAAGAAATTGCTTGAATCAAGCGATTTCAATGTTTTCAAACCTGATAGTTAAAGAAAAATCTAAGATTTCACAAAATTTAATTTTTCTGCAACTCCTTTCAATTTCGAATGGTAGAAAATTGTGTAGTCTGATAAAGAAGAATCTGCCATCTTGATATGGAAAAAAATCGCTGATATTTTGACTGTATAAAGTCCAATCGTGTTTTTGATAATTAGACACAAAATTAGCTAATTTCACCCCAAAAATCTTTCGTTAGGCTTCTAATAAAACGAAATTAATCAGTCAAGCTAAACACATTTATTAACATATAAAATGTTACGATAAGATGTAAAAGCGAGATTATAAAATTACCCGGTAATAACTTTGAATTTAATTACAAGAACCTATCACCATAAATTGTTTATTAGTTTCGGAATTAAACATTGCTCTTTCATCGAAAAGCAACGTCGATTAGGAACAGAACAGAACAGGACTGACTTTTATTTTTTGGCGTGTACAACGTACATAGTAATTATACATTCAGTTTTACATAAATATCATCACGTGTACTTACAAACAAGTCAAAGAAAAAAACAACAAAAAACAAACAAGGATTAGGACATCTAAACAATGAGAATTCTGTTAAGTGTAAGACAAGATTAACAAATAAATTTTACCCGTTACCTGACGGCAAAATTTTATACTAGACCAATTTGAAAGTCGTTGCAGACATCAATTTAAAGTTTATGAAATTTTAGATTTTTCATCTTGCTGGATAGAAAACATTGTGGAAAATGAAGATATTGCTTGTGACAAACAATTTCTTCATTTTTGCAATGTGTTTTTACAGGGCGTCAGAGAGCGCCATATTTTGGGAAGTAATTGACCCCTTCTTTATGTTTCGATTTATACAAGAGGACAATGATGGCCTGTAGTCCTAACCTTCATAAAGAATGAACCCAGAAACAAATACAATTTTCTTAATATACACCAGCATTTTTTCAATGAAAATAGTGGTGTTAAAAAGCAAAATAAAAAATATAGTTTTACCCAACCATGTCTAAAAGAAGAGCTTTTTAACGTAAATTTAATTCAATATGAAGCCCCCCTTTTTTAAGTCACATTAGTAAACTGCAAATAAGAATTAGTTTACTTAATGATACATATCATCCCATATAATTTAAATGTAGTTAGAGGTGTTAAGGAAATGTTCGTTTCACACTCATTTTCTATGACAAATCACAGTCCGATCAAAAATATGCAAAAGTTAAATTTCGGTGAAATGTTCACTAAAATCCACCAATAGATGTAATTTTTGTTGTGTTTAGTAGAAATTTTACAAAAATGTCCCTTGCCCCAACACAAAGCTAATTATCTAACAAAAGGAGGAGGAGGGGGGGGGGGGGCAAAGCGGACCATCCAGGGATCATTCTTGCTAAGTTTTGTTAGAATTTGCGGTAATGTTTTGGATGGTGATATTGCGCTTAAAACATGTTGATATACTGAATACATACCATTGAAACGAGAGAATGAAGTTTTCCATTATCTTATCTTCCGACTCGTGCTCAGATTAACTAGAAATCCTGATAAATCTCTGACAAAGAAAAGTTAAATATAAGCATTTTTGTTGGTTTGGCGACTTGAACGTAGGAACTACAACTTATCCAAGCTGCAGATACATCGATTAGATCGCAAACCAACTAATTTACATTTGAGCCTATGCGTGATATTTCCAACCATTTCGCATATGCGTGATTCGCACACATTGAGCACCCTGGACAGCCATTCGGGGCAATTAGAATATTCGCTGATTGTTTAAAGAAGCTCTGGGTCAGTATCTATCTACAGAGCGCAGAGTAAAGACTCTGGTCAGACTGTGCACCCGCACAGGCTGATCTGAGTCTTTACTTTGCGCACATGTGTAATTGTTGGAAATGTCACGCATGCGCTGATTTATGTTACATGTTACTGCCACTCAAAAAAATAACGCGGAGTGATATCTAAGTCAAACTTTCTGCTTTAGGTACGTGGTCATGGTCGTTTTCAGCTTCTTTTAGTGGAACAGGTAAGAAATGAAATAATTCGAGAACAACACATTTTGTTCAAAATATGACGCGATGCAATGTGATATTTTTTTTTTTTTTTTTTTTTGAAGCGTTTTAAGATACGAAGAGAATATTTTTTGTTTTAATGGCGGTATCACACTGCAGTCTGATAAGGTTTTCGATTCATATCTCCATGTAATCAAAAATATTCTCTTCATTTCTTTTGATTCGTTGGAATTGGCCGAATAAGGCGATTATTTTACAATTTTTAATACATTTTTATACTATTTTGTGCGCAAGCATACAAAATAGCTGCGTGCTAAAAATTTTGTTCATGAATATATGATTTTTTTTGCCATCCAAAATGCTCGTTTTTGATAGACGAATCAAAAAATATTACAATATGAACTTAAGAGAAGACATTTTGTCTAATCTTTCGTTTGAAAGTATAGTGTACCGTTTGGGTCAAAAGTCCAGTTTAAGTCGCCTGAATATGAAGAACACGTGCACGTATATGCACAATAATACAGGTAGGCCGTGACCCGTTTAATGTAAGCGTGTGCGCTTATATTTTGAAAGTGCACGCGTTAGTTTAAACATATTTTATTTGCACATGTATTACAGAAATGTACATAATAATTTACAATACTTAACAGTGTCATGAAAAAAAGGATTAGAACGAAAGCAAAGCTTATAAGGTTCTTCTCCTTGATGATGTCTCAAGATGAGTACATATGAATATTACTTTTATCAATAATTTACAAGTTGTATAAGAGGATTTAAAGAAAAAATAATGAAATCCATGATTAAAAATTTAGTAAGTATATTTCAAAATTGAAAGGTAATATATAAGATAATTGGGTAAAGGGTGTTATCCGAATGACTCTCCAACATTTCAAGTGCTTAGATGTGACAAACGAAAGCAACAGCAAAAATGTAAAGAAATACAAAAACAAAACAACAACAAATAGGGAAAAAAATAGTGCTTTCCGGAGAATAAATTACAACGAAAATAGCATACTACCTCTAATATAACTCTGAACCTCAGAGAAGATCGTTGAATTTTGTTCAAAAGTTAGATTATCTTTTCCATAAAGAAGCATTTCAATATCAATATTGCCAAAAATCGCCAGTGTTGCTAATAGTCTATTTCTTATTGTGTCGTATTTATTACATTCAAAGGATAAATGTTCACTCGTCTCAACCGCCCCACAAGAACAGAGAGGGGATTCAACAATATTTTTCATATACAAATGGTGATTGAGATAACTACATTTGTTTCTTATCCGAGTATGAATAACCTGAAGGTTCCTTTTCCGAATAAAGTACAACTTAATTGGATTAGGTTTGTTACGATTTAGATAATTTTTGAAATAGGATAATGAATCTTGATCTCGAATTTCTATAGACAATTCATTCCAGGCCTTGGCGATTGTTGGGAGAAACGATCTTTTATAAAGTTCTGTTCTGCAAACTGGAATTCTATGTTTACGAGATTCGCGCAGGCTGTATGATGATGTGCTTCCGATTGTTTCAGGAACAAGCGAGTTTATGATTTCAGGACTTACCCCCTTAACCATTTTAAAGTACAATATAAGTTTATGTTTCCTCCTTCTTTCTTCGAGAGATTCCCATCCGGACTCGTTTTCACGATCAGCTAGTGATACTAATTTTGAGCAGCCGGTTGTTATCCTTGCCGCTTCTATTTGAATTTTGTTGAGTTCGTCTTTCAAATTATTAGTGCAATTATCCCGTATTTAACGCGTGCACTTTCAAAATCTGAGCTCGCACGCGCAAAAAGTAAACACCTTCATATTGTGTGTTCACTAGTAAATAAAGCGTACGCACACATTTTAATCTCTTAAACGCTCAACATTTATTGTGTACACGCCTAAATTCTGTATTAATCGCGCCTGCACGCATTTATTTAGTGTGTACTACCAAAAGAGGAGTTTTTACCCATTGAGTACGCCATATGAAAGAATGCATTAGGCGTTGACGCCACAATGCTGTGAAAGAAGACTGCTAAATAGTGTTTGATATCGGATTGTTGATGAATTATTTTTTCCAATTGACAGCAATTTATATTTCACAGAATGAAATGGAATTTAATCACCTCGGGGATAGGCAATCGCTGTTTAAAGGCGTATGATGCTGTTTGAATACGTTTTTGAGTTTTTGCTTGATTGAATTGGGTCTTACGTCTCACTCTGAGGTATGTGGATATCGGGACAACCCGGGTTTTTTTGTTGTTTTGGTTTTTTTTTGTGTTTTTTTTATTTTTAGACTGATCAAAATTGAAAGAGGTAGCAGACCACAATGGAAATTGGATGAAATTGAAATGAAACTATCCCATGTGGTAGAAACTATTGTTGGAAAAGAAGAAATTGCTTGTTACAAGCAATTTCTCCTTTTCTCCACAGTGTTTTCTTATGTGCTAAAAACATAGACTCCGATCAGCCTGTGCACGGTCTTGTCAGGGTCTGAAATGTCCACTCTTTCTATAGATACTGACTTAATATTTCCTTAGACATTGACGCTTTTTGACGCCCTTCAGGAAAAACAATCTAATTTGGAAACCAGTTTGAATTGATAGAAATATTGTATAAAAAGAAGAAATTGCTTGTTACAAGCAATTTCTTCATGTCAAACAATGCTTTCTAACCAATAAGTTACAAAAAAAAACATTTTTTTTTTTCAAAAACTTTAAATTATCGTCTACAGCTCCTTTCAATTGGGACAAGTCTGAAATGTTGCCATCTAGTAATGGGTTAAATCGAATATTCTTACTGCATTAAATGTCATTCCAGGCAGCTAAATGTCCGCACATATAGTTGGACATGTCAAACACAGTTCTATGTTGCATCTACCATAGGTTTGATCTATCATGCGTTAAAACGGCTCTTGTACAGATTATGAAAGAAAAGTTTTGGCTCTCGATTTACAAATTTCTAACTGTAATGCTTTCAGACATTTATAAGGAAGTGATTAAACCGAATTTTAAATGAAGATGAGGGTTTATTATTTTAAAAAAGAAAGAAATAAAGCAAAAAATATTTTGAGTTACGAGACGCCATGTACAACCCGAATGGAAGCGGAATTCAACGGCTAAATACGTTTTCTGACGATTCCAGCGACAATTGCCTTATTTTTAGTTTCTATGACGTATCAATTACGTTATTAGCTTCCGCTAGCAATACAGTCGTCATCGACATCATCCGGAAACAAACGACTGCGCCAAATAAATACCGATGTTTTAACCCTTTCCTATTTTTTGAAATTTTAGACTTGTCCAATTTGAAAGAGGTTGCAGACGACAATGAAATATGCATGCAATTTGAAATCTGACCATTCTATGTGGTAGAAAATATTGTGGGAAAAGGAGAAATTGCTTGTTACAAGCAATTTCTTCTTTTTCCACAATGTTTTCTCAAGTATAAAATCATGGTAACGTAAAATCCCGGGCTTGTCCAGGAAAGGGTTAAAGTTGCGCGTTGAGAGTATATCACATTTAAACCGAATTAATAGTGAATTTAATCGATTTAACACGAAGAACGAATATTTATCGTGAAAATTACGTTAATTTCTATTGGTAAAGCAGATAATTTACCTATATCCAATTTTCAAGAAAATCTGTTTAAGAGCCTCTTTAATGGAAAAATTAACGGGTCGCTGATCCTGCTCACTGTGCTCCGACAGGAATTTCGACTAAGATATAAACCCTTGCCATGCTGTTTAAAAACTATTGCAATAAAATCAAAGGGCTGAAAACACTGGTAGTACTCGATGTTCAACGATCAATATTTCTTTGAAAATTAATTTCATTAATACCTCCCACAGGAAAAGTACAAACAGGAGGTGTAGACTAAGATCAGACTGCACTTATGTGCCGGCTGATCTTTGTCTATTCCTCCTGCCCAAACCGGAATATTCCGGTTTTAGCATGACAAGGGTTAAACTTTTTTGGCCAGTAAGTTGTAATAAGAATACATAATGGTTCGTTGGTGACCCAAACGTTGTAACTACAGCATGATTGAACGAAGTTTTACGTCTCATTCAACGTCTTAGGTGCAGGCTGATCTTTTTCTATAGTTATTGCTAAACAGGAATATTCCTGGCTCAGCATGACATGAGTTAAGAAGAAGCTTTTTCCAAAAGTCCTATTTTTTTAAGTTTTTGGCTGGTCCAAATTCAAAGATGTTGCAGATGACAATGAAAAGTTGACGAATTTTGAATTGAAACCATCGTATGTTGTAAAAAATATTGTGGGAATCGGAGAAATTGCTTGTTACAAGCAATTTCTTCTTTTTCCGATTTTTTTTTCTCTCTCTCAAGTATAAAGTCAGAGTGTAGTAAATCCCGGGAAAGGGCCAAAAAAAGATACACTACAACATAATTTGAATGGAAAATGAATATATTATTAACACAAAGTATGGAAATCAGTTTTGCAAATGGCTGGAAAAGAGATAAATCCAGGCTTACGAACAGATCATAAACATTCAAGAAATAGTGTTAAACCTGGGGTATCTTACTTTCATCACATCAAAAGCATATCCACCCAACTAGAGCCGAACGCCGGCATGCAGCTGTTTTATTTTGCCAGCGACCTGCTGGGCGAGAAAATGGATTTCGGAATTTTATTTCTTAATATTGTAGATATGAATTGTCTAGAGAAGTTTTCTTGGGTTCAATTGAAAAACCTGAGGCGCATGACAGAAAGGATGTGGAAGCGGAGAAATAGTAAACCAAAAGTCGTTTCCCAATTTTCAAATATATATTCTGTTAACATTCACATCGCCTGCACGGATCGAAGAGCCAAAATATGATAGTAAGATTCGGACAATCTGGAAATGAAAGTATAATATCGTCAGAAGGCAGCCAACCTGTCGTCACCACAGTTTTGTTTAAGCTGTAGTTACAACAGTTAGCTCATCAACTAACGTATATCATAAAATGAGTACATTTTTATTGACTCCCGCCTTGAGGAAAAAAATGGATCCGTAAAAGTTTTAGACTTGTCCAAATTGCAGACGACTAAACAGAGTTGTTTTAGATTGAAAAAATTAGGACCATATGATGTAGAAAACATACTGAGACAAGGAGAAATTGCTTGTTGTTTGGGGGGTGTGCGGGTGTTTTGGGTGTATGGTAGAGAAGTTAATAAAAACAGTTTTTTACCTTTACGAATTTGATATTCTTTAAAATCCTCTAATTTTTTTTCCGAAAAATATTTTTGTTTGATTCAATTTTTTGTCGCCAGTACATGCATTATCACCGTCTTATTCACGGCAACGTAAAGACATTAAGTTCTTTATGGCTTTTTATGGCTTCGATCGTCAAATCAAATCGTTGGTTAATTTGGGAGCTGCAATGCATATCTCAGACACGTGCATAAAATTGACACATCCCTTGGCACACACCCCTTGTCTCCGACATGTAAATTCGACCGAGATTTCAAACGACGTAAGTTTCAATAATTTAACGGAACGGAATATAGGAAACGGTATTTAAATCGTTTGTTGGCGACTTAATTGAATAAGCTGTAGTTACGACGTTTAAGTCGCCAGACCAACAAAATGCTTGGTATAAATGGCGAAGGTCACTATTCACTTTTGGTATCAAAATGAGTTGATTTGTCAATCGTTTTTGTTTTGTTTGTTTGTTTTTTGTTGTTGTTGTTGTTTTTATTTACACCACGATCCGTTAACTAATTTCTTAGTTTGCAAACAAGAGGTAAATTTAATTATGAAAAAGGACTACTTAATGTTTAACGATAAAGTTAAGACTGGTCCGAATCCAAAGAAGTTACAGACGACAATTCAAAGTTGGTGAAATTCATAAAATCTTAAACTTACAAGAAATAAATTATTCGGACAATGAGGGTTATGACTCTTAAAGCATTTTCTCTATTTTCTATATTATTTTCTAAATTTTTCTTCTTTATCCATTCCCACTCAGTGAAGCCTTTAGAAGCCCCAAGGAAAAAAAGCTTTGGAAAACATTTTGGGAAATGAAGAAATTGCTTGTTACAAGCAATTTCTTCAGTTTCCACAATGTTTTCTACCCAGAAATGTGAAAAAATTAAAAGTTTTATTCACTTGAAATTATCGTCTGCAACTCCTCTGAATTCGGACCAGTCTAAAATATTTATCGTCTGTTATTTGGTTTAGGGACGTACCACGAGCAGAATACGTTGAGGATGGGTTAGCGATTAATGCTACGTGTAAACAGCAGAAAATGGGGTTTTATCGTTAATTTCCATGCAGGGTGGCTCCAACGCAGACGTCATAGAAAGATATAGGCCATAAAATATGATAAAACGAAAGTTAAGAGGCATTTAACGGATGCCTAAAAAATCCCCGATTTATCGACCCCCAAGAAGAAAGCTTAAGAAAAGGTTGTGGGTAATATAAAAAAGCAATATTTTTATACAAAAGGTAATGCTTTTTTAGAAATTTCACCAACTTGAATTTGCCGTCTAAAACTGCTTTGAATTTGGACCAGTTTAACATTTTGTCGTCTGGTGAGCTGAAATCCTTATTTCTATTCAATTTTAACATAAATCCAGCTGAAACATTATTGATACGTGTGAAGCTCGGGAGTTTTAACCCATTACCAGACGACACAATTTTAGACCCGTCCAAATTCAAATTCATTTAAGTTACAGACACCAATCTAAATTGATTGGATTATAAAAATCTTTGTCTTTTGAGGTAATGAACAATGTGTAAAATGGAGAAATTTCTTCATTTTCACACTTTTTTCATAGCCGTCTTTCAGGTGTAGAGGTGCATAAAAATGGAGATTTATGGGAATGTGTTTAACTTTTGAAAGCCGACTCGTAATGAATGAATATTTTTTTTAGAAATGCAAGCAAAAAAATAGAAAAAAAGATGTTCGACATAAATCATTAAATCATTGTTTATAAACAAATAACCTGTAGTAAGCATTTATAAATTTCTAATACTGGTTCTCTTTGCGGAAAAAAATGACATTTTTTTTATTTGAAAAAAAAAAGCTTCTGACACATATCTCTTTGATTCTGGAGTAAAAATTGGCATTTGGGGAAAATTTTTATTTTTTGACCGCAGTATATATAGTTTCTTTGCTACATTCATAGGTAATTTCGAGGAAGGGATAACAAAATTTGCAGACGAAATCACCCTGAAATCTCGTCCAAAAATCTCGCGCGTATACACTAAACTCTCGTACATTATATAACCAAGGGAAGGCTGGAAAACGCATCTAAACATTTTTCTATGTTCTTCAGTAATTCATTTCTTCTGACAGACCATTAGTTAGAAATGCAAAATTCAGAAAACAGACCAGAAAGCAACTGTCTCGTTCTTTTATTTTCTTCAAACATTCGGATTTGAGATGTGAAAGTACCAAGTAGTATTCTAGAAATAGTGTAAAAATCTCGATTAAATCGGATATTTAGTTATAGAGTTAGCGGTTGCGTTATATCTAAAAAAAAAAAAAAAAAAAATGACGGACTGCATAGCACGCTCCCAGACCTCGACATGCCTTTTTGACGGAAATATTAAAGTATGTTAGTTCAAAAAATATGTGACCAGTGGCATAAAAACAATAAGAAATCGCTGTTTAACGACCTGAATGTCTTAACTTTAGCTTGAATAAGCTTCAGTTAGGCGTTTGAAATGCTCAATACAAATGTCGGAGTATAAAATTTACTTCAGGTTGAAATGCATTGTTTAGTTGGCCAGTCCATATTTTGATAAGCAACAGCGATCCGTCACTTAAAGCAAAGACATTGAGCTCTCTGGACAGCAATACAGTACACTTTTATCGTCTCTGTGAGAGCAAAAGGTCGTAACTACATCTTTGTCGAAGCTGTAGTTACGACATTTTGCTCGGGCACCTACGATATGCCATTTAGGTCTGCAGTTAATTTGACACAGTGCCTATCTACAGAACTCATGGGGAAGACTTTGATCAGCATGTGCTGACGCTTATTCCACGACTCTACTTAAATCAAATGTTTTAAAATAAATGATTAAAATGTCTCGCATCGGCTCAAATATAGTGAGTCTATGTCGTTTACATTTAACTCATGACCACACAATCTAGCTTTTTGACGCACCTCATGATAAAAAGGTTCAGGCAAACAACGAGGAAAATGTAGAAATTGTTCACATACAATTTCTACCGTTTCCGCATTGTTTTCTACCTAGACAGACAGAGATATTGGAACAATGTTAACATGAAATTGTTTTTTTGCATCTTCTTTGAATTTGGACTAGTGTAAATGTTAGTAGTTTGGAAATGATAATCAAAGTAATCAAAGTGCAATTTAAATAGCGTGGAAGCGACATGGAAACCACTCGTTCTATACGCGTTTTTAATCTTTCATTTAATCATTGATTGAATGTGGGTAAATGCTACTTTTGGCAATATTCCTGTCATATCATGGCGGCTGGAGCACCTAACCATTATTGCCTAGTATTTCTGACAGCTAAGTATCATAACATCCTTTTCGAGCCTTCGACTGCTCTTTCTTCTTAGGTTTCCGGTTAGCCACCTATTGATGGGAGACGAATGTTGGAAAGAATAGCCTCTTTAGCCGGGGTCGAACCCGTGACAAAGTTTCAGGAACATTTTGTCCCCAAAGGAATAATTCCAAAGACATTAGGCTCTAACACTTTAATATATTTACGTCTAATCGTCTCTGATATAAATTAATCAAACCATTTATTTTAAATACCTCGTGATTTTTGTCCAATTGACAAATATAAAAGAAAGTAAGTGTTGTAGTCGAAAACTTAAGAGATGAAGAGAACATTTTTTTTTGTTTTCATGGAGGTATAAACCGAAAAAGCTATTCACACTGTATGCATCCTCGAAGCGGATTCAAACAGAAGTGTGATTATATGATTTACTTAATCTTTTACCGTTTTCAAAAAATTTGGACTTGCCCAAATTCAAATGGCTAGCAGCGGAAATCATTAAGTATGTGCACATTAAAAAGTAACCATCCTATATGATAGAAAATATTGTGTTTAAAGAAGAAAGTGCTTGTTACAAGCAATTTCTTCTTTTCCACTATGTTTTCTTAAGTTTGATATCGTAGGAACGTAAAAATCAGAGATTGTAAGGGGAAGGTTTACGTCTTCGTTCTGGAGTAAATAGATGTCTGTAAACTAATATTTTCTAAACCAGTCCCCGCGAATAACGATACGACTTGTTTCAGTAAAAGTATTTCTTACACAGAGTGAGAGGACAGTCGAGCAGAAATACTTTCCCCGTGAATTGTTTCGTGGAAGAAAGAAAAGGGCACTGATAAACTTAATTTTCATTACCTGTTGACACAGTTAAAGACCGGGCCCAATTGAAATTGGTTGATACTTCAAAGTGGACGTAAACTTACAAATAAGGACCGGGCAGGATCGAAAACATTGTTACAAAATGAAAAAAGTGATTTCTACAAGCGATTTCTCATTTTACAACAATTTTTTCCTTAATATATTCATTTAGGAGAGTAACAATAGGGGATAATGTTGGAATGTGTTAGACCAATGATTTCTGCTGGAAACAATAATCCGATTTTATCTTTCAGATTGTGAAGAAAAAGATCTTGGTAAAGGCATAATAAGCCAATGGACCTAAGGATACAGAAAACTTTGAAGTAAGGCAGTAGAGAAAGATAGGTGTATTCATCTTTAGCTAGCAAAGCGTCAGCTTTGATAGCTTAAGTTAACAGGCAAAATTTTGAGGTCTCCTCAAATTTCAACGAGTGCATACTGCCACTGGAGGCTGAACCACTAAATCAGTGAATGCCTTCGCCGTAAAAAGTAGTTCTTATGTATTTCAGGAATATTGTAAACTGTATGCAAATCGTAGAGTATTCTTTCAAAAAGATGCTATTTAACCCATTCACACTCACTTCCGCTTTTAAGCATCTCAAGAGAAAGGCTTTAGCAAGCAATTTCTTCATTGTCAACAATGTTTTATACCCAACAAGGGGAAAAACCCAAAATTCAACCAACTTGAAATCGTCGTCTGCAACCTCTTTAATTTCAACCAGTCAAAGATTTTGTTATGTTATAATGGGTTAACTCCTTGGTTATTTTAACCTCGTTTATTTATCATGATAACCTTTAGCAAAGAAGATTACTTAACAAAACTATGCTTTGCTAGCTTACAGTACTTTCAGTACTTTGATTAAGTATAATATCTGGTATCTGGTGTTCTTGTTGTGTTTATACGACACGAAATATTTCTCATACAAAATCCCCATTCTATTGTTCTCTCGTTTTTTCTTGTCAGCCCGATTAGCTCAGTTGGTAGAGCACTTGACTTCAAACCTCAAGATCACGGGTTCGAGCCCTGGGCTGACCATATCAACTAACTCAACTAATTGTCTTTCGGATGAGACGTTAAACCGAGGCCCCGTGTGACGATGCTATCCATCGAGCACGTTAAAGAACCAGGCGGAGCTCTCAGCAGTTTCGTCCTGTATCCTTGCACTATCCCCCGTAACAACTAACCGTCTTCTGGGGGCGTCGCTCATATGGGCAAGTGCTACGGTAGCGACGATAAATAAACGGAAATACACACACTCTCTCGTTTCATTTATTTATTGTCAGCACTGTAATATGTGTTAATACTAGGATTAAATTATAAAGTAACAGCGAAAACGCTGCGGGGAAGTTCACAACTTAAGTGCCAAACTTCAATCAGAGTGCGAACACATAAAACTTTCGGAATATAACAACGTCTTTGAGACTTGCGTGCACTGCTCGTTTAATCAGCATATAAACGATTTACAAAGGCTTAATATGTTAATAGATTTAATAGAAACGTTCTTATTCGTAGAACCCATCACCACAAAATCCGGTATTTTGATGCATTTAACTTAAAACCAATTTCGCTTTTTATAAATATGTTTTCTACAATCACGGTACTAAATTTTCAAATCAACCCATTCCCACTCAGTGACACTTATAGATGCCCCCAGGAAAAGAGCTTTGGATAAAATTGTGGAAAATGAAGAAATTGCTTGTTACAAGCAATTTCTTCATTTTCCACAGTTTTCTTCGAAGAAAAGTGAAAACATCCAAAATTGGATAAACTTTAAATGACCTCTGCAACTTCTTTCAGTTTGGGCCATTTTAAAAAATTATTGTCTGGTAATTTTCAGTAAAATTCCTACTAAATATATTTTGTGTGTCGTCAAGAGTAGGTGGGATCGTGATAAAATGGCGTCATATTGAGAATAGACGTTATTAGGACCAACATAAAATGCCAAATTAATTTTACAAAGTTTTTGTAGCCCCACTAGATGTAAGCGAGCGGGTGATTGTCATGGTGTGTCCGTCCGTGCGAGCGTGCTCGCATCCATGAACTTTTATTTTAAAATCATTTTCTCAGAAAGTACTGCACCGATCTCAACTAAATTCACTAGAATGATCATTGGGTGATCCCTTATCAGAATCCTTCAAAGAATTTTCATCAGATGAAAAAAGGCTTTAGTAGGCGAGGCCATTTCCCTTGTATATATAGGGTAAAGTGAAAATTTTGTGTGTTTTTTCAGAAACCAATAATTATTGATGGGCTTCTACCAAGCTTTAGGGGAAGGATCTTTGGATTAGATTTTATCAGTATATTTCAAGTAATATTGGTCAGTTAAAAAACATGGCTCCTATAGGCGGGGCTAATTTCCATATAAGGTATATAGTGAAAACTTTGAAATTCATTTTCTCAGAAACTAGTTTTATGATTTCAATAAAGTTGTACCGAATGATATCCTTGGGTGACTCATCATATTATTTTAACCCATTCCCACTTGACAAAATTTTAGACTTGTCCAAATTGAAAGAAGATGCAGACGACAATTTCAAATTGATGGAATTTTAAATGTTTTGGTCTTTTTGGATAAAAAAAATTGTGGATAATGAAGAAATTGCTTGATACAAGCAATTTCTTCATTTTCCACAATGTTTTTGAAAGCTTTTTTCTTGGGGGGCGTAAAAAGGAGGGCCTGTGTGGGAATGGGTTAAAGAATGGATAAAAAATAATGCAGGGCTAATTTCCAGATACGGTGTATAGGGCGTACTTTGAAACTAGGCTTCTTAGAAATCCAGGCGATGGACTTTAACTAATTTTATAGGAATTATCCTTTGGTGGCCATTTATACGGTTCCCTCAATGAATTTCGATCGGTTTAAAATCATAAATTTAATGGGCAGGACTATTTTCCATATATGGTATTTGGTAACTTCGAAAATATTATTGGGGGACGGATTAACGCGGGATTGATCTTTTTGGTAATCCTTTATCAGTTTTGAAGAAATTTTCAAAAGAATTAATAACAATTCTTTGGAGGAACTTGACAAAATCAGTGAAAAAAGTGCTACTGCTTGACAGAAAATATTAGTTTAATAAAATTGAATTTGAACAGAACAGAACATATATTTAATTTGACAGTTACAAATTGTACATAGTCGTGATATCATGATTTAGTACATAAATTGGTCAAATCTCGCGCCCAAACATACATACTCACTATTCTGTTACACACTTCGCTCATGTGCTAACTCTCACTTATCTCTTTTCCTCTCCCTCTCTCTCCCTCTCTCTCTCTCTCTATCTATCTATCTATCTATCACTCTCTCACACACACACACAGCCTTTTTACTCCAATGTTTACATACTTTTGATTGTTACAAGCTAAATCATTCTATTTAAACATATATGTGTAACACGAGGATGAAAAACACTTAATTATTCATGGTAATGAACATTTGTAATTTTTCATGGAAAGTTATACACGAAATATAGCAACAATGGTATGATTTAATCAAGCACGTTGTTTGATTAATCATACAGAGCACCATAACGATAAGATAATGTAGATTTAATATACAATGCTAAAGTTGTAAGGGTAGATGTGTTGTCTGTAGAAAAGAATGAGTTGTCTGTTTAAGAAAACTAAGTTACCTGTATGATAAGTAATTCAGGCCAGTGGAGCATACCAGGCTCCTAAGCGACTCTAGTACTTAACCCTTTCCTGTTCAATCACTGGTTTTTACATCCCTGTGATTTTATACTTTGATAAAACATTGTGGAAAAAGAAGAAATTGCTTGTAACAAGCAATTTCTTCTTTTTCTACTATATTTCTACGTGTAAGTTTGTACTTTTAAAATTGCACTCACTTTTAGTTGTTGTATGCAACTTCTCTCTAATTTGACCAGTCCAAAGTTTTGAAAAACAGGAAAAGGTTTGACCAATTTCCACACAAAGACGCTTTTTGACGTTCCAAAGAGAAAGAGCTTTGGAAAACATTGTGGACAATGAAGAAACTACTTGCAGCAAGCAATTTCTTCGTTATCCATGATGATTTTAACCTCAAAGGACAAACAAATTTAAGGGTTGAAAATATATGGAAATACGTAGGTAAATAGCAACTCAATCATTGTAGTAAAGTGCTGATTATGGACAATGAAGAAACTACTTGCAGCAAGCAATTTCTTCATTATCCATGATGATTTTAACCTCAAAGGACAAACAAATTTATGGGTTGAAAATATATGGCAATACGTAGGTAAATAGCAACTCAATCATTGTAGTAAAGTGCTGATCCAAACATTGAGCTTGATCTTCGCTGTGTTGGAACGTTTGATGTTCCACTCGACCTTCGGATCGAATACAAAGTGTCGTATCAATACAACATCATTATATTCCTTACTTATATTGGGCAACTAAGTGTTTTTCCTCTGTATTCGAGATATGTGTGTCTTCATGTTTCATGGTCACGTTTTCACAATAAGTACACAGTGCACGAACTTTCTCTCGAGCTTGTCTTTATTTAACCCGTTACAAGACGGCAAAATTTTAGACTGTCCAAATTGAAAGGAGTTGTAGATGATAGTTTAAAGTTGATGAATATTAATGTTTTATTCTCAACTTTCTGTGTAGAAAGCATTGTGGAAATTGAAGAAATTGCTTGATACAAGCAATTTCTTCGTTTTACAAAATGTTTTCCCAATCGGTTTTTTCTTGGGGGCGTCAGAAAGCGTCACTGTGTGGGAATGTGGAAAAGTACATGTAAACACCAATCTCTTGTCATATATATATGAATCTTATTTGAATTCTAGTTAGTTAAAGACGTGCTGAATTTGTTTGAAATGTTGTCAAATATAGCTGTCGGCATTTTAGGGTGATTTTTTTTCATATAGGATTGTTAAGTATAGCTTTATCAAAGCAGTTTTGAATCACGCCCCTCATTATTGTGAATACAAATCGCTTGTAAAGGTAAAGGATAGATTTTTATAATGTAGCTATACAAAAAAGACCTTATACCAGAGAGGTGGTATCTTTCGGTAACAATTGCATGAATAATTGAATGACCTGGGTTGGATTATTCCGGTGCATTTAATTCAAATACATTACCGTATATTCTTAACAAACTCGCTCACTTGTTTAGTGGGTTTATCTATGCTTTATTAGGACGTCTACATGTTTTATTATTAATATTATTATTTTGTTTTTGACCAGTTCAAATTTTTTACTCGGACAATGGACTGACTTGCTAAATTACTGTAGGATAAGAAAATGTTTAATTAGAATTTCATAATTTTTGTTATGGTGATTTCACAACAACCTTGAGATTTTATGACTATGTACAGTTTAACCCTTTCCAGTTTTTTCAAAATTTAAGACTTGTACAAATTCAAATATTTTGCAGTCGAAAATTCTAAGTAGATTTTATTTGAAATGTAACCATTTAGTAGGGTAAAACATTGTGGAAAAGGAAGACATTGCGTGTTATAAGCATTTTTTTTTTTCTACAATGTTTTCTCAAATATAAAATCACAGGGACGTAAAAAACAGGAATTAAACAAGAAAGGGTCAAGTTCACTTCTCTAAAAAAAGTGAGGTTTGTTCTGTTTAGTGTAATTCAGAACGCACTCTTTACAGATTTTTTTTAAGATGACTAAGAAATAGAGTTATTACGGTATCTTTTCAATGCCATAAATCGACAACCGGTTTTCAAACAAAATTACGGTAGATTGGCTTGCAATCGCTCGAAACATTCATCATAACTCTATCTTCTTTTTCCAGCCTTCCGGCACAGTGCATGAAGTGCATAAACCAAGCTAGCGACGAATCGTGATTTATTTGAAGATTTAATCAGCGTAATACCATCACGGTTAAAGACGATTTGTGATTTACAAACGGCGGTATTCTGTGTGGATTTATTGACACCGTCTACTAGATTGATTGGAGATTTGACTTCACGCTACGTTAGATAGGTTATTGAAATAACCTTAGTGCGATGATCGGACAGATATACTGGGGTTTTATATGTGAAGAAGTAATCCTCTGTGTTTTTACGATACCAAACTAAATGAGTCGAAACGAACCTGGACAACCCTTTGTGGAGTAATTACCATCTCGATCACGCAGTTGAATCGTTGAGTAGTATAACGATACGTTTTTGAACGAAGTTCTTTTAAAGTATTTAAACAAATGTATTTAGAGTGAACAGTGAAAATAATTTTGGAAAATGATCTTGCTGTGAAATTGACATCATAAATATTTTTAGACAATAGAGTAATAACGTCTTACCTGGAGATAAAAAAAATCGAGACATGTGACGTGATACAAGGTACCGCTACAAAATCATGATTGTGTATAAACCAGAGGAAGTAGCGTTGGATCTTGAGATTGTACATCACAAAACACCTGATCGGTTAATCGCCATGGATAACAACACCGGAGAAGACTTACCAGACATCGCTAAAGGTTGTATCCACACGGCTACAATGGCAGTCTGTACAGTACTTGTAATCTTTGTACTGTTTCTTGGCTGCACTGGCAACGGAGTGGTTTTATTTAACGCATTAACAACTAAACGTATGCGACATAATTTTGACCTGTTGGTTATAAACCTTGCAGGGGCTGATTTCATTATGTGCACATGTCTGTCTCCGATATTCTTGTTTTTGTTATTCTCAGATTCTACAATACCTAAAGTGTTTTGTGGAAGTATAATGTTTCTAGGAGTCACGAGTGGGATGCTGTCTTTATTGAGTATTGTCTGTATAGCATTTCACCGTTACTGTCGCATGTTAGGACGATTGAGACAATCTCTGAGCTTGCTGCAGACCTCCATGGTGATTCTAGTGATCTGGGTGATCAGTGTTACCGTAGCTTTAGGAGGAACATTCTTTGTGACTTCGTCATGGGAGGAAGGTGTTATAAATAAATGCCAGAGCGTGGTTACCGGGGACAATGTGAATATTGTAACCAGTCATTTTGTGTTGTACTTCTTGTCACCCACCACAATGGTCAGTTTAACTGTAATTATACTGTGCTATGGACTAATGGCTCGAATTGTTCGGACACAGACCTGTCATGAATTCAACGGTGTAGCCGCGCGGAATGCCGACTATTTAAATGAAACGAATCATGAACAATTTACTACTGACAGTCACTGCTCCAATAGTGAAATCGCGAATAATTCACCGCCCCCCGGAGTGGATCCCAATAGTGACAATAGTAGCCGGGCGGTAACGATGTGTTTTGTGGTCAGTATTACTGTGGCATTGTGCTGGGGACCATTAGTTATATCACAATTCATTGAGCTGGTAACCGGGAAGTCTATTATACTGTATCAAGTGAAGCTATGCGGAATAGCCCTTATCTTTCTTAATAGCGCACTTGATCCTTATTTATATGGTCAAACAAATGGAAAGATCAAACACAAGTATGCTATTATCCTATACAATTTTGCACGGTGTGAATGCACGGTTCAAAGACAAACTCAAATTAAAAGAAACAATAATATCAGAACACTAGCGGGACCTATGCAGTCGACGCCATTTACACAAGACACAAACTCAGTTTTGATTGGGTGTCAGGAATCCGAGTGTGCCGAGTGTTTGATGACGTCATTACCGTTTCTCAAAGGACGTTGTTATCAAAACAACATTAATTTTTCCCAAAGTCTGCTATTGATTAATTATAATGAGGGTGAATATACTGCTAAAATTGCAACACACGAGGATTATATAGCAGATCCAATTTGAAAACTCAAAAATTCTACTTCAACTATTCTAATACGTGCAATGATTTTTTTAACGTTCTTGTTTGAAAAATTGGCTTTTTTTTAAAATAGTTAGAAACTATATGAAAGAAAACACTCGGGAAGCAAAATAAATAAAGCAATTCCTTCTTTTTCCATAATGGTTTTCATCTTGAGAATACTTGATTTACACTCACTTTTAATCGTTAGGCTTTTTCATTTCCGCAATGTTTTGCAGAAAGAAAAGGGTTAAAGAGAGGACAATTTGAATTTATTACCATTAAATTATCTAAAAGTTTAACATGCCGATACGGAATATTTTCTAACCTTATTTTGGCTTAATCAAGTGATTGGCCGGTGAAATGTATTAAAGCTTTTAAAAGATATATATGCCTAATGGGAAATTAATGTTATCCTAAGGAACCAATCTTTTTTGCCCCTGGATTGAATGAAAGTTCTTATACTGTTTGTCGGGATTTTTCTCGATTCGTTTACCAGGGTAAACGTTGGTTAAAGTGTCTTATATTTAGTCCCCTGTCGGCGAGCCGAGGAGAACATTAGGTTTGCACTTTGTCCGTCTGTCCATCTATCAGTCCCCTAAATCAGTTTTCTGGACTGTTCTTTTAAATACTGGCAGATATTTACCTGAATTTTAGTGTATGCGTCAGCAATAAGGAGATCAAGATCTAGTTTGAGTTTCATCCTGTCAAAGGATTTTTGACGAAGAAAATACTTCAAAATTTCAGTTTTCCAGGCTTTTTTCCTCCCAAAAAATGGCAGATATTGACGTGACATTCGGCATGTTATTTCGCAAATGTATATAAAAGACAAAGATTGAGTTTTGTTCCTGTCCATTACTCTTTGGCCAAGATACAGATGCTGAACTTCGAAAATTTCCTTGGTTGCCAAGATAACTGAGACGAGTATATATCTTTAGCCGGTAGGGGTTTTGGAATTGACCAATCGCTGGCCCCGCACACTTGCTCATTTGGCCACGCCCATTGACTCCGATGGGAAATCCCGCTTTTATTTAAAAAGGCGTTATTTTGAAAATTTTATGGCCTGCAGTATGTAACACAAAAAGGTTTGTTGGTGACTTAAACGTCGTATCTACAGCTTGAATAAGCTATAGCTACGACGTTTAAGTCGCCAACCCAACAAAATGGTTTCACAGAAATGGCGGCCAATGTCGGAATTCAGATCCGGGCAGAATTAATGCTTTTATTGGTCGATATATTCCTTGATTGACAGCCGCGATTGGTCAATTGTTTAGCAATACTTCAGAATGCTTGTTTGATTTGGTTGTTATTCTCTTTAATTTGTTGTTATTGTGTTCACGGCTTTATAAATTTGCGAACTTTTATAACCTTGTTTGATTTTTTCAACTCCTATTACAACGTTTCTTCGTTCGACAATATGAACAGAACATTACTTGGATAAGAACTAAGGCTGCAATTTAGTATATATGAACTTTTGCGTGACTTTCCAACCATTTCTCGTGTGCTTGAAGTACACTTCACGCACATGAAAAATGGTGGGGAAAGTCACGCAAAGGCTCAATTCTTCTCTATGCTATCAACGAATAAACTAGATACCACGGACAACCACTCGAACGTTTGCGTGACTTTCCAACCATTTCTCACATTTTGTGCAGTCTGGACAACCAGTCGTGGTACCTAGATTATTCGTTAATGGCATAAAGAAGAATTGAGCCAAGCTCTATCTGTAGAGCGAACAGCGACTCTGATTAGACTTTGCGCATGCACAGCCTGATTAGTGCCTTTACTTTTCTTTAGAGAGGCTTTACTTGGTGAAATGTTTGGAAACAACACTCACAGGCTCATATATAACAACTGACGGATAGTTGCTCCTTTCCTTTGACTCCATCGGCCACGCCCACTGAGCTCCGACATTAAACGGCGTTATTTTGTAAAGTTCATGACCCGTAACGTGTAACAAAAGATAAAATGGTTGGTACGCGACCTGAATTAAATAGCTTGAATAAGATGTAGTTACGACGTTTATGGTTTCCAAACCAACAAAAATGTTTAATATTAAAGTTGACTAATCTCGAAGTTCAAAGTTCGACTCCGGAATGAAAGACCAGTTTTAAATACAGTTGATGGATTGTCGAGTTCTGGGAGAACATCTACTGGCTAGTTTTAGAAGGCTTAGACATGACGGATCGCAGAAACGCCAACTGAGCTCCAGGACAGGAAGTTCGACTTACATTAACAATTTCGGTCGGGTTTTTTTTTTTTTTTTTTTGTTGTTGTTGTTGTTGTAATTTCAGTATAAATGTCGACCAATATCAGATTTTAAAATCACTTCAGGTCTGATTGATTGATTGATTGAATGGGGTTTAACGCCGCTTTAAAAAGTATTTCAGCCATATCGCGGCGGCTGGAGCACCTAACAATGGATTGCTGGTATTGAATGGAGTTTAACGCCACTTTTAACAGTATTTCAATTATATCGCGGTGGCAGGAACACCTTACCATGGATTCCTGGTTTTTCTCACACCAGTACTACCACTGCATCCTTTCCTATCCTCCAGCTGCTCTCCCACTTAGGTTTACGATTATCCACCCATTGGTGAGAGAGAATATGTGTCGCCGCCGGGGATCGCACCAATGACATCCCATGATTGAAGATTAGGAGTCTGATTGATCAATTTAATTGTTTATCGTTTTTTGCACGACAGCATTAATTGTCGGGACTTTTAGCCTTTTGCAGATCTATTTAATGGTCATCCTACCAAATATTATATTCGTGTTTGAAGTACCATTTCTGACTGACCTGTGCTGGGCTCTTTCTCTCTTTCCACTGCCAACTTATCAAATGTACCTTTCTGTTCAAACGTCATAAATCAGGTAGTTTTAAAAGAGGTTGGATCCAGTATAGGTCATTCTTGTAACTATTTTGAAAATTGATTTATCGTCTATCACAAACCAAAACATTGTCACTCCAGGTTGAGTAAGCTGTAGTTACGAGGTATAAGTCTTCCAACGTCGATACATGTATGGCAGTGTAACCATTAAGTGATCAGTAAATATAGTATGTTTACCCACTCCAACACGATCCCTCCTTTTTACGCCCTTTTAGAAAAATCAAGCAATTTCTTTATTTTCCACAAAGTTTTCTATCCAAAAGGCGAAAACACTTACATTTCCATCACCCGAAATGGTCGTCTGCAGCTTCTTTTGATTTGGATCAGTCTGAAAATTTGTTGTGTGGGAAAGGGTTAAAGGCAAGAATTTTCGATATTGGCTAGCCTGTACTAATTCATGCAGTCTGACCGTTAGTGATACATTTTTGACATATGTCCACTTTTGGCACGATGGGTGACTATTGTGTATGGCAATTTTGGACCATTTAATTTCGCACCTTACAGAGGATCAAATACTCCTCGGTAAAAGCATTATAAATCTCATTTAAGTTTCCGCCTAATTTCATTTTACGTATTTATAGCCTAAACCCTGTGGATACCGGTTTACGCCACTATTACGAGGGCAGTTTTACAAAAGAATCTTAGTGAATTTAGTCAAATACTTGAATAGATTGATTGATTGAATGGGGTTTAACGCCGCTTTTAACAGTATTTCAGTTATATCGCGGTGGCAGGAACACCTTACCATGGATTCCTGGTATTTCTCACACCAGTACTACCACTGCATCCTTTCCTATCCTCCAGCTGCTATCCCACTTATGTTTACGATTATCCACCCATTGGTGATAGACAAATGTCGGAAAGAATATGTGCCGCCGCCGGGGATCGAACCCATGACATCCCATGATTAAGATTAGGAGTCTGACGCGCTACCGACAGCGCTATGACGGCGGCGACTTGAATAGAACACACACATACAAAGACAGAGGACAACAGAGAAAATGTACCGTGTATTGACGGATCGATTGCCTTGCCGACTGCACTCCAGTAAGCCGATTTGCTTAACCCTTTCCTGTTTAATCCCTGGTTTGTCCGTCCCTGTGGTTTTATGCTTGAAAAAACATTGAGGAAAAAGAAGAAATTGCTTGTAACAAGCAATTTCTTCTTTTTCCACAATATTTTCTACCCTGCTACCCTGCTAAATGATTATTGTTCAGATACAATTAGCTTTAAATTTACGTCTGAAAAACCTTTGAATTTCGACAGGTCTGAAATTAAAAAAACAAACAGTAAAGGGTTAAGAAACCAATCGGTATTAATTATATTTATAGATTATTACATTATCTCAACTACAGCAGTGACTCTTGTCTTTTTCAACCTTGGTAGAGAACTAATATTATCTTTGACTCTAACGGGATTCGAACCTACGCGGATACTACAACGTCAGCTAGCGATGAAATGTCCGACGTCGCTAAAGACTGCCCTTCCGAGACATCCTACTCTCACGGGATTCGAACCTACGCGGAGACGGAAACACCGCCTATAAATGCAATGTCCGACGTCTTTAAAGTCTGCGCTACCGAGACATCCCCACATAATGTGGGGATGTCTCGGTAGCTCAGACGTTAACGACGTGGGGGATGTCTCGGTAGCGCAGACGTTAACGACGTTGGGGATGTCTCGGTAGCGCAGACGTTAAAGACATGGGTAAAGTTTGGTAGCGCAGACGTGACCAACGTGGGGGATGTCTCGGTAGCGCAGACGTTAAAGACATGGGTATGATTTGGAAGCACAGACGTTAACGACGTGGGGGATGTCTCGGTAGCGCAGACGTGAAAGACATGGGTATAATTTGGTAGCGAAGACGTTAACGACGTGGAGGATGTCTCGGTAGCGCAGACGTTAAAGACATGGGTAAAGTTTGGTAGCGCAGACGTTAACGACGTGGGAATGTCTCGGTAGCGCAGACGTTAAAGACATGGGTATAATTTGGTAGCGCAGACTCGAGATCCAGGACTGACAAAACTTACAAACACATTAGTCTTCGGATGACATATTAAACCGAGGCCCTATGTGATGGTAAACCGAACACCTTCACCCATTACCAAACGTCAAACTTTTAGACTGGTCCAAATTGAAAGAAGTTGTAGACGACATATTAAAGTGTCTAAGAATTTAAAATAAGTGCCAAACAAGATAGCAAACATTTTGAGAATGGGAGAAAGAGTTTGTTATTATCAATTTCTCCTTTTACCACAAAGTTTTCTATGCCTATAATTCTTGGGGACTTGAAAAACGTCAGTGTGTGATAATAGGTCAAAGAACCATGGCTTCCAGAAGGTTCTTCCCGTATCCTTGCAATACCCTCTTTACATTTAACCGTTTTGGGAGGGATGTCGCGGAGATCTGAGAGGTCAAAGTTCAGGGCTCATAGTTTAGGGCGTTAGACTTGAATTCTGAGAGAAGACTAGGGTTGTGGGCTCGATAAGCACTCAGACCTCCAACCTAGTCCTGGTAATACACAGAAAATACGCGAATAATTGATCGTCGCCGTGATAAAACTTTAAGGTTGTTCAAAATGCGTAAAACTCAAATAACTAAACCCTTTCCCGAACAATGAGGCTTTTAGACGACCCTCAAGAAAAAAAATAGGAAAACATTGTGTAAAATGAAGAAATTGCTCGCAACAAGCAATTTCTTTATTTTACACATTGTTTTCTACCCAGAAATGTAAAAAAATTAAATTTCATAAACTTTAATGTGTCGTCTGCAACTGCTTTCAATTTGGATCAGTCTAAAGATTTGTCGTCTGGTAATGGGTTAATCAATCTAGGTTCGTTGTTCATTCAGGTCATGTATAAAATGAAAAGATATACACACAGCTCCGGCCTGTCAGCCCGATTAGCTCAGTTGGTAGAACACTTGAATTCAAACCTCAAGATCACGGATTCGAGCCCTGGGCTAAACTAATTTTCCTTCGGACGGGACGTTAAACCAAGGCCTCGTTTGACAGTGCTATCCACCGAGCACGTTAAAGAAACAGGCGGAACTCCCAGCAGTTTCGTCTTGTAGCCTTGCACTATCCCCTGTAACAACTAACCGTCTTTTTGGGGCGTCGCTCATATGGGCATGTGCTACGGTAGCCGGAAATACACACACAGCTCCGGCCAAGTTAAACTCTTCTCTCATTCTGATTAAGGTTTCTATTTTAGCGTTCAACGCTGATACTTTATAAGGTAACCTTAGCTCCATGATTGACTGATCGCTGACCCCGCCCACTCACTCCACCGGCAACGCCCACTCCCTCCACCGGCAACGCCCATTCACTCCACCGGCAACGCCCACTCCCTCTACCGGCAACGCCCACTCCCTCCACCGGCAACGCCCATTCACTCCAACGGCAACGCCCACTCACTTATGGCCAGTAACACGTAATAAAGTAAAACTGTTGGTTTGCGACCTAAACGGAGTAATTTCAGCTTATTATAACTGTAGTTACGATGTTTAAATCGATAAACCAACAAAAAAAGCCTAACATAATGTCGACCAATGACAGACAATTCAACTAGGTGGAAAATAAGGGGAGTTGTCTAATTATTTATTCCGATAAGCAAGGTTGGTTATTTCCCTTCCTCAAATCAATATCATATAATTCATTTGAACATTCATGTTTATCGTAATAATTTTGCACAACAAATTACATTCACATTCTAGAAACTATACCATTTATTATAATGAATAACATTAATTGAACCCATAACATGACTCCGCCATTTTAGACTGCTCCAAACTCAAAGACAATCTATAGTTGATGAAATTTTCAAAGGTTTGTCTTTTGGGGTAGAAAACATTAAGAATAATGAAGAAATTGCTTGTTGCAAGCTACATATTCCTACATCTTTTCAAAAATGTTTTGGAACTTTTTTTGGGGGGGGGGTGTTTGCTGGTTGTTTGTCATGGAAACGTCGAAAAGCGGGATTGTGGGGAAATTCATTAATAAATTTCCATATATTGAGGGAATTATGTTTTTAATGTAGATGTTTACAAACGCTAAAAATAATATATTTCTAATTTCTGTATGTCAAAATTTCTAACCGGCTACTTTGAAATCTTATAACGTCTTAATATTCCGATCAGTATGATGCTTTTTTGTACTTGGATAATTGCAGCGATATAATTCTACACAAGAATTGAAATTGTACATTTAATTTTCAGACTTTTAATTTTGATTCTCGACATTTGACCTCAAGGGCCAAGCGCCACAAGTTCGGTAAATTTTGATAATGTATTTTCGTAGAATCTTGTTAGTGCGACGATTTGATTACACGAGACCATTGTTATAACTTCCAGGTATCCCAGTCCCACACCATCCCACTTTTCTACACCCTGCAAAAAAAAATAGGAAAATATTGCAGAATATGAAGAAATTGCTTGTCACAAGCAATTTCTTCACTATCCACAATGTTTTTCATCCAAAATGACCATTTGTTTTAAAAATACCACCAACTTAAAAATGTTGTCTGCAATTTCTTTCAATTTGGACCAGTCTAAAAATTTGTTGTGCGGGAATAGGATATCGGCTCATATTGAAGCAACCAACTCGACGTACTCTCTCTACCGTAGTCAAATTGTACAATATCTTGTTTTTATCCTCTACGAGGGTTGCATTTAAACTTAATTGAATCACACAAAGATTAATATCTCATACCCCACGTTCAATTTTAGCTTTTAAAATCTTCTCGTACTTCACAAGGGGATTTGTGGATCGCTAGCCCCGTCTCCCTGACTTTGGTGGCCACGCCCAACGACTCCGACAGGAAGTTCCACTTCGAGATCAAATTGTGTTATAAGCTGAATTTATGACCAGTAACATGGCCAGTCACAAAAGAGTAAGAAGGTTGGTTGATGACCTAAACGTCGTAACTACAGCTTTAAAAAGAAAATGATAATGATAAAATAAATAAATAAAGGTTGGTCGGCGACCTAAACTCCATAACTACACATTGAACTCTAATAAGTCACAAAAACCGATGTTGGAGTTAAAAGTTCACTTCCGGTGTATAAGAATAGATTGATCGGTCGATCAACTGAGAGATTGCAGGACAAGCCCTCAGACCTCCAACAAGACATTTGTCTGCGATATCCGACGGCTTAATTTTGTACATATATAACCAGCGCCATGAAAAAACAGGATAATACGCTGGTTGGCCGACTTAACTTCATAATAACAGTTTGTCTAAGTTGTAGGTACGACGTTTATGTCTTCCACCAATGAAAAAATATTCAATAAAGTAAGTAAAGCTTTTATTTAAAGTGACATGTGTGTGCAGAAAAAATTATCAACATGTTACACCCGGGCCAATGCGCTATAAGCCCCTATGCTCCAGAAGTATAACAGATAGAGGTCCACAATGGTACGTGCTCATAATTATTATGACCAAACACCATTGTAGTCGTCTGTCTGTTAAAAATCCAGCATAAGATACCAATCAATAACTGTCTATTATGACATAATAGACCGTTATTGATTGGTCCAGCATAAGATACCAATCAATAACTGTCTATTATGACATAACAGACCGTTATTGATTGGTCCAGCATAAGATACCAACCAATAACAGTCTATTATTACATAATAGACCGTTATTGATTGGTATCTTATGCTGGATTTTTATTTATTCCTTTATTCACATTGTGGGAGTTCAGTATTTCCCTCGAGATGTTGGTTTCGGTTGGTCAATCAAGTTTTTGATTGGTAGCGTCCTTTGGTTGGTCAATCAAGTTTTTGATTGGTAGCGTCCTTTGGTTGGTCAATCAAGTTTTTGATTGGTAGCGTCCTTTGGTTGGTCAATCAAGTTTTTGATTGGTAGCGTCCTTTGGTTGGTCAAATCAACAAAAAGCTTAGAAGTTACTTGAAATTCAATTATAATAGTGATTGTTTCATTGTATGGCAAATTTTGTGAAAATATGTTCGTGTTAAGATTTCTATCTTAAATTTTAGAGTGACCGTTGTGACTTCAAATAAAATATGAATCATCGCTAAAAAAATGATCATTTTGAAATTACTGGAAACAGATTTTAATGAGAGTACCATTGGATTTGTCGATTTCTTGGGGGGGGGGGGTCTCTCTCCCAATGGTCTATTCTGTGGCTTTTTTTTTCAATATAAGTAAACTTCGGTTTTCTTCTGCAACTTTTAACTATCCGGACCAGTCTTTAATTCGGTCGAAAATGGATAAATACCCGTAATTTAGAAACGTACTTAATGATATTTATGACACGATTCTGAAATGTTTCGCATCGCCTAGGAAAAAGCTTGAAAGGTCACTTTCACGAGGGAATCGCTTGCCACGTCCCTTGACCCCCAACAAGGCAGTTCGTCTTAAATATTAAGCGATATCAGTTTGCAAAGTATATGGTCAAGGACATTAAAACAACAAATTGTTACTTGGCTATCACACTGTGGTAACTACAGCTTGAATAAACTGATAGCGTTAAAATCCCCCTCCTACATACCCAAATAACGAAATTACATAAATTACCAACTCCGGTCTAAATGTTCGGTTAATCGATTGTTTTGTTGACAGTGGCTATCCGTCAATTGCGTGTGTGTATTTCCGTTTATTTATCGTCGCTACCGTAGCACATGCCCATATGAGCGACGCCCCCAGAAGACGGTTAGTTGTTACGGGGGATAGTGCAAGGATACAGGACTAAACTGCTGAGAGCTCCGCCTGGTTCTTTTACGTGCTCGGTGGATAGCACCGTCACACGGGGCCTCGGTTTAACGTCTCATCCGAAAGACAATTAGTTTGTTAGTTGATATGGTCAGCCCGGGGCCCGTCAATTGCTTAGTGGTCAGCTATTTTTAGCTGATATTTACGGACATAGACAGGTTGGTGTTCAAAGCATGAAGGCTGGCTGATTTTAACTATTCCCACACACTTCCTGTTGGAGATCAGTGAGCGTTGGCAGCAAACCGCCTATAATCTTGTCCCGTTTTTGGACATTTTAGACTAGTCCAAATTGAAAGAGGTTGCAGGCGACAATGAAAACTGGATGCCATTTGAAAAGAAACCATCCTATGTGGTAGAAAATATTGTGGAAAAAGGAGAAATTGCTTGTTACAAGCAATTTCTTCTTTTTCCACAATATTTTCTTGAGTATAAAATCACAGGAATGTAAAATCCCGTATTAGAACGGGAAAGGGATAAATAGGACACAATGACAAACTTTTCTATAGTGAATAAAGAGTTAACGTAGACTGAAGAACAGTCCCTGTTGAATAAGTTGATACCACAGGAAAACAAATCATTACTACAATTAAAGCCTATTCCTTTAGCTTTGTTTTTTATTTGGCTGATGTTGTTGTTGTTTGTTCGTTTGTTTTTGGTTTAGTTTTCTCTTTTCTGGGGGTGGGTGGGGGGTGGGGGTAGGGGTAATGCGTCGTGATTGCTTTACATTTCTGGATATTTGTTATTAATGAAGATATTGTACCTACTTATTGGATGGAAAATGTATCACCAACATCAGAGTTTACTATAAATTAATTTTGAACAAGTTAAGGCTTTTCTTTTTTATTTCCATTTTTTATTCTTTATTCAATACTCAATATGCCGAGCATAATTAAATATCTGCAGAAAGTGTTCTTTTCGGTCTCAGTTTGTATCCAATCTATGTCTCACACGCTAAAAACTTATCTAAAAATTATCATGAATACATTTTAATATTGCAGCTTTCTACGACAAATCAAGATAAATTTTCATTGCAATTATCCCTTTCCCGTTTTTCAAAATTTTAGACCTGTCCAAATTCAAAGGTTTTGTAGACGAAATTTTGAAGTGGATTCAATTTGAAAAATAACCTTTCAGTAGAGTAGAAAATATTGTGGAAAAAGAAGAAATTGCTTGTTACAAGCAATTTCTTCTTTTACCGCAATATTTTCTCAAGTTCAGAATCACAGGGTTGTAAAAACAAGGGATTGTACAGGAAAGAGTTAACCAGTCGCTGGCCCTATCCACGTACCACGTTTGGCAATCCCACTTACTGTAAGTCCCTCTTCGATTTTAACCGGCTTTATTTTTTAAATGTTATGGCCATTGGCATGTTAAAAAAAAGTAGGATGGTTAGTTGGCGACTTTAACGTCGAAACAACAAAAATGATTCACATAAATGGCGACAAGTGTCGGAGTTCTTAGTTAACTTCCAGTATCAATGAATGATATCTTTGGTTGACAAAGTATTACTGTGGTAGTAAAAGAAGTCTTCAAATTGAAGGGTCGTTAGGCACGCCAGTCGATCTCCTTGTCTAAGTCCGAAAGCTGTGTATGAACAGGGACATAAAACAAAAAGCAACTCGTTGGTTGGCAACTTAAACATCGTAACTTCAGCTTGAATAAGCCTTAGTTTTGATGTAATCAGGGTCGATAGTCAAATCAGGGTCTATACTTTTAAGAAATGAAAAGTGTTTGATGTATTTTTTTATTTTTTTTTTATTATTATTATTATTATTAAGTTATATACCTTAAACACTCATCAGTCTGTGTGATTACGCGAAGAAAGCATACTAAATAGTTACGTTATCAAAACTTTGTTCATTTGAGTATGAAAAAAAAATCAGCCATTAAAAACCTTTTTAATATTGATAGACGAAACTAAAATAAAAACGTATAGGTTTACTTGCTAATTACATTTTTCTTTCTATCTTTTTCTCCCGATTTAACACAAATGGAAAAGAAGTACCGATTTATCAGAGTCTAACCATCCTTCATTCAAACGTATAGGAAGTTTGAAACTCCATTGGCTGAATCTTACAAGGACGTATACAAACTAATTGAGTGGTCTTTTCCGATCGAACGTTTGGGATATAAATCGCACTGAATGCTTAACCAATAACCACATAATTCCTCCCTTTTCACCCCCTAGAAAAAAGCTTTGGAAAAATGTGGAAAATGAAGAAATTGCTTGTTTTCATTAACCACAATGTTTTCAGTTCAAAAAGACAAAACAATTCCCTCAACTTGAAAGTGTCGTAAGCAGCTCCTTTCAATTTGGACCACTCTAATTTGCTGTTGTGTGGGAAAGGGTTAAATGTGTTTTGATTTCATGTAAAAATCGACCCTCGTGGGTCCAATATTAATTTGTTAACCCATTCTCATACTCATTAGCTTTTTACTTAAACTTCTGAAAACATTGTTTAAAACGAAGAATTTGGTTTTTATAAGCAAATTCTTCTTTGTCCATATTTTCTTTCTAAAGAGTTTTGAAATATCACCAACTAAAATGTTTGATCTACACACCCTTCAATTTGGAAAATTCCAAATTGTTGTCGTGTGGTAATTGGATGAAGAATTTTTGAGGATAAACTACGGTCAATTCAGTTTCCCTACCCTAAAGAAAAACACTGTTCTGGTGTCTATTCAATTAATAAAGATTAAAAATATGAAAATTTAACAGGCTTTATGCAAAAGTCTAATACATTTAGAAATAAGAGTCTCCCACTGGAATGATTATCAATCACTCCGCGTTATTTTGCAAAATGTATGGCCAGCAGCACTTAACAAAAAAGTGGACAAGATGTGGTGACCAGAATTTTCTTACTCTCATACTGTGTTACCATTTGCTGACGGAATTTAATTAATTTAGTCGGACACTTTGCGTCGTCTGCTACATTTTTCTACATTTCGGACCAGTCTATAATTCAGTGGTCTGGATAATAGGAAAACGATTGTTTGTTTATAAATGCTGTTTCAAGTACTTTTAGTATAACATAATAAGTTGCTAGTTGTTCTCAGTAGTAAGCTAACCTTGTGATGGGGGTGTTCGGATTGATAGGTTGCTGTGTGATCTTCATGTTAACTTCACGTATAACGTTCAGTGTTCCGCTTGACGAAAACCGAGTGCGACAACTAGAGAATCAGCTCTTTCATATAGAAGAAAAAATTGAAAGAGAGGCAAAGATTCGAAGAGAGAGCGTGAAAGGCTTAATGAATACACTTTATGAATTAGGAGCGAAAGTCGCTTTACAGAACGGAAGCGGTCAACTACCGAAAGAAAACCAAAGACAAGATTTGAGAGAGAGACAAACCAAAGGTTTTAGCCAAAACACGATGGTCCATGCTTTGTTAACAGCGTTTGGAGATGAAAAGGAGAAAAATAGGAGGATCGAAAGAGATTTGCAAAAGCAACTAGAAACAAATGTCAAACGGATACAGCGTGATTTGGACGAGTTACGAACGGATAAACCTGATATCCTCAGCAACGTTGAAGATTTGAGCAAAGATATAAAGGGATTGAAGAAATCGAGCGAAGATATGTCAAGAGAAATCTTGAATCGATTTAGCTTCGTGGACTTGCTTTTAAATTTAAAAAGCTTGACAGATCAAGGGTTTGAAACAATGAAAAGTCAAAATAGAAAGTTCGAATCTTGTGTAGAGTTGAATAAAAATGGGTTTAGGGCGAGTGGTCTGTACGATATATTCCCCGAAAACAGGGCTACACCATTACGTGTTTACTGTGACCAGGATACGGACGGTGGGGGGTGGATTGTCTTTCAGCGAAGAGAAGACGGATCAGAAAACTTCTACAGAAACTGGCTTGGCTACAAATTTGGTTTTGGAAATCTTGAAGGAGAATTTTGGCTTGGTAACGAATACCTTCACATTTTGACTTCTAGTTGCTGTCATGAGTTACGTATCGACATGGAGGACTTTGAGAACGAACGTCGTTATGCTAAATATAGTAACTTCAGTGTCGGATCTAAGGCTACTAACTATTTGCTGACAGTAAATGGATATACAGGGGACGCCGGTGATAGCTTGGGTGGACATAGTGGTCACCCATTTAGCACCAATGACAGAGATAATGATATTAATCCCCGTGGTAGTTGTGCTGTCTCCTATAAAGGAGCCTGGTGGTATACAAAATGTCACGCTTCTAATCTTAATGGTCAATATCTGAAGGGTAAACACGAATCATACGCTGATGGTATTAACTGGTTTACATGGAAAGAACACCATTACTCCTTGAAAGTTACCGAAATGAAATTACGATAGACTAAGTGGACCGAACTGTTAAGTTTAACCAAATTGTTACTGTAACTGTTAGTTTTACCGAGCATTCGTATAGCTACATGAATTAGTAGACAGAACTGATTGTTTTAACGCGTGCTAGTTCTGTCTTCAGCAGACGGAACTTTAGTGTAAACCGAACACTTCTTTAATCTTTGTTTCTAAGAACAACTTTATTATGTGAACTGTATTCAATTCAGAAATAAAAGACAAACAGTTGATTCTCGTAATGTAGATAGACTTCATTTTCTCTCCGCTTGCGTCGATCGTGGTTTTAAACCTACCGTCAAACCTGTCTTTTGTGACCGCCTGTATTAAGTAATCCCCCAGACCCCCCCCCCCAAAAAAAATCAAAATGGAAAACATTGTGTAAAGTGAAGAAATTACTGAAAACAAGCAATTTCATCATTTTACACTATATTTTCTACCCAGAAAGTTGTAACAATAAAAAGATCCTTTGCCTCTTATTGTCGTCTGCAACACCCTTTTAATATTGGACTAGTCTAAAATTATTCGGTAATGGGTTAAGCCACTTTTTGTATGTCTCATGCGTGCTTACTAAGTACAAGTTGGGACTTTAAAAGCACATTACCGACGATCATAATGAGAAAATTGTCTTAATCTCCACCTCTTGTCTACTATATCCTATAAACATTTCGAGTAAAACAATATATTCTACATTCCACACTGACAAAATCGGAAATGTCAGAAAAAAAACCCGTTTCTGATAGTCTCAAATACGATTCCATATAAGGTAGTCTTAGATACCGACATATTCTTTCTGTATATGACGTCATAAAACGAATAAACGATATCAGAATGTTTCCATGACTTTCAAATGTATGGTAGTCATGTGATCTGATCAGAGTGGATACTTTTCGTTCTTCCGAGATGATCTTTTTTTTTTTTTTTTTGCGTGACCGCTCAAAATGGATAAGCACTAATTCAACAATGACTTAGTCTCGCTCCCTAGGAAACAATGGGAAATTTTAACTTCTACTGACTGTATCGTTTCAAGGGCCTATCAGAAATAACGGATTGGTCTTTTCCGATTACAATAACAAACCCTTGGCTTTCAAGAGTGTTTTGGTCTAGCTAAAAGTTATTTGAATATTCGTGAAAAAGTGACTATTCTCAAGAACTCCCTCAACCCGGTTATATCGACCAGTTAAACGAAAGAGAACCCACACGAATGGCAGATACACTACGGATCATTACTTTTGTACACAACACACCATACACACACCCATACATACCCCCCCCTCTTTTTTCAGGTCAGACATGCAGGAATGATACGAACAGCGGATATGTGATCGGAGCGGTGACAAATGCCGCGGATTCGAATTTGTTCCCAGCAACTCGTCTAACTTCTTCATCGAGTCGGCATTCAACACCATTCAACCCAACAAAAGCATATCTAGAAGTCCCCTATTGTTTGTCAAAATTATTCTTAAGTCTTGTGGACATCTTACTCCTTCGTTAAGGAACCTCTCGATGACCTTGAAAATCTAAGGTATGAAAATGAGTTGGCTTTCAGATCAGGTTGTTTTATCACTGACGGATCGCTAGTGATGCACATTGATCTCCAACAAGTATGTTCGACTGAGGTTGCAAAATTTGTAGTCACAACTAAAAAATATAGAGCAAGTTTCATCTGGCTAGCTAAATGCAGTACCATTCGTTTGAATAAGCTGTAGTTATGGTCTTAAAATCGTCAAACTAACAAAGTTGCTTGACAAAAATACCAGATGTCAAAGTTTTAGGTTTAGAGCCACTTTTACTAGTATTTTAGTCATATCGCTAGCGTCGTAAATATAGGTTATGTAAGCTGTAGTTACGACGTTTAGGTCACCAACCAACCATTTTACTATTTTGATACATGCTAATGGCTATATATTTTGCCGTTGATAATTGGAGCGAAATTTCCTGTCGATGTCGATGGGCGGGGCTTACGGAGTCATTGGGCGGGCCAGCGATTGGTCAATTGTTATTGTTCGAAAATGAAAAAAAAATAGAAAAATGAAAAGTTACGTAAAAATGGTATGTACTTTACATCCAACAATTTGCTAAGTCTTTTTACAAGTATATATAACTATAAGCATTTAAATGACGATTTCGGATTAACGTTTGGCGCATTCACTTTGCGCATCATTGAAAATCTAAGGTGCTACCACTGCGCTATGGCCGCTGTCGCTGAAGAAGAAAGCATATTGAGCAAACATTGTGAGAAAGGATAAATTGCTTGTGACAAGCAATTTCTCCATTTCTCACAATGTTTTCTATCGCATATGGCTCTTACTTTTAAGATTTAACCAACTTTGTTTTGTCGTCTGCAGCATCTTTCAATTCGGATCAGTCTAAAATTCTGTTGTTTGGAAATGGATTAAGAAGTCGTTTCCCAATCAAATTATTTATTTAGACCGGAATTGAATCTGGAACTTCAATATCTATGTTTATCATTTCTGTTGGTTTTGGAAATCAAAAAACGTCGCAATCACAGTGTATTCAAGCTGTAGTCACGATGCATGGAGACCAATGAACGATTTGCATTTTTATCATGTCCCGGATTTATGTTTTTCAAATTCGTTTTAACTATGAGTCGAATTAATTTGTCGGAGATATGTGGGCGTTGCAGTTGTATTTTCCGTTTATTTATCGTCGCTACCATAGCACATGCCTATACGAGCGACGCCCCAAGAAGACGGTTAGTTATTACGGGGGATAGTATAAGGATACAGGACGAAACTGCTAAGAGCTCCGCCAGGTTCTTGAACGTGCTCGATGGATAGCATCGTCACACGGGGCCTCGGTTTAACGTCTCACCCGAAAGACAATTAATTTGTTAGTTGATATGGCCAGCTTAGGGCTCGAACCCGTGATTTTGAGGTTTGAGGTCAAGTGCTCTACCAACTGAGCTAATCGGACTGATAATGTAGGCGTTTGAAGCGATCCATGAATTATCTATTGTTATTTTATCTTCTTTCTAGTTAATTAAAAAAGCAGGTTGGTTATCAAATGTGATAAAACACATTTCCGCATTATCAAGCTGTTACCTCGCCAATGAAATAATTGACCAGTCGTGGCTGTCAATTAAGTTATCAATCGACCAATCAAATCATTCATTCAGTCCGATATTGAGATTTGAACAACGACATTAGCCGCCGTTTTTCTGAAATAGTTTGTTGGTTTGGCGACTTCAAAGTCGTAAATACAGTTTATGTAAGCTATAGTTACGACGTTTAGGTCACCAACCAACCATTTTACAATTTTGTTACATGCTATCGGCTATAGATTTTGCGAAATAACGCCGTTGATAATTTGAGCGAAATTTCCTGTCGAGGTCGATGGGCGGGGCTTATGGAGTAATTGGGCGGGGCCAGCGATTGGTCAATTGTTATAGTTCAAAAATGAAAAAAATAATAGAAAAATGAAACGTTACGTAAAAAGGGTATGTACTTTACATCCCACAATTTACAAAGCCTTTTTACAAGTATATATAACTATAAGCATTTTAATGACGATTTCAGATTAACGTTTGGCGCATTCACTTTGCGCATCATTGAAATTCTTGAATAAAGTGGAAAATACAGATGCGATTCTCCTTATAGTTCAGCCCTTGTTAACCCTTGTCCTGCTGATCCCGAAATATCCCTGTTTTGACAGGAGGTATAGACAAAGATCAGCCTGCACATAAGTGCAGTCTGATCTTGGTCTATAACTCCTATTTGTCCTCTTTTAAGTCGGAGTTGTTTAAATAGTCAATTTTTCAAAATAAATATTTACCGTCATTAAGCCATCCGAGTGCTGTCAGTCCTTCTGTACAGGATTTTAAAACCGCATGACAAGGGTTAGCAGGAAAAGGGTTTTGTGTTAATAAAAGACACACTCAAGTACTTGTAGTTTCACATTACCTGCAGTAGATCAGTTTATAACAGACCTTGTATGTAGTATGGATATGTTTGAATTGCTGGTTTGTTGTTGGCTCATCTTGTCAACTTCGAGTACAACGTTTTGTGTTCGGCTTGACAAAGATCAGATGCGACAACTCGAGAATCAGCTCTTTTATATCGAAGAAAAGATTGAAAGTGAGGCTAAAATACGAAGAGAGAGCGTGAAAGTCATCATGAATAAACTCTATGAATTTGAAGAGAAAGTCGCCATGCATAACGTAAGCGGGCAACTACCGGAAGAAAATATGAGACAGGATTTGGGAAAGATACAAATAAACTATGGGAACCAAGACACGATGGCTCATACTTTGATAACAGCGTTTAGAAATGAAAAGAAGAATAATAGACGGATGGAAAGAGATTTGAAAAATATACTATAAAAAAATGAAAAACAGGTACAGCGTGATTTGGAAGAGTTACAAACGTCAATATCTGATATAGTAAAAACCAATCTTGATATTCTCAGCAACGTCCGAGATTTGGTTGCAGTAATAAAGGGCTTGAAGAAATCCGACGAAGAAATCTCGAAAGAAATCTTTAATCGTTTAGACCTCACGAACCAGCTTTTAAATATGAAAGGTTTGACGAATCAAATTTTCGAAACTGTAAAAAATCAAAATAGACAGTTCTTGTCTTGTGTAGATTAACAAAAGAACGGATTCACAACGAATGGCCTCTACGATATATACCCCGAAAACAGGACTACACCATTACGTGTTTACTGTGACCAGGATACGGACGATGGGGGATGGATTGTCTTTCAGCGAAGGGAAGACGGATCAGAAAACTTCTACAGAAACTGGCTGGACTACAAATTTGGTTTTGGAAATCCTGAAGGAATGTTTTGGCTTGGTAACGAGTACCTTCACATTTTGACTTCTAGTTGCTGTCATGAATTACGTATCGACATGGAGGACTTTGAGAACGAACGTCGTCATGCTAAATATAGAAACTTCAGTGTCGGATCTAAGGCTACTTACTATTTGCTGACAGTAAATGGATATACAGGGGACGCCGGTGATAGCTTGGGTGGACATAGTGGTCACTCATTCAGCACCAATGACAGAGATAATGATATTAATCCCCGTGGTAGTTGTGCTGTCTCCTATAAAGGAGCCTGGTGGTATACAAAATGTCACGCTTCTAATCTTAATGGTCAATATCTGAAGGGTAAACACGAATCATACGCTGATGGTATAAACTGGTTCACATGGAAAGAACACCATTACTCCTTGAAAGTTATCGAAATGAAATTACGATAGACTTTAGTGGACCGAACTGTTAACCAAATTGTTACCGTAACTGTTAGTTTTACCAAGCTTACGTATAGCTACATGGATTAGTAGACAGAACTGATTGTTTTAACGCATGCTAGTTCTGTCTTCAGCAGACGGAATTTTAGTGTAACCGAACACTTCTTTAATCTTTGTTTCTACGAACAACATTATTATGGGAAGTGTATCTAATTCAGAAATAAAAGGACAAACAGTTGATTCTCGTAATGTAGATAGACTTCATTTTCTCCCCGCTTGCGTCGATCATGGTTTTAAACCTACCGTCAAACCTGTCTTTTGTGACCGCCTGTATTAAGTAATCCCCCAGACCCCCCCACCCAAAAAAAAATCAAAATGGAAAACATTGTGTAAAGTGAAGAAATTACTTAAAACAAGCAATTTCTTCATTTTACACTATATTTTCTACCCAGAAAGTTGTAACAATAAAAAGATCCTTAGCCTCTTATTGTCGTCTGCAACACCCTTTTAATATTGGACTAGTCTAAAATTATTCGGTAATAGGTTAAGACACTATTGCTTACTAAGTACAAGTTGGGACTTTAAAAGCACATTACCGACGATCATAATGAGAAAATTGTCTTAATCTCAACCTCTTGTCTACTATATCCTATAAACATTTCGAGTAAAACAACATATTCTACATTCCACACTGACAAAATCGGAAATGTCAGAAAAAAAACCGTTTCTGATAGTGTCAAATACGATTCCATATAAGGTAGTCTTAGATACCGACATATTCATTCTGTATATGACGTCATAAAACGAATAAACGATATCAGAATGGTAATACTTATGGAAATTATTTTTTTTAGATTATTTATCTAATTCATTTGATAAACATATGTATATAATAAATGGAATATCACGTTGCGATTGCGATACAACGTCTTGTATTTTCTTCTTGCTATGGAGAAACATTTGATATTCCACTCGACCTTCGGTCTCGTGAAATATCAAAATTTTCCTCCACAGCTCGAAGCAAATACAAGATGCTGTATCTCAATCGAAACAGAATATTCTCTACGTATTATTTAAAATATATGGTAGTCATGTGATCTGATCAGAGTGGATACTTTTCTTTCTTCCGAAATGATTTTTTTTTTTTTTTTTTTTTTTTTTTTTTTAGATTATTTATCTAATTCATTTGATAAACATATGTATATAATAAATGGAATATCACGTTGCGATTGCGATACAACGTCTTGTATTTTCTTCTTGCTATGGAGGAACATTTGATATTCCACTCGACCTTCGGTCTCGTGAAATATCAAAATTTTCCTCCACAGCTCGAAGCAAATACAAGATGCTGTATCTTTATCGAAACAGAATATTCCCTACGTATTATTTCAAATCTATGGTAGTCATGTCATCTAATCAGAGTGGATACTTTTCGTTCTTCCGAGATGATCTTTTTTTTTTTATTTCTTTTATTTTGCGTGACTGCTCAAAATGGATAACTTCTAATTCAACAATGACTTAGTCTCGCTTCTTATGAAACAATGGGAATTTTTAACTTCTACTGACTGTATCAATTCAAGGGCCTATCAGAATTAATGGATTGGTCTTTTCCGATTACAATAACAAACCCTTGGCTTTCAAGAGTCTTTTGGTCTAGCTAAAAGTTATTTGAATATTCGTGAAAAAGTGACTATCCTCAAGAACTCGGATCTTTACTTTTGCACACAACACACCATTCACTAACTCTGGCGAATACCCCCCTTTTTTTCAGGTCAGACATGCAGGAATGATACGAACAGCGGATATGTGATCGGAGCGGTGACAAATGCCGTGGATTCGAATCTGTGCCCTGCAACTCGTCTAACTTCTTCATCGCGGCGCCAATCAACACCATTCAAACCAACAAAAGCATATCTGGAAGTCCCCTATTGTTTGTCAAAATTATTCGTAAGACTTGTGGACATCTAACTCCTTCGTTAAGGAACCTGTCGATCACCTTGAAAATCTAAGGTATGAAAATGAGATGGCTTTCAGTCGATGGGCGGGGCTTACGGAGTCATTGGGCGGGGCCAGCGATTGATCAATTGTTATTGTTCAAAAATGAAAAAAAAAAAATAGAAAAATGAAACGTTACATAAAAAGGGTATTCGGATTAACGTTTGGCGCATTCACTTTGCGCATCATTGAAAATCTTGAATAAAATGGAAAGTACAGATGCGATTCTCCTTTTTGTTCTGCCTTTGTTAACCCTTGTCCTGCTGATCCCGGAATATCCCTGTTTTGACAGGAGGTATAGACAAAGATCAGCCTGCACATAAGTGCAGTCTGATCTTGGTCTATAACTCCTATTTGTCCTCTTTTAAGTCGGAGTTGTTTAAATAATCAATTTTCAAAATAAATATTGACCGTCATTAAGCCATTCGAGTGCTGTCAGTCCTTTGATTTGAAAGCAATTCTGTATAGGATTTTAACACAGCATGACAAGGGTTAGCAGGAAAAAGGGTTTTGTGTTAATAAAAGACACACTCAAGTACTTGTAGTTTCACATTATCTGCAGTAGATCAGTTTATAACATACTTTATATGTAGTATGGATATGTTTGAATTGTTGGTTTGTTGTTGGCTCATCTTGTCAACTTCGAGTACAACGTTCTGTGTTCGGCTTGACGAAAATCAGATGCGACAACTCGAGAACCAGCTCTTTTATATCGAAGAAAAGATTGAAAGTGAGGCTAAAATACGAAGAAATAGCATGAAAGTCATTATGAATAAACTCTATGAATTTGAAGAGAAAGTCGCCATGCATAACGTAAGCGGGCAACTACCGGAAGAAGATATGAGACAGGATTTGGGAAAGATACAAATAAACTATGGCAACCAAGACACGATGGCTCATACTTTGATAACAGCGTTTGGAAATGAAAAGAAGAATAATAGACGAGTGGAGAGAGATTTGAAAAATATACTAGAAAAAAATGAAAAACAGGTACAGCGTGATTTGGAAGACTTACAAACGGCAATATCTGATATAGTAAAAACCAATCTTGATATTCTCAGCAACGTCCGAGATTTTGGTGAAGTTATAAAGGGCTTGAAGAAATCCGACGATGAAATCTCGAAAGAAATCTTTAATCGATTAGACCTCACGGACCAGCTTTTAAATATGAAAGGTTTGACGAATCAAATTTTCGAAACTGTAAAAATTCAAAATAGAAAGTTTTTGTCCTGTGTAGACTTACAAAAGAACGGATTCACAACGAATGGCCTCTACGATATATACCCCGATAACAGGACTACACCATTACGTGTTTACTGTGACCAGAATACGGACGGTGGAGGATGGATTGTCTTTCAGCGAAGAGAAGACGGATCAGAAAACTTCTACAGAAACTGGCTGGACTACAAATTTGGTTTTGGAAATCCTGAAGGAGAGTTTTGGCTTGGTAACGAATACCTGCACATTTTGACTTCTAGTTGCTGTCACGAATTACGTATCGACATGGAGGACTTTGAGAACGAACGTCGTTTTGCTAAATATAGTAACTTCAGTGTCGGATCTAAGGCTACCAACTATTTACTAACAGTAAATGGTTATAGAGGGGACGCCGGTGATAGCTTGGGTGGACACAACGGACATTCATTTAGCACCCATGATAGAGATAATGACATATACGGAGTAAACTGCGCCGTCACTTACAAGGGAGCCTGGTGGTATACAAAATGTCACTCTTCTAATCTTAATGGTCAATATCTGAAGGGTAAACATGAATCTTACGCTGACGGTGTTAACTGGCAATTATGGAAAACATACCATTACTCTTTGAAACTAACTGAAATGAAACTACGGTAGTGTTTAGTGGTCGGATCTATTAGTTTTCCCAATCACTAGAACCGTTTGTCCTGTTCAAGCGATCATATCAAAAACCACATATATTAACGCGAAATTTATTAACCCGTTGTCAGACGAAATTTGTTCAGACTGATCCAAATTGAAAGAAGTTGCAGACGACATTTCAAATTGTCCTAAAATTGAAAAAAAGTACCAAATAGGGTAGCAAATTCCCCCTTTCCCACAAAGTTTTCCATAATTGTATTTCTTGAGGAAGTCAGAAGCGTCATTGTGTGGTAATGGGCCAAATGCCTTTTATCGAAAGCAGAGCTTCCGAGTAATGTAACAACTGTTTAAACGAATAACCAGACTGGTCCAATTTCAAAGCAATTCATATATCTCTGTCTCTCTGTCTACAAAACTGATCAGGATGAAATTGACAGGACAAATGATGTAGTTGAAGATGTCTTTTTTCCTGGCCTTTCGGAATTTTAGTGCATTGTATCACACGCATGTATCATTACATTAACCCATTCCAACTCAATCCCTCCTTTTTACGCCCCTCAGGAAAAAAACTTCGGAAAACATTGTGGAAAATGAAGAAATTGCTTGTATCAAGCAATTTCTTCATTATCCACTATGTTTTCTATCCAAAAAGACGAAAAAATTCAAAATTCCATCAACTTGAATTTGTCGTCTGCAGCTTCTTTCAATCTGGACCAGTCTAAAATTTTGCTGTATACATGCTTCCTATAAATCGAACTCATAATGTCACATTAAATTTCTGTTTTCTGTCAATTTAAAGAAATAGTGTATTCTTTAAAGAAAAAAATGACCAAATCATCCCCTTTCTCCTCCCTTTCGAGAAATAAATATTATGATTAATTAATTGAATAATTCAGTAAGAGTTTATGTAAGAGAGCTAACTATGGTTATACCTTGAAAAAAATGATCTAAGGGGTTATCTCTCTTACCAGCTGAATATAAACCTTGGTAGCCTGCCTTGCCGTGACAATTTCTAAGCGGCATCTGGTTCTGTTCTGTTATCTGTAGTTATGTTATCTGTAAGTGTGTTGGAACATTTGCGTCGATGCTGGCGAAATGATCGATCGCGGCTGTCATTCAAAGAATCAGTCTACCAGTCAAATAATTCATTTAGACCGAAAGTGAACTTTGATTTCCAACATTGGCCGACATTTGTTGCTATTGTAGTTCGGCTACTTAAACGTCCTAACTACAGCTTATTCAAACACATGCCCTATCCTTTGTCAATATTTTTTATATTCCTACCAAGATTCTACCATTGCACGCTAACAAAATCGTAATCAACAGAAAAAAATACGTATCGGAAATATACTGAATTGAATATTGCTTGAATGATTGATTGAATGGGGTTTAACGCCACTTTAACAGTATTTCAGTCGTATCGCGGCAGCTGGTGCACCTAACAATGGTTTCCTGGTATTTCTCATACCAGTGCTACCACTACACCCTTTCATAGCCTCCAGCTGCTATCCCGCTCAGGTTTACGATTATCCACCCATTAGTGAGAGACACATTTTGGAAAGAACATGTGCCGCCGCCGGGGATCGAACCATGACATCCCATGATTGAAGATTGGGAGTCTTATACGCTTCCTATCGCGCTATGACGGCGGCCCGAATATTGCTTGATGACATCATTTAACGGATAAAATGACCTCGAGAATAACGTTATTTGGGATATTAAACAAACAATTTATAAAGGTTTGTCTCAAGCTTATTTTAAAGTAAAAAATAGCTGGTATATAAGAAATGGAATTCTATAATGTAATAGTGATACTAAACCTTGTATTTAAACCATCGATCTCGTAAAATATCCAAATTTTAACTACGCGGCTTGAATACAATTCAAAGTTTTCTGTCACAACTACAATGTTATATTACTTATTTATTTTTTGCTTCTATTTTTTCATCCCTCAACACTAAAAAGTCATATAATCGGTAGGGTAGCAAAATGGGGCTCATATTCGCCAATAGACGCATTCATGACTGTAGTGTGGAAAAGGAGCACATGGATTGTTATATTTCAATTGACCAATCGCTGGCCCATTGACTCCCTATGCTCCACCCATTAACTCCGACAGGAAGTTCCGTTTCGATTTTTAGGGCGTTATTTTGCAAGTAGCAAGTAACAAAAAAGTAAAATGGTTGGTTGGCGACCTAAACATCGTAATTAAAGCTTGAATAAGTTGTAGTTACGACGTTTAAGTCACCAAACCAACAATAAAGGTTAACAAAAATGGCGGCCAATGTCGGAGTTGAAAGTTCAGGCGGGGCTGAATAAATGATTTGATTGGTCGGTCGATACCTTGATTGACAGCCGTGATTGGTCCCTGTTTTATTTTTATCTTGCAGGATTCTTACTTTATCAAATGATAAAACAAATTTCATATCAATTTCTTTGAATTTTGGAGAAGCCTCATCCATTTCCTGTTTTGTGAATTTCTAGACCTGTCCAAATTCAACGGTATTGTGGAAGTCTCACACAAGAAATTTCTTCTTATTCTATAATATATTCTCAATGATAAATTCACATGGACGTAAAAACAGGGATTGAACAGGAAAGTCTTACTTCATTTTGTTTAGCTGAATGGTCTACACCATATTGCATGACTGGTTGTAGAGGGTGCATCTTCTTTTCAAACCATGACTCTTGTCATGGTGAATTTTAAATCCACAATAGAATTGGATTAAAATCAAAGGGCTGAAAGCACTAGAAGCACCAAATTATAGGTCAATATTGATATTAAACATTTATCTTATAACCAATTCTGGCTGAAAAGGACAAGCAAGTGGTATAGACTAAGATCAGACTGCACATTTGTGCAGGCTGATCTTTGTCTATGCCTCCTGCCAAAGCAGGAATATTCCGAGTTCAACATGACAATGTTTATTCATCGTTGGCCAACAAAAAACCCGAAAGTGCAGCTTAACTAGAAAGCAGTCACGAGGTTTTTGATCGCTCAAGAGGAAATTCCAACGCAGCTCGAAGCAGTTACTTAGGTATCAAGCAGGCAAAATATCGGGATGATTGTTCATAAGTGCAATACTACCTTTATAATCCATACCATTAGTAACCGAATCAGTGATATTTCAATGGTTCTCAACTCTTTTCCAGACGACAAAATTTAATTAAATCAAAGCACTGTAAGTACTGTAAGCTAGCAAAGCATGGTTTTATTAAGTAATCCTTTACAACACGAAAAAATCTTAGACTGCTTCAAATTGAAAGAAGTTGCAGACGAAAGTTTCTAGTTGGTGGAATTTATGAAAATATTTGCCTTGTGGGGTAGAAAACATTGTGGACAAAAAAATAAATACAAGTTACAAGCATTTTCTTCATTGTCCACAATGTTTTCGAAAGCTGCTTTCTTGAGATACAGAGCTAAAATACATAGGACATGAATGAATGCTGGCAGAGTTTGCAATATGCCTGATATACATATGAACTACTTTTTCAATGCATTCAATGGATTTAGTGGTTAAGCCTCCAGTAGCAGTTTGCACTCAATGAGCTTTGAGAAGACCTCCAAATTTTGTCTGTTAACTTAAGCTTTCAAAGCTGCTGCTTTGCTAGCTACATATATAGACGACAATTTAATCGGTCTTGAAATTAGGAAATAAATGCCGAAAAGGAGGTTAAAAAACGTTGTTTTAAAAGGAAAAATTGTTGTAAGCAATTTCTCCCTTTCTCACGATGTTTTTCACCAAGAGCGTCAAAAAGCGGCATGTGTGGTACTATATTAAATGTTTTGCTCTAAAAATGAATCATAAAACAATCGACGAAATAAGAAACGAATTGTAAAAATAACTTCAAAGCGATTTAAATCATTGATTGTTATACATTTTTCTTTGTTGGGTGTCTTCTCAAATTACACGTTTTTCACCAAGTATAATCTTCAAATGTCGGCTTAAAGAATTTGATTTATGATACGAAACTGAGATTTTTTGTTAACCCGATCCGAGACAAAAAAATTTGACAGGCCCAAATTGAAAGACTGTAGACGACAATTTCGAATTGATAGAATTTTAATTTTTCTGTCTTTTTTAATAAGAAACATTGTGGACAGTGAGGAAATTGCCTGATACAAGCAATTTCTTCATTTTCAAAAAAAAATTAAAAAGTTATTAGTCTTGAGAGGCGTACAAAGGAGGAATTGTATATGGGAATGGATAAAGCGAGGAGTTAGCGAAAAGCTATATAAGTGCTAACTACAGTTTTCACGGTTCTATCGATGGTTGACTTCGACTTTTTTTTTCTCATCAGTTACAGCATCACAAACGGCAAAGATCACCCTAGCATGAAGTGTCTATATTTGGACCGGAAGTGTAATGTGGATGCGTTATCTGCAAAATATTTTTTCTGTAAATACGTTACTTCAAGATTTTTTAAAAGTGCTTAACCAATTCCCAAAACTACACAATTTTAGACTGATCAAAATTGAAAGTAGTTGTATACGACAATTCCGAGTTGATGAAATTTTAGATATTTTCATCTTTTTTGATAGAAAACATTGTAGATAACGAAGAAATTGCTTGACACCAGCACTTTCTTCATTTTCCCCAATGTTTTCAATAGCTCTTTGATTGAAGGGCGTAAAATGGAGGGATTGTGTATGTAGGGGTTAACTAATTCCCACAAAGTCACGTTTTTTACGACCCTTAAGTCAAGAGTTCGAGAGAACTATGTTAAGAAAAAAGAATTTGCTTGATACGAGCAATGTCTTCAGTTTTTTTTTTTTTTTTTTTTTTTTTTTTTTTTTTTTTTTGTTGTTGTTGTTGTTGTTTGTTTGTTTGTTTTGGGTTTTTGGGGTTTTTTTCAAATTATTTTCTACCCATCAAGACAAATATAATAATTTCTAATTGTCATCTTCAATACTTTGAATTTAGATTTGTCTTTTTTTGCCGTCTTGTAACGGGTTAAGAACCGGCTATCGAAAGAAAGTCATACAGAACGTTAGCATGACATACGGAAAATATAATAAAACACAATAAGGTTCAATTTATTTATGAATCCGAATAATTAAACGGAATTAGGTAGACCTCGACCGTAAGAACATCTCTGCAAACGAACAATGTAATTAAATGAACAGTTTGGGTAAGATTTTTTGGGATTCGTACTTTGGTTGCCTTGTGTTCTTCATGGAGCATTATTGTTTGAAGGAATCTGAAAAGGGGCCAATTGAGGAACACTCCTGTGAAGTTTGAATGAGATAAGGGCTCTAGACTATAAAACTGTTTTCGTACTCAATTGGGAATTTACTTAAATTTTGAGTAGGGATTAAATATGTATTTCTGCTTAGATCCTGTTGTAATATCACGAAAAGAATTGACAATATTTGTAGGTTACTACTTTTTTTTCTTAACATACAATCAAAATTAAAATAGGCTATTTATTCGAATTTGAAGTTTGAGTAAATTCTCAGTTGAGTACCAAAATGTTTTTAATCTCGGGGCCCTGATAAGTACTTTCTTTAACAAAATTGTTCGAACTAATGGCTTCACTGATGGATGGGCGGACGGACCAACGCTCGACGTACACACACCAAGACAATAGCTCACCGCCCTTCTGTCAGTGGAACAATAGACACAAGATGGCAATCTAAATGTTGTAAGCTACATTATGAAAAAGACTCTATTTATGCCATAAAAGTCGGACGACAAGATTTAAAACTTTCATTGAAAAAGCTTTCAGTTGACATTTAAAAATGAGTGAAACTAGAATATAAGTGCCATGCATACAAGAGGAAACTATTGTGAGAAAAGAATAAATTGCCTGTATCAAGCAATGTCTCCTTTTTCTCACAGCGTTTTCCTCTTATATATTCCTAGCTGTTATTCCTATGAGTGCGCGCTTAATTGGAAATTGGTTAAAGAAGGCGCTGACTCGGTGCATATTAAACCCATTCCCACACAAGAAAATTTTAGACTGGTCCAAAATGGAAGAAGATGCAGACGACAATTTTAGGTTGATGAAATTCTAAAACTCTTTGTCTTTTGGGATAGAAAACATTGTGGACATTGAAGAAATTGCTTGAAACAAGCAATTTCTTCTATGTCCACAATGTTTTCCAAAGCTTTTTACTTGTGGGGCGTAAAAAGAAGGGTTTGTGTGGGAATGGGTTAAATTGAAGAGCAGTGAGTACCCCGTTTAAAAACAATTCCATTTAAATTTATGCAAGGGTTTCTATTGTCATGAAGTGATCTATTTCACTTTCGGTATTTAAAATCGCAATACAAGCATTAAATCAATGGCATTGGCTGACTTCCAAACGTTCACAAACTATTGGAAAAAACAATCCGTTTGTTGTAATCAACATTTCCTTCTAAACGAGCTGACTTTGATTTGGCTTGTACTTAAATAAAGATTTCGAATAAGATTCCGTAAAGTTCAAATTGGAAATACGTATAAGTGTTTCGTAAGGATAAAATCATCGGTATTTCTTTCTTTTTTCAGGTTAGCTAAAATATTATCATGAAAACGAAAATATAGGCAGTTCATTTTTCGTTTTTTGAAATGCTGAACAAAGCTTATTTTCTAATTCAATCCAATTTCGATTTCATCTTTATATTTATTACGTTTCATAATTACTCTTTTTATCTGTAATACTGAATGAAATATTTTCAAAAGTCTATCTTACCCTTTCCTATACTGTCTTTAAATTGGTGAATTGGTGGTGACGTTTTCGGATTAATTCTAAGGCTGAAGAAGACAAATATTCGACTGATCAAAAATTGAGAGAAGTTGTAGAAGATAATTTCTATATGATATAATATATAAATATAAATATAAGTGTCTTTTGATGTCGAAAGTACTGTAGATAAAAAGAAATTTCCTCTACAATCAATTTCTTCATTTTCCACAATATTTTCCCATTTTTTAAATACATATGAAACGGGGATGGGTATGAATGGTTTATCCCTTTCCTGTTCGAACCCGAGATTTTACGTTCCTGTGATTTTATATTTGAGAAAACATTGTTAAAAGAAGAAATTGCTTGTAACAAGCAATTTTTCATTTTCCCACAATATTTTCTACCACACAGGCTGGTTTCATTTCAAATTACATCCAATTTACTTTGTCGTCCGCAACCTCTTTAAATTTGGACCAGTCTAAAATTTCAATAAACAGGGTTAATCAACCGTTAACGATCGAAGCTAAATCATATACGACTCAATTTCTTTTACTTGATGTTTTTCTAAGCATTTTTTCGGGGGGAGGGGGCGTCAAAAACCGTCATTGTATCGGAATGGGTTAAAAGGAAATTTAATGTTATTTTTCAAGGACCTATTTTTTTATTCTGGGACGTAACTTAGCTTCAACGATGGAAAGAGATGAGAGTGAATTTGAGCTACAAGGAGAACGAATGACTGAAGATATTTTAATTGAACGTGCACATTTATCTAGCTGTGGAGCCTCGCGTGGATCCATCAATTCTGGGTATTCTAGGGATCAACTCCAAATGAGTGAGGAGTCCCTGATCAGCAGTGCTGTTTTAGTCAAAAGTGTATCTGTGAAGACTGAAAGTACTGCCACAGTTAACACTGTAACAACTGAGGGCTCTGTAGAGGATGATGTATTTGAGCATCACGATAAGCAAGGAAGCAAGATAACGTCAAATGGAGGTGATAGCGGAATAAGGCGTGTTTCCGATATAACAAATAACAACATTCCTGATATAAAAGTCACACATACTAATAACCAAATTACTAAATTAAATGATGAAAATGTGTTACCCTCAGAACTTCGAGAAGAACTAAAACAGACCTTACAAGATAGTAGCAACAGGCAAGATCTTGTTCCACGTTTAAATTTCGGAAGCATTGAAGATCAGCCAGTAGGGTGTCGAACACCTGTCAACTCCGAGGATGACCACGTAACTACTCTTGAAATAGAATCGACCGTTCGGACAGAGGTCGATGATAGAATGGAGAAAGAAAGAACAAGGGCAGAAAGAAATACATATGAAAGGAAACCAAATATCTCACAGACGAAAAGAAATCAGATGCAGCCATCTCTAGACGACGAACCCTTGGATAGGGACTTTGATGAGTTGATAATAGATATAGCTAATGCCATGTCAAACCTTGAGTTTAAGGCCGTTAAATCTTCTCTCAAAGGTAATTTGTTTAACTCTCTTATAATTTCTTTTATTACTTTACTCTGTGAAGCATGCTTAATAATTTATTCTTAGTTTTGTCCTTCAATACGCCAAATGGACTAAAAGATTTTTCATACTTCCATAAACAAAATATTGAGCGGGTAACTATTTCGTATGCTAGCGAACAAAGAAGATCCATAGAACTTTACTCAAAACTAGTAAAACATTTGCTTAGCTTTGCTGAATTGTGTTAAATTATAGGAAATTAATAGAATAGTTTTTGATTTTATTAAGAAATTAACCTAAAACCTTAATCACACTAATGTATGAATCTGCTTTTCTTCCTTTCTTAAATGTTTTTATTTATTTCTTTTAAGCTGTGTCTTAATGTAAATTCGTAAACTGTTTTGATTTGATTAAATTCGATCTCGACACTCTGAATACCAAATTGACCAATCGCGACTATCAATCCAATAACCATTCGACCATTGAAATCTTTCATTGAGACAATAAATGAGTTTTGATCTCCAAAATTGGCCGCCATTTTTGTTAACCTTTTTAGTTAGTTTGCGACTTGAACATCGTAGCTACAGCTTATTGATGCTGTAGTTACGACGTTGAGGTCGCCAACTAACTACACTACCTTTCGTTACTTGCTACTGGTCATGATTTTTTCAAAATAACGCCGATCAAAATCGAAGCGGGGCTTCCTGTTGGAGTCAATGGACGGGATAACGAAACAAGTGGGCGGGGACAGCGATTAGTCAATTACCATAACCCTGAAAATATTTCGTATACAAAGATATTACATATTTTTTGTCTCGTTTGACATTTCCCCCTATTTTAGTAAGCCTTTACCGCTTTAACACAAATCTTTGTTCAGGTTTAGACTGTATGACGGAAGAAGATCTCATTCAGTGCACCAGCCCGCTCACCTATCTCAACCATCTACGTAAATACGGTTTCATCAGTCGAGATAACCTAGCTCACCTACAGACCGTCGTTAATCTGCTGGACAAACCAGATGTTCACGAAAGGGCAATGCTCTACACTCGACATAAGTTTGAAGTCGTTTACTTCTACCCAACCAGAGAAAAAATCCGTAAGACGTTATTATTATATAGAATTTCCGCTACTATTACACTTTTTTTTAGAAAATAATGCACTACTGTGAAGTATAAAATGAAGAATAAATCAATACCCAAACAATCCCTCTTTTTTACGCTCCCCGAGAAAAAACTTTGGAAAACATTGTGAACAGTGATGAAACTGCTTTTAATAGACTGTTTCTTCAATTTCCACATTGTTTTCTTCCCTAAAAGGCAAGGATTTTCTTAATTCCACCGACTTTAAAATTGCCGTCTGTAACTTCTTTCAATTCTGTCCAGTTTAGGAATGTGTTATGTGGAAATAAGTTAAAAGGTCTTTTCCCTATCACCTTCCGAAATCATACAGAAAGAAGACGGCAATGCTAAAGAAATTGAATACATGTCTATGGCATATATTTCCGATGGGTACCGGAAAGACATTTTATTTTCAAGCTTTACAACGATTTTTACCCCTTTCCTGTTTAGCAAACTTTTAGACCTGTCCTAATTCAGAGGTTTTGCAGACACAAAATTAATGTTTATTTAATTCGAAAAATTATTATTTAGCAGGGTAGAAAATATTGTGATAGAAAGAAGAAATAGCTTATAACAACAAATTTATTCTTTTCCACAATGTTTTCTCAATTATAAAAATCAGTGGGAAGTGAAAACCAGTGGGAAGTGAAAACCATATATTGGACAGGAAAAGGTTAATACTAGAATGGTGTTTTTTCTGAAAATATTCTATTAAATACTTGTACATGAAAGGACAAATACTTTTTTGAACAAATACACTTTTTGTTGTTGTTGTTGTTGTTGTTGTTTTGTTTGTTTTTATCAGTGATTACGTTCATGTATTGAATATACGTGTATGTCTGTCTATTTAGCTTCAGCATACGAAGTGGCCAAGTGTCACGTGATGGGACGAGATTTTACCCGGCTAAAGAGGTCTGAATTGGAAACAATTCGTAGTGGTATCGCAAATCTATTGTTTATCCCGTCTCGTATGGTTTACATGGTTGGTATTGAGCCCGGCTTCAGCGTAATTGTTAGTGTAATGTTACATAAGCGTTATGTAAGCTGGTTCCAGGATGTTCTAACAGACAACATATCACAGATAGCCAAGTTTGGTATAGATGCTGTTCAATTGAGTGGAAGAACGTATACATTAGGTAGGTCATATATAAACTTATGTTACCAAATTTGTTTTTACCGGGCTCTTCTCGTAATGCAAGGTACCATAAAGGTTTTTCGTCAACTTTACTCATTCAACTAACACAAAATGATATAATAATGATGACAATATTAATATCTTAAAGCCATGATGTTAAAACACCTTTACTTAATTCAAAAACAAAATAATCCGGAAATAGTTTTGTTTTATTTTTGATTTGTTTTGGGGGTGTTTTTGTTGTTGTTTCACACTGTTGCCATCGATAAATGGGGGCAAAATCAATTTGAATAGTTAAATAGTAATTGTGTAATGATCTAAAGATGATGAAGGAGTCAGGTTGAAAAGTCATAAGATATCATATGATCACGGCGAAAGATTCTAATGGTGAACAAATATTAATATATCTCTGTATAGATACAAACAGTGTGTTTATTACACAAGTTTTTTCACCAGAGAAAAAATTAATTTTAGTTTCGTCTATCAAGATTCAAGCGTTTTGGCTGATTTTTACTAATCGTTTTTTATTCTTATTTGTTCATTTTTTTTTTATCTTTTTTATTTTTTATTTTATTTTTTTTTTTTATTTTTTTTATTTTTTTTTATATATATATATTTTTTCATACTTACTAGAACAAACTTTTTAGCACGCACCAGCTATAATGTATGCTTGCGCACAAAGTAGAGTAATAAAATATTACTAAAATCTGATAAAATATTTGCTTGAAATAATTGAATTATAAATAACGAAGGAACTTTCATTAGCAGCAATAAACTGTTTAAAGTGAGATTTAAAGCCAAATAAAGAAATTGTGTCTTAAGTTGAGAGCAGAATTTAGATCCACAGTAAGAGTAGTAAGAAAATACTTTTTGCATCAATGCTTACAGACGAGATTCAAAAACCTGGTATATTTAATTTCATTTAATTAGAACTGTATCTACTTTGTTTTCCCACAGACCTTAATTCAAAAGATGATTAAAGTAAATCTTGCATTAAACGACCACTCAAGGGACGACAAAATGTGGTCGCGTACAATAATGGTCGATTAAAACACATTTTGTGAAATATATAAATGACTGACTCAAATGCATACATAAGTTATTACAGAATTTCTCGCTAAATCCTATGTTGTTTGGACTCATTCGAAACGTCTCGCCGAGACGATTCTTATAAGTTCCAACAAGATTGGATTTAAGTATGATATGTTTAAGTAAATACGACTACTTCGTTAATAGAGCTTTCAGTTTGAAAGGATTTTAGATTGTGGTCGCTTATTGGAAGTAGATCGGCTGTACTTGATATTTTATTGCTTCCAGATGATACCAGTCGTGAGGGAGTAGAATCAGAATACAACTCACACGCTTTCTTATCAGTTTTCAACCAACTGAAAGATAAAAACAAGCAGCTGGAGGAGAAAGACGAGGAAATCGTACGCCTGAGACAAGAAGCCGAATTCATGCAGCTAGAGTTGGATACGATGTGTGCCGAACTCGAGGTACTCACGGAAAGAGCCGTTCAACAAGCAGTAACTTTACGGAAACCGCCGAAAAGGGAGCGAAGATTCAAACTTCACGGGCGAAGTTTTTCCGAGCCCATTCCGGACGTACCAAAGATGTCTAGAGATGTTACACCTTATTTTTGGGACATTTGGGTCAAACCCACTACCACTTCTGGGTACGAAGTTGACAGATCCTTGCAACACCTTGCAGACGACATTCAAACTTTAGAAAACGGTAATCCTGTTGTCCCAGTTATTGATTTGGATGTCAGCAGTGCCGAGTCTAAAGACAAAGACACACTCATGGAAGAAATTGAGCAGTTATTAATTGAACTTGGCGCCAATAAAATATGAAACAGCTCTAGACTAACCATTATTTGGCTTGGTAGTCTATCTTACAAGTTTATAGCAATAATATTTCCATTTTTAGACCCATTAACCAACGACAAGATTTTAGACTGGTCCAAATTGAAAGGAGTAGAAAACATTGTGTAAAATGAAGAAATTGCTTGTTGCAAGCAATTTCTTTATTTTACACAATGTTTTGTTTTGTTGTTTGTTGTTTTTTTTTGGGGGGGGGGGTGTTGTTGTTTTGTTGTTGTTGTTTCATTTTTTTAATTCCTAGATGGGTGTCAAAAAGCGTTATTGTGTGGGAATATAGTTTGAAGGTTTAAGGAACTTCATACATGCATTCATCTATATAAAACATGTCTCTACATGCGATATATGCAAGAGCACTACTTAAAATTTCATAAAGATCATTTTTAGATAGTGATTGTTTTTTACCCATGTTTGACCAGCTGTGGACCTATTGGCAAACTTATAATTCGGATAAGCGGTTAAAACGTGGTAAGGACTGAAATCTGAATAACACCATTGTAGAAAATTGAGATTTTTGAAAAATGAAGGAGATTGGCTTAGTGGCTAATCTGGGCTGTTGCGCTTTGTGGTCACCGTAAATTTTAGGTAGTGGTTACACTCCTGTCCGTTTTTGCCTCATTAAATAAAGAGCAAAAAGGGCCCACTTTCACAATCTGTAGCTCCTCCCAAAAGTTTCGTTGGGCCTTAAATCTTAGTCCGTCTTAAAGAGCAGTCTTTGATCTTGAATTACAGGCCAGGAAAATGGTATCATTAGGGATAAAGTTTTTCGCAAATCTTCATTCTGCACATCAACCCATGAAATTGTTAAGGCTCAGAAGTGAAAGTCTTGTAGGATACCACCTTCAAATGTCAGTTTCTACAAGGAAATAGTTCCCTGATTAAAGCTTTGAATCACATGCATGACATGCAGCAGTGATCTCTCACTCTGCAGAACCTAACATCAAGCAACTTGCTGTTGATTAAACGTTAAAACAGCATGACAAAAGGAGGAGATCAAATTTTCTTAATGGACTACTTTAGGGTACAACCACCCGGAAGTAATTCCGGAGTGGAGTTGACCCTATATAAGACATTTTTTTCTTTTGATTTTGACAAAACTGCAATTAGTCTATGCATATGCTAATTGCAACAATCCCTATTTCTATTTTTTTCAAATATATGGCTTAGGAGTGAAATGACAGAAGAATTAGTACAAGGCCCCTTTTGCTTAAATTATCCCAAAAATGGGACAGTTTTGGTCTTCTTCTTATGGTCAACAGAAATGGTCATAACTTTTGTAATAACGGATGAATTTTCATGAAATAAAAAGTGACCTATAGAAAAATGACACTCTCTTCAAATCTAACCCTTTACAAGATGACTTTGTCAAAAATTGCTTTTGAAATGTACAAAATTGACCAAAAAAATGCAATTTAAATTTTAAACCAAGTTAAATCATCTTTAAAAAAATTATCAAAAATACACACAAAATCTTTTAAATTGGTGTTGGTAACAAATTTGGAATGTTGACAATAAGTCTAAGTAAAAAAACACACAGAAAAAGGTAAATAGGCTTAACAGGACAGTGTTCAAAAAGGGTACCCCATACACAAAAATATCAGAAATGGCCTTGGCACCTTCAAATTAATATAGCTGCAGTGTATTTTTGTTAACCCATTACCAGATTGCAATATTTTAAACTGGTCCAAATTGAAAGGACTTACAGACGACAATTTAAAGCGTATGAAATTTTTAAAAAAAGTAAGTCTCTGGGTAGAAAACATTGTGGAAAGTGAAGAAATTGCTTGTGACGAGCAATTTCTTCATTTTCAACAATGTTTTTAAATTCATAAATCTAAAGCTCATGAAATATTATATTTTTTCAACCTTCTAGGTCAAGAAAACATTGTGGAAAATAAAGAAATTGCTTGTTAAAAGCAATTTCTTCATTTTCAACTACATGTATGTTTTCCCAATTGTTTCCCTTCGGGGCATCCGAAAGCGTCATTGTGCAGGAATGAGTTAAAGACATTAGATTTTCTGAAATGTTCACTCTTTTACTTGTTGTTGTTGTTGTGATGATTTAAGTTAAGAAGTTGCTGAATTCAACACTGGACCATTGATGATGAAACAATGAAAAGGGGCTCTTTACGGGGTATACCCAAATAGGGTTAGGGTTTAGAAGCTTATCAACTTAATTTCAAGAGTGTCATAGGCTGGCAGCCAATCCAATCAATGCCTTTCTGGTCATGTGACTGAGAGGGTGACATTGGCAGGGTAGGTATAAAAGAGGATGAAAATGCCTCTCTTGACCAAAATTAGTTACTCATTCATTATCTGCACATTACAAGAAAATATTGAATTCAATTGAATTCACCCTGGTTAAACGGGAAAGACTTAGATGAGTTTCAGCAAACTGCTTTTACAAAAAAGGGAATACATTTCAGCTACTGAAAAGAAGAAAGCACCCAGGATTTTCATAAGAAACGGATGAAAGGGCCAATATCATTTTTGCTGCAGACCACAATGTTTCGAAAGAAAATAGCTATAACCTATGACCACACGTATGGCGACACAAAGTCGCAGCTTGGAATGCGGGACTTTTACAACTCCCTCTCAAAGAATGGAACGTGACAAGACATGCCGACCCAAACCGTTTATCCGTTTGCCAAGAACCAAAAGTATGTAACATTCACTTCATTGAAAGAATGTTTCTATTCAATACAAAGCGTTAGACGGACTTCACATGGGAAGATGTGATATGATATAAGAATGCAATGTAACACTGTCATTGTAGAAATGGCAAGAAGGGGGCAGGGTGATATATCCAAAACATTGAAGGACATGCGCTTAATAAGAGCCTAAACCGTGGAATCTTACGCTGTAAATTGTAGTAACTGTGCCACTAATTCTCTTCTATGTGATTGGAGTTTCTGCTTGGATGCCTATTCAAAATTGCTCAGCCCTGCCAACATAACATATCTCTGAATGACTGAGAATGATATAGGCATTGTTAGAGGTGATCTTGCAGATGAGACTCAGTGAAGGTGCAATTTCCAGTGTGAGTTCCAGGGCATCCACACAAAAGTGTGAAGCATTTAACAGCGCAGCATCTGCTACTCTAAGCAAAAGAGTAAGCTTCAGCCGGACCTTCACAAGAAGGCTTTCGGCCCAAAATTTGCATTCAAACAACGCTTTCGACAAAGCGGTCAAAAAGAATATATGGAAAATAACAGGAATGGGGCTTGGAGTTTGGGTGAAAAGCATTTTAAACAGATTTCAGTACGCCAAATGAAGACCAAGAAATACAGAAAAACTGACTGGTACAGAAAGAAGTGTCTTAGAAGAAGAGCTGTCATGGAATTTCAATACCATGAGGCTAGGAAAAACAGAAATGAAACAGGGTATATGGGCAATGATGACATACATAATTATGCACAGATTGTGAACTAGAGGCGAAAGGACAACAGATAGAGATTTAGTAAACAGAAAACAAGATGGGATGAGAGATGACAGCAATTTCTGTCTGGTGGAAAGCAACACCACTGATGAGGCTTGATGCTAGCTGAAACAGAGTAAATACTGATGAAGCACAATGTTAGCCCAAGGCTGGCCGTCTAGTGGTGAATTGTTGTCATTTGAAGTACTATCCAGGGGTAACAAGAGGTGCAGACGAGCTATTATGACAACATTGGCCAAAATTGATGCATTCTGGGGGATCAGAGTATTGCAAATAGGGTGAAAACTGAAATTTAAATGTTTTTTCAAAAATTTAAATTAAAATTTCACTTACCATAAAAGAATTTTATTAAAATCCAATTCTACACTATCTATTCTATTAATGTTCAAAATTTGAAAAGAAAATTCACAAAAATACGGCCAATATCACCGTTTTTGTATAATCCACCCTGCTTCATATAGGTTACACTCCTGTCCGTTTTTGCCTCATTAAATAAAGAGCAAAAAGGGCCCACTTTCACAATCTGTAGCTCCTCCCAAAAGTTTCGTTGGGCCTTAAATCTTAGTCCGTCTTAAAGAGCAGTCTTTGATCTTGAATTACAGGCCAGGAAAATGGTATCATTAGGGATAAAGTTTTTCGCAAATCTTCATTCTGCACATCAACCCATGAAATTGTTAAGGCTCAGAAGTGAAAGTCTTGTAGGATACCACCTTCAAATGTCAGTTTCTACAAGGAAATAGTTCCCTGATTAAAGCTTTGAATCACATGCATGACATGCAGCAGTGATCTCTCACTCTGCAGAACCTAACATCAAGCAACTTGCTGTTTATTAAACGTTAAAACAGCATGACAAAAGGAGGAGATCAAATTTTCTTAATGGACTACTTTAGGGTACAACCACCCGGAAGTAATTCCGGAGTGGAGTTGACCCTAGTGTATATTTGGCTCTCTAGCGTGGAGACCTGTGGGTGACTTTCGTCACAAGGTCGCTTCACCACGAAATCTCTGTTTTTAGCCATTTCCACACAATTTCTCTAATACTTAAAAAAAATAGTGGAAAATGAAGAAATTAAATAATACAAGCAACTTCTTCACTGTCTAAAATGTCTACTCCTAAATAGACGAAAAATATTTTCAACAACTTGAAATAGTCGTCCACATCTTCATTGAATTTGAACCAGTCTCAAATTTTGGCGTCTGGTAATGGGTTTAACGTCATTGTATAGAAAATATTGATATGTAAACATTCCTTGTAATCATATTCGTGCTTATAGTAAAAGAAAATTTATAATATAATCTATGTACACCTATTTAAACAAGGGGCCCTGAATGGCCATGAATTGCTCACCTAAAAAGTGATACAGAGAAGAGATTTTAAGAATTAAAAGTGAAAAATCCACTCAATATTATCCCCTTTTTATGGGCCAATCAAAATCCCTGTGTAAAAATCTGAGAAGGGTCACCCATGGAATATTGCGATAAAAATACCCAGCATTTTTTAAGAAAATCATTAATAGAAAATCAATCGGGAAAAAACACAACCGGCTTTTCCGTGTTCAATTTCATAAATGAGTTTTGAGATAGGCAAATCAAGGAAAGTAATTGCTGGTTTTTACGTCTCTGTGATTATATCTCTGAGAAAACATTATGGGAAAAGAAGAAATTGCTTGTAACAAGCAATTTCTTCTTTTCTCAAAGTATTTTCTATCCTGTAGGTTGATTACTTTCAAATTGCACGACTTTCAATTGTCGTCTACAGCTTCTTTAAAATTGCAGTATCATTTTTTTTTTCAAAAAAAAGAAAGGGTGAGATTAAAATTGGACTAGTAGTTTCAACAGTGCGTCTAAACAGTTCAAAGAAAAATAATCTCCGCCCTGCCACATCCATGCTTCTGAGGGCCATTCAATGAACTGCGAAGTTTGGATAGGTTTAGAAGTAAATGTTTTACCCACCCCCACCCATTGGCACTGTTTGATGCCTCTCAAAGAAAAATTAAACGTCGGAAAAACATTGTGTAAAATGAATACATTGCTTAAAACCAGCAATTTATCAAACTTACACATTCTTTTCTATACAAAGAAAGTTGAAAAAATCTTAAATTTCATCACATCTTAATTGTTGCATGCAACTCCTCTCAATTTGGTCTAGTCTAGAATTTCGCCTTATGGTAAAGGGTTAAAGATTTTTTTGTTTGTTTGAATGGGGTTTTACGCCGCTTTCAACAATCTTTCAGTTATATCGCGGCGGCTGGAGCACCTAACAATGGAATCCTGGTATTTCTCACACCAGTACTACCATTACATCCTTTCCTAGCCTCCAGCTGCTATCCCACATAGGTCTACGATTATCGACCCATTGGTGAGAGACAAATAGTCGGAAAGAATGAGTGCCGCCGTCGGGAATCGAACCCGGGACCTCAGTTCAAAGTTAAAGAAGGCCTTTCTCTGCCACGCCCATATTAAGGAATCAACCAAAATTTCGCAAGCAATTTTGAAGGGCGTAACCAATGGAATATTCTTGCAACGGTTTGTCAAGATTGGCATACTTGTTCAGAAGATGTTTAACGTTGACGGTTGGTGATTGACGACAATGATTGACGACACGCTGACCGAGAGAATCACAGAAGCTTCCTTAAAGTACGTTGTGCGCAAGTGAGCTTAAGAAGGCTAGGCAAGGCTACCATATGTGATAAAATGCATTCTCCACAACAAGTCATGCTTGGCCACCTTATATGACGATATGAAACGCGTTTCCACATACTGTAGTTCTAAGTGCATATATAGAAGTGGTACGCTGTGGATTTGCAGGGTTTTGGAATTTAAACCATTTCCATATGATATTTTTTCACACTGGAACGAATTCAAAGAAATTGCAGACGACAGTTTTACGTTGATGAGGTTTAAAAAAAATCTGTCTTTTGGGGTAAGAAAACATTGTGGTTAATTAAGAAATTGCTTGATCATTTTCCACAATGTTTTCAAATGGTATTTTCCCTTCTTGTTAGTGACAGAAAGCGTCATTATATATGATAAAGCAGAATACCCATTCAACAACAAGTAAACCGAACAAAAATGTAAAGCTTCTACCCTGGTCAAGCAGCGTCTCAACCTTGATCAAACTGTGCAATCCGAGTATTCTGACCAGTGTCGATTCTTTTCAAATTACAGAGATGATCCCTCTTAATATGACGTAACACAAATACAAAATGGTCACGACATAAATCGAGGGTGACACAATGAACTGATGTGTATCATAGGTCGGCAACAATAATCTAAAACAATATTAGTTTTACCGCGACGCATTGTTCAGATGTCAAAATACAAAAATGGTTCATCAAACTTTCTACGTCTTAAGGTGTCGGAATTTGGTGTATTTTTGTTCTATTATTTATCATTTGTATTTCTGAATATCTTGATATAATATAAGTTGGCCGTAACCGAGCAGTGACACAGACATAGAGTAGTTTTTGTGGGCTACACCAAAATAAGGTTAGTCAAGTTTTTATCCCTTTTGCCATTTCGTGTTTATTTCCAAAGTACATTTCTCACATAAATCTTTCTTAATAATTGCTCTATAAATTAAAAGAGGATAGAAATGTGGATATCTGCTGGTTTAAATCTTCATATTATCATTCTTATTATTTATAAATCAATTTATCAATTTATTTATTCAGCTATTTGATTATACCCTGCTTAATTTTCACTGTAGAATAATTCAGTTTTCAGTTTCATCTATCAATAAGGTCGTTCTGACAGGTCGAAAAATATTCATTCCTTAGGGAACAAAATTTTGAGCACGAAGCCATTTTGTATGCTTCCGCACAAAATAGTTCCATACAAAAAAGTATCCTAATTTGTAAAGTTTTTGCTTTTTTCGCTCAATGCTATTAAATTATCAGAGATGAAGAGAATATTTTTTCTTTCATGGGGGTATGAACCGAAACCCTTATCGCACTTATGTATGAATCCGCTTCCAAATTTCTGACTGAAATGCTTTCAAATAACTTTTTTAAAAAAAGAGAGACGTGTGTCTTAGAGGGAAATTGGTAGTCTTTCAAATTCAACAGACATTGTTTCGGTTGATTTTTACGTCCTATTCTAGCTATCTGTGGTTCCCAAATTTCAGCAGGCACCACCGGAACATAAACTTAAACTCCATAAAAGAAACATCAAATATTTGAGAAACGTGTGTGAAGGCGATCCTTATTAATAATGACTACTTGTATTACAGAGGAATATTAACCTTTGTCATTCTGATCCCGGAATATCCCTGCTTTGAAACAAGGTATAGGCAAAGATCAATCTGCACATATGTTCAGTCTGATCCTAGTCTATACTACCTGCTTATCCTTTTAAGCCAGAGTTTGTTACAAAATAAATATTCGATATACTCATTGAAACATAATTTGGTGCTTCCGGTGTTTACAGTCTTTTGATTTTAATACAATTCTGTTGTACATTTATAACTCAGCATGAAAAGGGTTAAAGCGGAATCAAATGTGTGCAGTCTGATCTTAGTCTATACTTAGTCTACGATGCCCGATTATCCTTTTTAAACCAGAATTTCTTTCAGGATAAATTTTCAATATACATATTGATCCGTAATTTGGTGCTTTTATGGCATTTACTTCTTTGGTTTCAATGCAATTATATTGTGGATTCATAATTCAGCAGCAAGACAAGGGTTAAAGCGGAATCAATACACCATCCTTCGTTTACTAACAGCCATATTATGTTATACTGGCTCATTTTCCTTACCCAGCTTTCACCACTGTTCTGCTTCAACGGTTTGTAAACTCGTTTTTGACTAAATTTTTAATCAAGTGAATAAATGTTCATGAGTACAACAAACATTCAAACAAACTAGTTAAGAAATAGCACAGCTCTAAAACTTGTCCCTATCAATTTTTTATTACTATAGTATAAATGTTTTTCTCTAAGCAAAAATCCAGTACCATTTAATTTTATTGAAAGAGATTGTAGACCACAATTATAATTTGAAGCAATTTGAAATGAAACCATTTCTATGTAGTAGAAAATATTGTGGGATAAGGAGACTTTGTTACCAGCAATCTCTTCTTTTTCCACAATGTTTTCTCAAGTATAGAATCACAGCGACGTAAAATCAAAGGTTTGTACAGGTAAGAGTCTAAGTCTGACAGGTGATGTGATAATATCCAAAAAGGACATGTTATTATTTCATTTCAACCATAACACTGTATTAACACGAATAACGAATTCAGACATAAACAAATTATCATGCTATAATATATTTTCAAATAGCATTGAACCCAGTTAGACAAATAGCAATGTTTTCATAAAATAGAATAATTGAACCAATTCACATTTGTTAGATCCTTGCCCAAGACATGTTATGTGTTGTTTTCATTGCCGGATCGAAGTTTGGCCGTGCATAACGCTTCGGGCCCGTCAGACTTTTCCTAATGACATTATTTTAATATTAGTTTAAAGATTCAAGCATTTTGATTGGCTTCCACGAACAAAATTTTGAACACGGAACTATTTTTTATGCTTGCGCACAAAGCAGGTCTATAAAGTTTATTAAAAAACACTAGTAAAATGTCTGCTTTACTTTGACTGTTGACATTACATTATAAGAAATGAAGAGACTACTTCTGTTTTCATTGAGTTATGACCATACAAACTTAATCACACAGCTGTATGAACCCGCTTCGTGTATTCATACAGTGCCATTAATTTTTCAGGATCATACCTCAATGAAAACAAAAAAATATTCTCTTCATTACTTAAATGAATCTTTTACTGGTAAAACATATTAAATTCGAACGAAAATGCATAAAAAGGTGATTTATGTTTTTAAAAGCCACATTGTTTCAATACATCTTAATTCAGCCAGATCAGCTCTAGGAATAGAGCACTCGCCCTTATATTTCGAGGTTTGAGCCCTGGACTGAAACCCAACTAGCAAAGCATTTATCTTTCGGATGAAAGACGTATGATCGATGACGCAAGAGAACAAAAGCATGTTAAATAACAAAAACGGGCTCCTTGTATTTTGATCCTGTATCCTTGCTCTAATTTTCGGAAACGGTACACCCATTTCCGGGGAAATGGCTCATTTTGGAAATGCTATGGAAGCGACGAAAAGTAAGCGTAAAAACAATTACCTTTTATTAATATTATCACGATTAGAGCAGTCGATTTCGAGCGGCGAAATCTCGGATCATAATTGTAATTATTCGTCAGATGAGGCGTTACGCAGAGGTTACGTGTGATTGTTCTATACCCTGAGTCCGTATAATAACCTGGCGAAGCTCCTTGAAGTCCTTGCACAAACATCCCGTTACAACCACACACCAGTTTTCATTTGGTCAAATGCTACAGTAGCGACCATATAATACTATACCTTATAAAATTACCAACAGAGACGCGCACATACAGAAGACCATAATGAGACTGCAAGAACGGTTGAGCAGATTGATCAACGACCACCAACGCACGGAAAACCACTCCAAATAGTGTAGTGGAGTTTCAAAATGTCTCAGAACTCCGATGTCAACAGCTTTTCAAACCGTCTTTAGCCGAGCTTAAGAGTGCTCATATTTGCTAGAACAGGATCTTACGAAGACTCTGCTGTAGTTATTATCAGCCAAGACATCATCACCTACTATAGAGCCCACACTACAAAGTTACTTGTTGACATGTACTCATAAACAACATATAAGCTAATACTCTCTTTATTTACATGAACCCATTACAAGACGACAATAGTTTAGACTGGTCCAAATTGAAAGAAGACGACATATTAAAGTTTTTTTTCAACTTTCTTGATAAAAAACAGTTTCAAGCTATTTCTTCTTTATTTTACACAATGTTTTCCCAATTGTTTTTCTTGAGGAGCGCCAGGTTTGGTTTATTTACTGCGAATATGAAATAGAAAGTTTCAAAGGGATGTGATAAATTACTTACAAATATTCAAAATGACGTTCTTAAAAACGCATTTCACAGACATTGCAATACATGTATATTTCTTCATTTTCCATTCCTACAATGTAAGTGATATTTTCATAACATTTCAAAGCGAGAGATTAGTCGAAAACCACGCCATTGGTAATTTAAACCTTTGCTTAAAAAGTATCATTTAGTAAAAGTATCAATGACATTGTAAAATATTCAGTAATGTAGTAAATGTATAGATCGTATGAAAATTGCAGTCATTCGCATACTCAAGATTCGGCATCATTTATAATAAAGCTGTATTTACGATATTTTGCGACTATATATTTCTTGATTTTATATACACTATGCAATTCACAGGAAGTAGGGGATGAATTTCATTATGTTATCATATGAAATAAATTTACCGATTTGCGTAAAAAAAAAAACATAAAAAAGTTTTACTTTTCAAGGCCTAGCATTTCCTTAAATTAGAGCACAAACAAGAAGTTGTTACTAAAATATGTTACTTCTTACGAGAAGCGTTTGCCCGTAGAACTTCGTTAAGAAATACAGATCATGATACTATCTAATAAATATCACCTTCAGATATGTATTTACACATATCATGATTCTTTTTCGCAGAAATATAACTTTTCCTGAACAAGTAATCACATGATTTTCAGACAACAGACTCGGAATTCGGTCTAAGTTATACTTTGGCTTTTATCGGGTATATACTTTGGCTTTTATTGGGTATTTTCAACTTAAAATACTCAGAAGAAAAAAGAAAGTACCCACTTTTAGATCATATAATATGGCTTTATCACAAATATGAATCACATGCAATGTACATATAACGGATTAAGCACCCGTCGACCTAAATTTTGTCATTAGTAATCTATGCGCTTCGGCAAGAAAAATCGAATTAGTGATTTTGCACGTGCACCTCGTGCGGCACAAGTGGATGTCCGGTGGAAGTATGACTAAACAGATTCACCAGTATCAAGTCACATTTGAAAAAAATCGCGCAAAATCAAGTAAAATAAATACTAAGATTAAATAATGCAATTGGGATGCTAGATGCAGGTACGCCAGTAGCTGCAGTATCAAGGTTGTTTGGTTGCACTCGGAAGACAATAAAGCGGTTGCGTAGACGTTTCCGGAGTAATGGATTCGTCCGCGACCGTCCCCGGAGTGGTCGGCCATGTGTGACGACTGCAGCTTAAGATCGCAAAATCATCATCTAAAATCACAATCGACGTCTTTCTGCAACGGTAATTACGAGACATCAGGATATTTATCCACAGACTTTCAGGAATCGGTTGCCAAAACATGTCCAACCGAATCGTGCGTATCGGCCGCCATCGGATCGCAAGGCGCGACTAGTGCCGCCAATACTTGCGCCGGTGGAGAAATGACTGGAGAATGGTGTTATTTTCCGACGTGTCTCGATTAACCATCAGTCATGCCGATGGTCGTGAGATAATTTACCGCCAACGAGGAGAGCTTTTTATCTACGCGAGCGTCATTGAGAGGGACAGATTTGGAGGCGGGTCGGTGTTAGCCTGGAGCGGAATAAAAGGTCGAAACAAGATTCGCCTTATTGTGGTGAATGGGAATATCAATGCCCAGACTTACATCAATGATAATCTAACAGTAGAGGCAATTATCCATTTCCTTCAACGTCATGATCCATCTCAGTGCCATGCTTATGCTTGATAACGCCCGAGTTCAATTGTTCATAGAACGACGGGGAGAAATTGTTCTTTAATACAGATTTAAAATGTAGTCACAATATTTGCTTATTTATATGATTTATAGAGAAATATAGGATGCGTACTTCTTTTTTGGCTGAGTATATTTCAAAACTCCCTTCTGTCCTCGATAAAATAAACGTTTAATTGTTAAGAAGAACATAAAATTATTACCCAAACTAAGCTAATGATAAAAGGATAAATGTACTATTTCCACACAAAAAATTACTGTACGAGAGAGTGATTCTTTGAGAGCATAACAAATTCATCATATTGTTAAATCTATTATTTTGTTTCAAGACAAACTAGTCAATGAACATTTTTTTCCTTAATATTACGGACGCGTGTCAGCACTTTTAACCATAATTTAGTTGATATGGACACCATCAGCTAAGTATAAGTTTTCTCGTATCTCTTGGCGATTTAATTTGGTAACCGTATGTTTGCAAGTTGAACTGGGTTAATGTAAATGTTCGATACAATTTCGTCTGAGCCTTATGGTACAATATATAGAGATAAGTTTCGAGATTAGTTTGATATTCATTACGCACGAAACCCTCGTGTGAAACTCCACTCCACAGGCATAAAATACGAAGCTAACTAAATAACAATTATACATGCACGTTTAAATCTTTTCTTTGCTGAATCGGTACTCAACTCTCTTGCTATAAAGACTTTCACAACAATTAGAACCGCGACAGGGCGGCCGATGGTCCAGTGGTTAAACTCGTACCAATCTCTGCTTTCCGCTAGAAACGTTAAACAACCAAGAAGGTATGTTCGTAGAAGAGCCTGGGGCGTATGAACCAGTGTCATTATAGTCGTAATCCGTAGCACTAAAATCAACCACCTAGGTAACACAATAAGGTTACAAATGAACATAAAAGAAGTTTTATTAAGACAAATAGGTACAAGTAGGGAAACGTTGGACGAACTGCGTAACAAATACCACGTTTTATTCAAGCTGTAGTTACGAACTTTAGGCCGCTAACCAACCGTTTTATCTTTTATTACTTGTAACTTGTTATAAATTTCAAACGTAACGCCGTTTTATATCTAAGCGAAACTTTCTGTTGGAGTCAGTGGGTTTGACAAGCGGAGTCAGTGGGCGGGGCCAGCGATCTGTCATTTGTTCCCGGTAATCTATTTGGATCTGTCATCTGCTTTCATGCACTTATCTGTTTAACGCCTGTTCTGCGTATTGCCCAGAACCAATATTTCCCAAAATTGTGTCTATATCTCTCCAGCGGATGAGATCGGATTGACTTTTCTGAACAACTTTGATCGACCTTTGTGTCCGTTCGCATACGTTTTGTGTTGGTCGACCGGTTGAACCTAGCTGAAGGTCCAATAATTCGTCGCTGTCTATTTCAACCGAAAATATCTACGTAGAGCATACTGTATATATGTACATGCACGTTATAAACATAGTGAGGATTATGTAACATTATTGTTGATTTATTTGTTTGTCTGGTTTGTTTTGTCTTTAAAACTGTACGGGTACCAGTGCCTTAAAATGTTTTAAATAAAAAATTGGACATGACTCTTCGGATTACGGAATACCGTAAGGGCTATCGCGTTTTCTGTGTAAATTTGAAACGCGAGGCTTGAGAGAACGGCGATTAGAAAACGAGAGTTCGAGAACACGACGGTGAGATCACGAGATCACGAAAACGAGAACGCTAAATTGAGACAACGAGTCCATGAGAATACGAGTCAGATAGATGTCTTTGAATCTATCTTTACAACATCTACATGTACGGCTGGGCAATTAAGTGGTGCCGTACAATATTTTTCTCTATATTAAATGAGTTATATTACTCAAGCTAAATCCTTTGGAAAGCCTGTTAGTTATCGTGAAAATGACGTCACGTATTGTGCGTAATGACGTCATTTTACAAACGTTTCGAAAAATATCCTGAATCGATAAAGTCCTGTAATTTAATCCATTTTTAGCGAATTTGTGCCTTTCATAAATAAAGTATCAAATTCGTGCTTATGAAATATCAAATTTATTAAACTAGTCATCTAATACATATAAAATCTCGAGAAAGCCTCGTTTTCATCTGTTGATAGATGACTCGTTTAATGAAATCGACATTTCTTCACCAATTTCTCACTCTCTTGCACCCCGGCTTATTCCCTATTCATCATCACCATTTACGTTTTATTTCTCGCGAAACTACCGTTTATCATCAATTATATGGTTTGATCAGAATCTTTTCATTTAGCCCATCGCAGAATGAGGGACATTCCTGTGTTATCTTCCCTTTGTCCTGTGACCATTAAATCAGAGGTGTGCCAAATTGTACATCGGTCCTTTCACTTCATTATCTTTTTTTTTTTTTTTTTTTCTTGCTCTATATCGGGAAGTTGCGATTTTTTATTTGACTTTTCTAATTTTCTTATAAATACAAATCTCTCGACGGAGTTAGTTTATTAAAATCAGACAGTGCAAAGAAACCTACGATAAAGTCAAAGTTAAACACTGATAGGGACCAATGTATTTCTGGAGAGTATTCAAGAGAGATAACCAAAGAATGTCCCTCATTGTATGGTAAGAATAACGAAATACGATCTTCAATCTCCAAGCAGAGTTGTCTTTAATCTTACATCTCACGCTTATCAACTTTTAGTGACATCCAAGATGAGTGTGCTTGCTTCAATTCTGCTTGTTGTTCTACTGGCGGTACCGTCGCATCAACAGAAAAATATAGACAACATAACCGGTATGTACAATTTGGGGATTTTGTTTTGTATTGAATGGGTTTTAACGCCACTTTTATCAGTATTTCAGTGACATCGCGGCGGCTGGAGCACATAACCATGGAATCCTGGTATTTCTCACACCTGTACTATCACTACATCCTTTCCGAGCCTCCAGCTGCTCATCCCACTTAGGTTTGTATGATTATCCACCAATTGGTGAGAAATAGATATCGGAAAGAATATTTGCCGCTACCGGGATTCGAACCCGGAACCTCATGAATTAGAGTCCGACGCGCTACCGTTGCGCTTTGGCCGCGGCCCGGTATGTACAATGTGGTCAGCCTCAATAGACTATGTGATTATTTTCTTAACCAAATGTGACTTGTGCAGGGAAATATGTAGCAATATTATTCTAGATTCAGAAAGTCTTAAAGAGATAGGTTTTGTTGTTTGTTTTTTGTTTGTTTTTGTTTTTTGTTTTTGTTTTGTTTTGTTTTCTTTTCTTTTTTTAATCTTGGCGATTGTGTACACAGCCTGCACAATCCGTCAAGTCTGAACATATTTACTTTTGGCCAATGCATACATCACCCATCTAATTTACATACCCGATTAACTAATGATTGATTGATTGAATGGGGTTTAACGCCGCTTTTAACAGTTTTTCAGTCATATCGCGGCGGCTGGAGCACCTAACAATGGATTCCTGGTATTTCTCACACCAGTACTACCACTACATCCTTTCCTAGCCTCCAGCTGCTATCCCACTTAGGTTTACGATTATCCACCCATTGGTGAGAGACAATTGTCGGAAAGAATATTTGCCGCCGCCGGGGATCGAACCCATGACACCCATGATTGAAGATTAGGAGTCTGGCGCGCTACCGACTGCGCTATGGCGGCGGCCTACCCGATTAACTAAACTTTTTGTGAACAACTTCTATTTTACGGGGCCTTGTATAGAAGGAATGAGGCTTTAATGAATGAAAATTAATGCAAAATCTTAATATTTTGGGGTGAAATCATCCAAGTAAGGTAATCCCTTTTTTTAGATAATCGGGACGATACAGTTTTGAGAAAACCCTCTCTGGACTTGAAAGTACACAAATGTCGGATCTGACAAGGAAGTTTACCTGAGATCAGTCAAATGATGCAATTGTTGCAAATTCTTTTAACATAATAATGTAAGGTAATTTGAGACTATCTTCGTTTTCTGTGGTAGATTTGGGCGTGGAAATACAGATTTTCTCTACTTGTCGCCTGATAAGTAAGACATAATTTTGTACCTTTCCATTTCTACAAAAGAGTGAAAAGATAAATTTTGAGAAAATAGTGTAGTTAATGAGAAATTGTTGAAACCTAACATTTTCTTGATTAACAAGATTGTTTTACACCCTTCAAAATTAACTTCATGATAATTTTCCAATATTAACAGTCCATCTTACTCAAGCGACCATCTCTATTAAGCGACTACTTTCATTAAGCGACCACAATAAAAAAAATCCCTTTTAAAAATAAATCAAAGTACTGAAAGTACTGTAAGCTAGCAAAGCAAAATATTTATCAACAAGTCTTCTTTGCCAAAGGATATCATGATAAATAAACTAGGTTAAAGTAATCCAGGAGTTAACCCATAACAATATAACAAAATTATAGACTGGTTCAAATTGAAAGAAGTTGCAGACAACAATTTCAAATTGGTTGAGTTTTGAAAAAATGTTTCCTTGCTATCACAAGCTATTTCTTCATTGTCAACAATGTTTTCTAAAGCTATTTCTTGAGATGCTTAAAAGGCGGAATTGAGTGGGAATGTGTTAAATAGCATGCTTTTTAAAGAGTTCTTCACAATTTGAATACAGTTGGCAATATTCCTGAAATACAAAAGAACTACTTTTATGGCGTATGCATTCAAAAGATTTAGTGGTTAAGCCTCCAATGGCAGTTTGCACTCGTTGAACTTTGAGAAGAACTCAAAATTTTGTCTGTTTACTTAAGCTATCAAAGCTGACGCTTTGCTAGCTAAAAAACAACAATTCATACCTAAATCTAATGTTGTTGGAACTCATTAGAATCGTCTCATTGAATGCAATTGAATCAGTCATTTATATATAATTTAATTTTTTGTTTTGTCTATCAAAAACGAGTGTTCTGATTGGTCGAAAAAATTATTCATATCATCTCCACGAATAAAATTTTGAGCACGCAGCGATTTTGTATACTTCCGCACAAAATAGTCCCATACAAAAAGGCATAAAAATTTGAATCTTTTTTTTCTTTTTTCTTTTTTGCTTGGTGCTATTAAATTATAAGAAATGAAGAGAATATTTTTTGTTTTAATGGAGATATGAACCGAAAAACCTAATCACACAATGTATGAATCCGCTTCGCGTATTCATAAAGTGTGATTAGGTTTTTCGATTTATACCTCCATGAAAACAAAAAATATTCTCTTCATCTCGTAAATAAAAATGTGTTTTAAGCGACCATTCTCTTAAGCGACCACTTTTTGTCCCCCCCCCTTGAGTGATCGCTTAATACAAATTCACAGTATGTTGAATTATCGTTAAGATCTATTTTGTACCATCTCAAGATATCGTGTGCGTGAACAAATGTCATAACTACAGCTTTATTAAAACTGTAGTTACGACATTTTTCTCGCGCACCAACAAAACAATATACCAAGGTATTTACTTGTCCCTAGGAAAGTGGCTTGATAATATATTCCTGTCCGCAACTAGAATTGCCCATGTTGGATAAATCGGGGACGTGAAATCCACACCCCTGAGTTTGGTACACTATGTTTTGTAGTGACACTATACTGCGAACCAGGGCCGACCTACATATTTTACTTGGAGAACGCAAGCAGATTTGGTACGATTTTCGTCAACGGAACTTGTGAAGCTCAGAACACTATCGTGACCACTGGAAACTACACTTTTGATGATAGTAGATGTACGGTTTCGGGAAATGGAGCCCCACCCATAGTAAGGATAATAAGACTTGTACTATAAGACCGGTCATGACCAACCAAACAGCGGTCCCTTTAAGAAATTGGTCATGCAATATTACTTCGGGGATTAGACGGAATATCATTTTTTTAAAGTCAATTCTTTGCCATTTTTTAGATCGAATTATTAAAACATTTTTTCAGTATATTATCTTTATTTATGCTCTGAACATGGTCTCAACAAGTGGCCAATAGTCTCAGTCTATATTAAGAAAACTTTGCCGAAGTAGGATCGTTGCCAATTGTAGATATCTCGGGATATTCTTGATTAACTGGGCTAACCATAAGTAACTGTTTAAATATATCATCTTCCACATGACATGGCAAAAGTACGAACTGTCCCATCCATGCACTGTAAGCTTCCAACTCCTTTTATTGTCAGAATAACTCTACTTGCTTTAACTTCAAATAGTGAAAGGTTTTTTTTAGTACTTTTGAGTCTATTTCATTGTTTTGTTACAAGTTGGTACATTCCCATATCTTTCTATACCCTTTTTTCAAAATTTACATTTTCACACATTTCGGCCATTTCTATTTATGATCAACCCTTAACAAAGAATGTGATTTATCAAACCATAAGCAATATACGTCCTCTCGGAAAATTGACTAATCGCTGGCCCCGCCCAGTTACTTCTTTGGCTACACCGACTGACTCCAACAGGAAGCCCCACTTCGATTTCAAACGGATCTTAAGTAAGCTGTAGTTACGACGTTTAAGCCGCCAAACAACGAAAAGTTTCACACAAATGAAGGCCAATATCAGGGTTTAAATCTCAGGTCCGGGCCGAGCGAATGGTCTGATTCGTCAGCCGCGATTCTTCAATTTGCAATAACTTAGAGACGAGGCAAAATGGCGCGTCATAAAATCAGAATTAAACTAATTTGGTACAATATCGAGATCTTACCCCAGCAGATATTTTTATTTATTACATTTTGCGATATGAAACATTGTTATTCGTTTGGCGACTTAAACGTCAACTTAAATACTGCTTATTCGAGCTGTATTTATGACGTTTAGGTCGCCAACTAGTAATTCTACTATTTTTGTAGATGTTACAGGCCAAACATTTTTCAATATCACACCTTTTAATATCTAAGAGGAACTTCCTGTCGGAGCTCAATTTGTGTGGCCAGCGATCCGTCAGTACTCAAATACATTTTCCTTTGCTCTCATATCTTCCGAATGCCGATCGGTTAATAAAACAGTAATAGATGTACAAGTTATAGTGAGTGAGCAAATGTCAATTTTGTCTCTGCAGGTGTAGACAAAATTGACCTTTTGTCACTCACTATAACTTGTACATGTATATTTCATGTTCCGAGGCTAATAGTTCAGAAAGTCATCCCCGACACAGAGGGGCAATAGTTTTCACTGTTACATAAATCATTATAAACTAACTGTATAACTTTTTTCAAAGATGTTTCTTATTCTCAGAATACAATGTTCTACCTGACGGTCACAGCAAACAACGACAGAGTCTTACAACTAGACAAAACACGAACATATTCTGTCCTCTGTGAAAAAGATCTTACTCCAGTTAAAAAAGACGTTAGTGTCGGTTCCGGGTGAGTCTTTAACCCGTTACCAAGACTATAAAAAAACCCAGAACGGTCCATTTTGAGTGAAGCAGCAGACAACATTTCAAATTGCTCGAATTAGGTAGAAAACATTGTTAGAAAATGAGTAATTGCTTGTTACAAGCAATTTCTCATTTTCTAACAATGTTTTCCATGATCATGACCATTTTCTCTTCAGGTCGTCAGAAATCGGCATTGTGTGTTAACGGAGAAATGGCGAGTTTGTCTAATCTTTTAACAGACAATGCCATTTTAATTGGGACAAATTAATAGAGGTTTAAAGGCGACATTAACAAGTGTGATTAAAAAGAAATGGCAAAATACGGGGTAGATAATTTATTGTATGATAAAAGGAGCAATTTCTGGTTTGAACTTTTCCTTTTTACACAACGTTTTCGTCGTATTTTTCTACATTGCGTCAAATCGAGGGATTGTGTGATAATGAACGAACTTGCTCTAATCTAGTTCGACACTATTTGTCCACTAGGGTTAAATGAATTTAAATGAATTTATGATTTTTATGTGTCCTGGCATTTACAGATGGGGGACGTATAAGGTTTCTCAGGTCTGTTTATCAAATCATTCTATAAACTTTAACAATTTCTTCTGGTTGGTTACTTTACAAATTGAACTCTCTTTTAATCGTCGTCTGGAACTTCTTTCAAATTGAACAAGACCAGATTTTTGAAAGGATTAACCATTTACCAGAAGACAAAATTATAGACTTGTCCAAATTAAAAGAAGTTGTAGACAACGTTTCAAAAAGAGCGAAACTGAAATGGCACAATGTAGAAAGAAAGCGTTGGTGGGGATACGTGTCACAAGCGAATTCATCTTTACACACAATGGTTTCATCAGTATGGTTCTTTCGGAGTATAAAAATGTGAGGTCGTCTGGTAATGGGAAGAACTTTGATTGACAAGTTATGGGACCGTCACAATTCTCATAATTGTGGACTCCTTGTGAGAAGAAATATCCACCGGTATCTAGCACAAGGTCATAAGTGAGGTTATGGTCACATTCAGAAGTCAAATATTTATCTAATACAATCTAATACGTGTACTTCTACTTCGATTATATTTATAGGGCATGTCGGAACTGTTTGTACCGTTTGCCATGGAAACATTTATTGATATATGATGATTTATTATATAGCTATAAATGATATGAATTAAAATCTGGCTATCTAATACAACTCGGCAGAAAAAAATCCGTATTCGGCGTGTGCCACCAAACCGTATTGGTCGAGTACCGTTAGACACGAACTACTTTTATGTGTATTGACGTTCGGGTTTTTTTTCGGAAAGTTGGTTTTCTCGAAACGTGTGTAAGTTTTTTTTATTTGATTCAATAATCAAAAGACTGAAAGTCCTGAGAGTGGTTTTGCTGGGATATCAGTAACCGCGCTCAATAATGCCAGCATGTATCATCTGGAGCAACTGGAGGCTCGATAAGGATGTAGTGGTGCGGTACTGGTGTATTAACTTCCACGAATCCATGGATAGGAGCTCCAGCCGCCCTGATATAACTGAAATACTATTAAAAGTTGCGTTAAACCCTATTCAATCAATCATGACCCCTTACTGTTTACCGAAATCGCTATTTTGATTTAATCATAACGTTTCATCAGTGCGTGACAATTTGTGGTTGTGTGGTAAAAGGTTAAATGATAAAAGGTAAAGAAATCAAAGATTACATTCAATTCTTTTTGCGTTGAGCATATTATTATTACAATTGAAGTACTACATGCGCGTTTCAAAGATATAGTCGAATTTGAGGTAAAGGTGTTTTATTCGATGCGGTTAAATAGGCGCTTGAATCGCGACTAAAACAGGGTTGTAACTTGTTACATATACTGTGTATACGGGGCTCAGCCCTGCCAGGTAGCCTCCAATAACCACTGACCTAGATTCTATCTTGAAACGCGAGGAAATTATTTCTATTAGACAATTTACCATGGATATATTAAGTCGAAGTTTTAAACCATTTTCCTTGATATTCATGACTGAAAGGAAGTTGTTGGCATTCAGCAAGTTAGTTATTTTCTTCATCATCACATAATTTTCACTTCAAGTTTATGAGCATGCGTGGAAATGAGCGGAAATGCGTGAAAACATGTTTCCGGTTGATCGATTCGAAATACCGTTTTTTTCCTAAAAAAACGCTAAAAAATACCTACACACGATTCTCGAACACGATAACAACGAATAGAAAAAGACACTGTTGTAATGTTCCTTTTATTATATATCTTTTTAGGACATGACATTAAGAAAACTCTCTTAAAAGATTAAGAAATAACCAACTTTCTGAAAAAAAAACGAACGTCAATACACAAATTTAAAGCGAACATTACAACATTGTCTTTTTCTGTTTGTTGTTATCATGTTCGAGAATCGTGTGTAGGTATTTTTTATTGGTTTCGACCTGGATGAGACCGAAATTCAAAAAAATATCCACTTGTAAATTGTATGAACAATATGCGTTACAAAACGCAAATAAATTTTTAACAAATTGTTCCGAATTTTATTACCCTATTTAAACATTTTGAAATATTATTCTGATGCTTATTACTGGAAGATAACAGCGAGTTTATACAACAAAGGAAAGGTGGAAAAGGACATTAAAACATTTCATTCCTTGATCTCTATACGAAACAAAATGGTATCCTGTTTGTATAAAATGTTGATGTCCTCTCTGGTCTTATACTATGTAACTATACATTCTTGTTTAAACAGCTAATCTGTCTTCGGGTATTTTAAGTTTCGTGAGAAACGGTCTCTATTTTGCGTTTTTGGCATTAGTAATTCAGTCTTTTTCTTGAGTTCTGAAAACCATTTTGGGCCAACTGATATCTTATGTGTCTTTGTATTAACCCATTCCAACAAGATTCCTCATTTTACGCCCCTAAAGAAATTTCAGTGGAAAACGTTGTGAAAAACGAAGAAATTGATTGTATCAAGAAATTTCTTCATTATCTACAATAGTTTCTATCCAAAAAGACTAAAATATTTAAAATTCCATAAGTTTGAAATTGTCGTCTGCAGCTTCTTTCAATTTGAACCCGTCTAAAATTGTGTAGGAATTGGTTAACAGAAAGTAATCATCATTTATCAACACATCAATTATAATTGCTGATTAGACAAATCATACGATAACAGAAATGTCCTATTTCACACGCACAACACTTGTGAAGAAAACGCTCTTTTTATCCTTAGTTCGAAGTTAACAGCCGAGATCGAGTTCAAGTATCAGAGTAAAACTTTTGTGTAAAAATTGAAAGGGTTGGCGACTTCTTAATTTACTATCATGGCTACCGATAAATTCGTATTGAATCTTTTGTCAACCAACTGCGAATATTGTACACTTTGGTAAGGACCATATAACATTACACGAAAACAAAATTCTCTTTCCAGATGCCCTAGTACAAAAGTTTTCTATGTACAGAAAAGGTTTTTGTTGTTGTTGGGTTGGGGTTTTGTTGTTGTTGTTGTTGTTGTATTATATTATATATTTTGTGACCCATCGGGTTTTGTCAGTGTTTGCTCTAAGTAGAAATTCCACATGTTTATAATGCTGCAACTGATTCTACATCATTTGTTGACATATGATCTATTTCGCGTTTCATTCATACTTCTGTCTTTTTAGATCAAAACTCATGGGTCATGGACAATGAATGTCCAGAGTAGTTGCGCCGTCTTTTTTCTCATATGAAATGGATGGTTGGTTTGGGTACACTGATATCCGCTACCCGTCCTCTCGATTGTAAAGTCACGGACGGAGACGGCTTAATCAAACGTAAAACCATGGAATAGATGCAGAACTCGTTTTAACATATGTGTGTATTTTAAATTGCTGTTTAGAACTAGTTTTGGGGGAGCAAATAGCTCTCCCGTGGCATTACCAGTATGCAAAATGGTGTTGGACAAACAACTTTTGAACTACTCTCAGAATATAGGTAGGGGAAAGCAGGAACTTAAGACGACCAACAATCAACTATTCTCTCGGTTCAAGTTTGTCCTGAATTATTGCTTGTTCGTCCGATATCTTTTTTAGTCAAATAAGTCTTAAAGCAACAAAAAAAATGTAGCAATTTGCCCTTCCTATAGTTCAATGAAACAATTGAAATTGTTTCAGTGCAAATGCTAGTAGAAATTTTAAAACCCTCTTTTTCTTGGTAGAATAAAATAGTTTATGCTAACAAAGTCTGAAGTATTTTATGTTGAATTGGCGGTCACCCGCCTCACAGCACATTACGCAATGTAAATAGTTGTCCGTATCTATATTTTTGATAACGGTAATTTTATAAGCTTGAATGTGAACTGAAGATAAAACCAAGCATAAACGTTAGCCCCTGCCCTTGAACGTTTGTTTCCCCAGTGGTTAGACCTTTCTCCTGGTATCAGATTCTATGTGAAATGTCAAGTTCGCATTCACAAAGTATGGTAGTTGTTGGGGCCCGTGTTTAACGCTTTGTTGTTGTTGTTGTTGATGATGTTTTAACTCTTCAACATAACGAGGATTTTTATCAGTATTCGTAATCTTTTACCATTCATCGTTATTCTCTGTCTTCCGCGAAAGTCTTGTCCGGAGATTTCACGACAGTTTTGAAATGGGATCTCGTTCAATATTTGTGTGATGATTGATAACAATATGTGGGTGTGTAGAAATAATTTGAAAAGCTTTAAAATGGTTTCAATGAAAGAAAATATTCGGCATACTTAAATCACAGATATTTTTTCACGGCATGTCATAAAATTTGGTAATATGTTTGGTATCAGTCTTATATCAATTGATTTTGTATGATTATTTTAATCGTAATCATTCAATGAAATAATTGTTAGACCTAAATCTCAGACACATTATGCCCGAATATCATGAATATTAACCCGTTCCCACACAATGACGCTTTTTGACACCCACTAAGAAACACACAAGGAAAGCTTTGTGTAAAATGAAGAAATTGCTTTCAACAAGCAATTTCTTCATTTTACACCACGTTTTCCACCAAAAGAGTTGAAAAAATCTAAAATTTCATAAGCTTTGAATTGTCGTCTGCAACTCCTTTCAATTTTGACCAGGCTTAAATTTTGCTATCTAGTAAAGGTTTAATGCATATGTTTTGTTGTCAGTTGCAAGTGAATTCCCGGGAAAAAGATATTAAAAAGGGGTCGCAGTTTTCAGAAATGGCTGTAAAAAGGGGGGAGGCTAGAGTTAGATCCATGAAAGCATGTTACGGAATTTCATTAATTTTGGTTTGATGTATTGGGTGTCAACAGTCCATTAATTTCATGATTTTTTTTTCTGTGCAAAATTCTATCAAATTGAGAGAAAGAGAGAAAACCACGGGAATCGGCATTGATCTCGGAAATCCCGCGAATTTTGTCGACAAATAAAGTATCAGTCACTCATAAATTACATGATTTTTGAAATATCGTCGGTGTAATCCTATAACTTCCTAACTACAGCCTGATGAAAGCTTTTGTTACGCTGTTTTAGATTTACAACCACATTATGTTGTATATCAGTTCGATTTCTATATGAGAAATAGGGTATTGAACGACCGCGTCTTTCAATCAAGGAATCAACTGAACTTTGAACTCTAACATTGACAGACAGTTATGTGAAATAATTTTGTTGGTTTGGCGACTTAAACGTCTTGATAACAGCTTATCTGATCTTAGGTTACGGCGTTTAGGTCGCCAATCAACTATTTTACTTTTTTGTTACATTTTGCTGGCCAAGGATTTTGAAAAAAAAACTCCGTTTAATACGCCTATCTAAGTCTGTGGGCGTGACCGGCGGGTCAGTGGGCGGGGCTACCGATCCGTCAATTCATATACCTTTCATTGATTAATTTTATAAAAGAGAACTATTCGTTTGTGTTTGTACTTTCAAAATGGTTTCCGTTTTTATAAACATCTATGTCGAAAAGCGTCACACTTTTTAATGCCACTACACTTTAACCCTCTCCTGTAGAAACCCGAAATTTTACGTCACTGTGATTTTTATACATGAGAAAACATTGTGGAAAAAGAAGAAATTGCTTGTAACAAGAAATTTCTTCTTTTCCCGCAATATTTTTTACCACAAAGGATAGTTTCATTTCAAATTGCATCCAAATTTCATTGTCATCTACAACTCCTTGAATTTGGACCCGTCTAAAAAATTTTAAAAGATCAGGAAAGGGTTAATACAATTTATTCAAAACTCAATGATTTCTAATCAAATTTCCACCAATAACCCAATCGCCTTATAATGAAAAAAGGCTTAGCTCGTCCGATTTCAGGGCGGGTGGAGGTGTGGATGGAGATTTGGTAGACTCACTATCTCCACTCTTTACGATCGATATTGAGGACGAAAACAATGTATCTCTTGCTGTAGGAGTTGTTGGCAACATGGCACAGATTGTGATCGTCATGACGCGAGGTTTCGAGGGTAAGTATAACCAATCAAATCGTTCATTTAGACCGGAGTTGGTGAATCGCTAGTTCCGCCCACTGAACTCTCAAAGGTAGTACCAGTTAGATTTTAAAACGGCATTAATTTGCATGATTTGTGGTCAGAAATATGGATAAAATAATAAAATAGTCGGTGGGCGGCCTAAACGTCGTTACAATTTCTTAAATAAGCTTTAGTTGCGACATTTACATCGCCAAACATCAAAAAATGCTTCACATAAATGTCGGCAAATACCGATAATCTAAGTTCACTTTCCGTGTGAATGAATAATTTGGCTGGTCGATCAATTCTTTGATTGACAGCCGCGATCCGTCAGTTGTCATGTTGAACTCCAACATTCATCTTATATATTTATCTTTTGTTGGCCTCTGAAAGGTGCTAACTATAGTTTAAATCAGGTGTAGCTACGACGTTGAGGGTTAGACTTGTGCTATGTCTCTGGCTATATAGTTCTCAAAATGTCGTCGTTTGATACCTCAATCAAACGCCATGTCAGAGTTCAGTGGGCGTGGCCATTGTTCCATCAATTATCTTAAAGCCAGAGACATTTCCTTTCGTTTCATAACATAAAGAATTAACCCATTCCTGTTCACACCCTGGATTTACGCCCTTGTGATTTTATAATTTAGAAAACGTTGTAAAAAAAGAAAGAAAAAGCAATGTCTTCATTTTCCACAATTTTTCCTACCCCACTGAATAATTGTTTTTCAAATTGTATCAACTATTAATTTTCACCTGCAAAACATTTTAATTTGGACAGTTCTATATTTTTCAAAACAGGAAAGGGTTAAACGGACCTCGTAGAGCACATATCTTATTAATAATCTCATGTATACCGCGTAATATGATTTATTTAAATCCAATACTAGACGACAAAAGTTTTAGACTGGTACGATTCGAAAGAAGTTGCAGACGGCAAATAATTGTTACTATAATTCTACAAGTCCTTGTCTTTTAAAGTAATCAAAGTACTGTAAGCTAGCAAAACATGGTTGAATTTAAGAAACATTTCCCTTGTTGGTAAGAAAACATTGTGGACATTGAAGAAATTGCGTGTTACAAGCAAATTCTTTATTGTCCACAATATTTTCCAAAGTTTTTTTCTTCTTTAGATGCTTAAAAGCTGAATTGAGTGGTAATGAGTTAAATCGCATGCTTTTAACAGAGTTCTCTACAATTTGAATACAGTTTGCAATATTCCTGAAATACATAAGAACCATTCTTAATGATGTATGCATTTCATGAATTTGGTGGTTAAGCCTCCAGTGGCAGTTTGCATTCGTTGAAATTTGAGGAGACCTCAAAATGTGTCTGTTAACTTAAGCTATCAAAGCTGACGCTTTTCTGGCTAAAACAGATTGTGGAAGGGTAAAAATGCTGGAATGTGTTGGAAATGGGTTAAGCAATACTTAATTTTGAGATTTTTTTGGAGTAATTCAACACCACAAATTTTGAAAATGCTATTACAGTATCATAAATTCGTATTGATGATTATTATATATCCATACAAGATATGGATTAAAATCTGGCTATCTAAAACAACTGGACAGAAAAAAATCTGTATTCGGCGTGTATCTAAAAACCGTAGTTAAACACGGACTACTTTTTTGTGAATTGACGTTCGTGGTTTTTCGGAAAGTTGGTTATTTCTTAATAATTTAAGAGCATTTTCTTAATGTCGTGTCCTTAAAGGTAAATAATAAAAGGAATATTACAACAGTGTTTTTTTTTCTATTTGTTGTTATCGTGTTCTCGAATCGTGTGTAAATATTTTTTATTGGATTCGACCTAAAATACCTACATACGATTCTCGAAAACGATAACAACAAATCGAAAAAGACACTGTTATTATATTCCCTATTTATTTCAGATGGACTTGGATTTCGAGCTTCGAGTATTCTGGCAAATGGACAAGAAATAGTCAAAGAAGGGTAGGGAAAGCAGTAGCAGTAGCGGTAGTTGTTGTTAGTGTTGTGAATCAAAAGGGGTTCAAACGTTAAAAGTGTTACTCTTTTAGAGAAAGGACACTTTTTCTTTTGAAATATAGTCGAGCGGCCACCTCTATTAAGCGACCATATTTGAAATCCCATTTTCAAATTCAAAGATGTCAGAAAGAAATGGTCAAATTTGCTAAGAATATAATTATCATAACTAAATCCAATGTTGTTGGAACTCGTTAGAATCGTTCTTAGTGAGACGGTTCTAATGAGTCCCAACAACATAGAATTTAGCGATTGTTCTTTAACAACTTATTCAAGTAATCGAATCAATCCTTCATATTTTCACATATACGTGTTTTAAGCGACCATTCTTATTGGTGACCACTTTTTAGGTCGTCCAATTAGAGGTCACTTAATAAAAGATTTAGTGTATTTTGCTTATGGCTATGCTTGATAGATAATCTAAAGTCAGTTTTTGTAACGTAAGAGCTTTTTGGCAACGTATACATAAACTTATTCTGGTAAAGATTTAAAATAAAAACATGTATCTCAGTCAAGATTTGTATGACATTCCATGTGAAATAAATATATTTAACAATAGTTTGACTTCCTCGATGCTCGAATGGTATAGGTGCTTGATTCGTGATCTGAAGGTCATGGGTTCGAGCCCAAACGTCACCGGGTTCATGGGCAAAACACTTAATAGCCAGCCCCAGTCTACCTAGCTGTAGAAGTGGGTAGCAGTGGGGTTAAGTCACTGCCTCTCTTTCAGGGATGTGAAAACATTTGGTTTGTGTTTTCGTCGCAATCGAGCTAAAATAAATTAGTATAAACTAACAATGGTTTATTCTGTTCTGATCTTTTTCCCAATCCAGATGTTCAGTATTCGGAGCCATTTTCCCCCACCCTAATCTCCCCGTACAAAATAAGCTGGTGATGCCATTCGAGTTGTTTCGGGTTGTGGAGCGTAATTCTGTGATCAACGATACACTACAGTTTACGGTCTACCTAGAAATCTGTGATTTGTCTTGTAGTGAGGTAACGTATGTAATGCTATTAGCTTAAGTTACTACAATTCTGTGTGATCACCTTACGGTTTACGGTCGGCCTGGAAATATGTGATTGGCCTTTTAGCTAGGTAACTTACATGATATAATCTAATGGCTGAAGTTACACTATTCTGTGAATAGCAATACCTTTCGGTTTACGATCAGCATGGAAATCTATGATAGGCCTTTTAGTTAGATAACTTACGTGATATATTCTATTGGCTTAAGTTACACTTTAGTGTGATAAGTAATACGCATCGGTTAACGGTCAGCAGGGAAATTTGTGATTAGCCTTGTATTGAGGTAGATAAAATAATTCATTTTATTATTTTAACTCATTTCCACACTGTAAAATTTTAGGCTCGTCCACATTCAAAGAATCTGAAGACGACAATTTCAAGTTGAGAGAATTTTGAATATCTTTGTCATTTAGGGTAGAAAACGGGGTTGAAAATGAAGGAATTGTTTGTAACGAGCAATTTCTTCAAGTCCAACCTTGTTTCCTAAAATCTGTTCTTGGGGCATAAAAAAGCGGGATTGTGTTGGAATTGGTTAAGTTACAAAGCTCTGTGATCTACACACAGTTTACTACCCAGAAATATGTGATGAGGATTAAAAATATTGACTCTTCTCAATATCAACGATGTGCATAGTTCTTGAGTTTAATTGACGGATCGGGACAGTCAATCAAAAATCAACTGACCAACCAAGGCCTTGTGGGTCGCCTAGTTGGGGGAGGCTAAGCCCATCCACAAATTCTGGAAAAAAATATAGAAAATTTTAGATTTTACACTGCTATTTCTGATTTGCATACACTAAATAAGAAAAATCTCAATTTCTAAGTATCCCGCCCACATACACACATCTTGATCTGTTGACAAGTAAGCCACCCAAATCTCGAACTGCTTCTCATCGGACTAGATGCTATGGTAACTAAAGGATTATAATTAAAAGTGATTCCCTAATTGTGTCATAAACGATACTCTATAGATTTGTATTGTTCATGTTCTTGTTGTGAGGGTACGAATGTGATATGATTTAAACAAACAAATCTGTGATTAATGATTTGCTTCTATTTTACGAGTTCGAAAAACATAGGATTAAATGACAATCCTGCAATAGTTCAAGTATACAATAGGATCGCTCCTTCATTTCATGTCGTAAATGTGTTTTATACGTCAATTTTCCTAAGCGACCATCGTCTTTTAAGCACTGTCAAGCGATAAGGATAGATCCGTTACTTAATTTACTATAGAATAATTATGATTATCCTTTTCCCGCACAATCTTTGACTATTTCGTCCCTGTAATAAATTAATTGAGTAAACATTGCGGAAAAAGAAGATATTGCTAGTAACAATTATTTTCTTCTTTCTCAGGACGTTTTCTATCATATAGGACGGTTAATATTTTAATCGTTCTTACTTATCTCAATCGTTATAAAGTCACGCATGATTGCATTCTGGAATCGCTTAATAACCGGTAAAACCTCAAAGTTATCATATCGAATATATACGTACATGATTAATCAAACCAATACTGGTTTCAAATGGACAAATCAAATAAAGCATATTTTAAACGGTGCAGGCCGGCCTGATTTATGGTTAAATCAAAACCATATCACTAGTAGACATATCAGTAAGGTAATTAAGCAGTCATATATTGATCAATATAAACAATCCTGGGCCTCTCAGATGAGAGAATCAGAAAAAGGTCGAACCTACAACAGTTTTAAAGATTCCCATAATTTAGAATCGTATTTTAAAGCCTTAAGCAATTACGATGCGTTGTCTTTATTTAAATTTAGAACCTCAAACTTTAAATTACCAGTTGAAATCGGCCGCTACAATGCAACTCCATTTCAAGAAAGAATATGTCAGCTATGTAGAAAAGATGAAATAGGGTCCGAAATCCATTATTTGTTCGAATGCGAGTTTTTATCGAAACAACGAACCATGTTTATGTCAAATCTAAATTTACAAAACGACTATAGACGCGAACTCCGCTATTTTCTAACATTTAATGATGCTGAAAATCTAAAACATTTGTGTAAGTACCTGAGAGTTATAATGTCAAAATTTAACTGACAATATTTCGAACAATAGCTTACTTTGACAACACTGATTGAAAATGCTCTGGAGATACCGAGAGAAGGGCAGAAATTGCTGATATCCAGCATTTTCTTCTCTTCACACAGTGTTACCCACGTTCCGTTTATCTCTTGATGAAACATATCTTCTCGATCGCCGCGCTTTTTCTACGTAGACCAATCTCAAATTGTCTAAATTTCTCACACTGCCACCAGACGATTTATTTCCAGACGATTTATTTCTCATTAATTTGTTATCATCTTTTACACATGTTATTCTCTGTAATGATCATGATTATTGTTAAAAACTTACGTTAAAATGCATATGCATATTAGTAGTGTAAAAAGAAAATAATCCAATTTATATCAGTGACCTCCACAGATGATCGTGGCACGGGTTACAAGTGTGTTTGCACGTGAAAGTCGTGTAACGGTAATCTGCGGGTGCATATCGAGTTTTGCAGCCCAGTCTCTCCCCTATGATAATAATTTTCTTGCCCTCTCTCTCTCTCTCTCTCTCTCTCTCTCTCTCTCTCTCTCTCTCTCTCTCTCTCCCTCTCTCTCTCTCTCTCTCTCTCTCTCTCTCCCTCTCTCTCTCTCTCTCGCCCCCCCCTCTCTCTCTCTCTCTCGCTTTTTTTTCTGTCTTCAACCTCATCCGGAAGATGAAATTGTAACATGTAAATTGTATGTTATAACCCCATGTTGTACAAACTTGTACCTGGGTGAATAAAAGAGTTGTTCTGTTGTTCTGCTGTTCTGTTCAGTACTTTATTATGTCCATTGTTTTGAAAAACAGTCAAGAGTGAACAAGATTAGTCTTCGCGATTATTGATGACATCTTTTTAAGTTAGAATGCGGAGCAATTATTTAACAAAACCGAAAAATGAACACAAGACAATTTCATTTCGTTTTTTTTTTTTTTTTTTGATAACACATATCACGTGATCTCTTAGATATGAATACAACTCGGGTTTCTTCTCATCTCAACTTGCCACGGAAAATCAGTTAGTTGTAGCCGAAGACAATAATATGGCACATGTAAAGGATGATATAAAATTCATTTAGAGACTTCTTAACATGCTTTAGTTTGCTTTAAAATATTGAAATAATAAGGTAATAATCAGCGCAGTAATTTGTTTTTTGTGATTAGCCATTCCGTGTATAGTAATTACGTGATCTCAAGTGACATGTGGTAGTCATGTGACCATAGATAGGCAATGTTTACAAATATGGCTCAGGTCGCAAATGCATTTTTACAATAATCACGCCGCCAAGTACTTTAAAACATTCTAGAGCGATTATAGGGATCGTAGGCATCAAGCCAACGCGATCATTGTGGGATTTACTCAATAAAAATCAAAGAGATGCAAAACGAAAGTAGGAGATTTTAAAAATTAGAATGTAAACATATCAACTTCCGGTTACTACTTATTTACTAAATAATTGCGCCTTAATATGTCGTTATTTACAAGCTTAAATCAATAATAACACATCAAACCTTTATCAAGTGTCTTTCAGCTTGGTTCCTTTTACTTAAGATCTTTTACGGTTCTAAAGCCGAATAACGAATAAGGAAATCGCGCGACTACAGGGCGTCGAAGACAATTTGATACTATCTTCATCATATTATTTGATTTTTTGGGAAAAGGGCAAAACAACCATGTCCAAACAAAAACGTTACAGTAACGTTAACGTCTTTTATTTTTCTTTTAAATTTTACTCACAACGCTTTAAATATTCTTTTTTTCCTAAGTCTAAATCGGTATTTTAAATAGATCACCCTGAAACAAGATTCCGCGCTTTTCCGCAAATTTCCACGTTTTCTCTTAAACTGTAAGTTAAAATCTACGTGAGTTTAGTATGATCGTTACAGAATTGGCCAAGTTGAGGGTCAAATAACCATCGAGGTCATCGATTTCTTACTGTAGAAGTTGTTATTCTCTGTTTTCAAGATTCTAAAATGAGTTCACGTATTACAGTTGATCGAAAGGAGAATGTTATGCTTGAAATTTTTAATTTTGCTGTGCGTGACACGAGCTTATAGCCAATTCCAACACGATAAAATTTTACGGCAATAGTAAGTCAATGAAATCTTTAAAACCCTGGTCTTTTTGGACAGAAAACATTGTTGATAATGAAGCAATTGCTTGTAAAAAGCAATTTATTCATTTTCCACAATGTTTTCCAACGCTTTCGTAATGAGGGTCATTTAAAAGCGTAACTGTCGGGGAATGGGTTAAGGCAATGCTAGATTTGATTTCTTTATGTGAATTTATCTTTTAGTGCGTTATTCACGAACATATGTACACGAATGGGAATGCTGGTTTAAGTTTAAGGGAGGGAGGCTTACTCGGAAAGTAATAAATGAATTTGAACCGAATTCCACAGTTATGACCCATTCAGCGCATTCCAACTTCTCAGTACTTTCAGTCCTTTGATTTATTCTATATAAATGACCCGCCAGGAAAAAGGGGCACTCCAGGGAAGCGCGAAAACTTTCGACCCCGGTCAACTGCGCTAACAGTGTAGGCTGATCGGCATCGAAACTTTCATTTTTCTCAATCCACAGTTATATTTCGATCATTCCTGAAATGCGACACCTAGTTGACCTGTGTTTGTTTCAATCTCCTTTCTTACTAATTATCTTTTTTACGGAACACCCGACATGCCCTTTTTTACCTTACGGATCACACACTAACCATATTTCACATATATATGATTTCAGCCGGTTTGTCTAGATACTGGCTTTAGAAAGAAGAGAAATGAACAATTACTAGGATCTATGGAGCTGACGGATTCGGTGAGAGTTTTATCTACAGGTAAACGTTAAAATTATCCTCTCTCGTGTGACAAAATATGAACAATATTCAAATTGGGTTCAGAATTCAATATGTTATAGGTCTATAAGCATACTTTGTGCAACCATTTTTTTTTTAAAAATGCTAAGGTTTATAGAGTCATAAATGTCCATATTATATTCTAAAATTTGAATTAAGCTAGCACTCGAGGATCGATCAAAAAAGTGATCGCTTGAAAGAATGGTCGCTTAATACACGTTTTGAGATAGTTATAAACATTAGAATCAATTGCATTTATAATTGACCAATCGCTGGCCCCGCCCACTTACACCATTCGCCCCACCCATTGACTCCGACTGGAAGTTCCGCTTCGATTTTTATTGGCGTTATTTTCCAAAGCAGCATGTGATAAAAAAGGAATGGTTGGATTGCGACCTAAACGTCGTAACTACAGCTTGAATAAGCTGTAGTTACGACGTTTAAGTCGCCAAACCAAAAAAAATGTTTCACACAAATGGCCAATGTAGGAGATCAAAGCTAAATTCCGAGCTGAATGAATGATTTGATTGGTTGATTGATTCCTTTATTGACGCCTGTGATTGGTCAATTATTGCAGAATTCTCACTTAATCCCTCTTTATCGGAAAAGCTGCCGTCATAGCGCAGTTGGTAGCGCGTCGGACTGTCAATCTAGAGGTCCCGGGTTCAATCCCCGACGGCGGCACTCATCTTTCCGACTATTTGTCTCTCACCAGTGGGTCGATAATCGTAGACCTATATGAAATAGCAGCTGGAGGCTAGGAAAGGATGTAATGGTTATACTGGTGTGAGAAATACCAGGATTCCATTGTTAGGTGCTCCAGCCGCCGAGATATAACTGAAAGATTGTTGAAAGCGGCGCAAAACCCCATTCAAACAAACAAATCTTTATCGGAAAACATTGGAATCGTCCCAATTAAACATCTCTAATGAAATCACAAAAAATCAACAATAAAAAAGGAGTTATATTATTATTTTTAAAACTTATATGTCAAATTCTTAAGAGGCTTGAAACTTTGATTATGGTTTCTTATTGAAAGTGATCAATCAATACAGGTGGTTGCTATAGCAAGATTGACTGTATATATCGTTAAAACAACCTGACTATGCAAATGTCAGGTCATTTATGTTGTTTAAGTTCCTCTTTTTCAAGTGCAACATTATACAAAATTGAAAATTAATCCATTCTCACACAATCAACATTTTAACGCCAATCAAGAAAGATAAAAACAAAATGCGATAGAAAACATTGTGGAAAATGAATAGATTGGTACAAGCAATGTCATCATTATCCACAATGTTTTCTAACCAAATAATCAATGGTTTTGTTGTGCTTTTTTCCAAACTTCATCCACACAAAAAATTGAAATCCGCAACATTTAAATTTGGACCGGTCCGAATTTCGTTGTCTGATATTTGGTCGCAAATTGGTCATATTTTTGCTTTGTAAAGTGACTGGTAAGTCATATGTGGAATGCACGATCTTTGTTGAAACAGCTTTATTTTTTTTTTGGTGCCACAGTCTCGATCATTTTCAATATAAAGACATTTTAAAGTAAAACTTGAACATTGTCAATAACTCTTGTGAAATAGTCTCTATTTTTCGAAGAGGTAGTGCAAAGCTAATGCAATTGTACAAAAAATTATTGATAATTAAAACAGTTTTGCTTTCACACCTTAATTTCACTGTGAGGAGACATCTGTTGATATTAAATCAAGGCCATTGTCACATTTTGGGAACAAGTTTATGTTGACTGACTTTTATATTTGCTATTTCTCTCTGCATGGAAAAGAGTGTGTGCTACTTTTCCGAGTGGGAGACATTTCTATAAGGACTTGACTCCTGTTCTATTTCAAGGTCGATGTCCTTGAACCCTTTCCTGTACAAACCCAGGATTTTACTTAAATGTTTTTTTTTTTTTTCTTTTTTTTACTTGAGGACAAATTTTGTAAAAAGAAGAAATTGCTTGTAACAAGCAATTTCTCCTTTTTCCACAATATTTTCTACAACAAATGATGAGAGAGGGTTCAACTTAAAAAGTAGTTGCGCAAAGATTTTGTTATGTGAATTAACAATTCCTGTCTTTAAATTAAAGGGTATTTAGTTAAAGTTCTTTTTTACTTCTTCGACAAGGAGAGGCACAAGTTTTCTCACAGCCTAAGGAAGACGATACATGCGGGATTCGAACAGCAACCTCCGCGGTTTTAGCCAGCTTGCTGATGCTGTCACTTCTACTATCCGCATTACTGACCTGTCGGCTATGTGTCGTCGGGGGATTTCAACGCAGACGAAAGATGGAGAGAAGAGAAAGCGACACGTGGCGAGTCGTGGTTTATGAGAATGGCGAACTTGTTAGAAACAGAATAAACTAAATAGTTGTTGATATGGCAATATTGTATTTAAATGGAATTGTTGATATGTAAGTGGTAATTTTAAGTTTGTTACTGGTTGTTTGTTATGAGAAATAGAACCGTGATATGCATTTTTAATAATACTACATTTAGTTTCAATCATGCATATACATTGTATAAGGGACATGTTATATATTTCTAATCTAATAGTTTTAGGATAAACATGTATCTTTTCGACATGTCTGTCCTTTTTTGTTTGGGGAGATATCATTGATTTCGCTTCGACATGGCTGTAAAATGCCAATCCTATATTCCACGTAAACATGTCGAAGGGTCACAGTAAACACTAAGCCATCAAATAATATGGGATCAATTTAGGTCCCACGCGGGACCCTTCATTGGTACAATGTGGGCATCCCATCTGGGACCCAAACGGGATGTGTAGCAAACGAGATTTATATGTGACCAATGTGGGAAACTTTATGAGTACCATCTGGGAAACGTGTGGGACCAATATGGTCATTAGTATTCCTATTAAGGACCCCAACGGGTTCAAGATGGGCATTAAAATCTACATAAATACGTAAATTTAGTTATTTAGATATTTAGGGAGGGGCAAATTTGCAGTGTCATCTGAGTTTGTTGATTTCCCTACGCTTTCACAGTGAGATGGGTCCCAAGTTGATGACTAATAGCACATTTGCGAATTCTATGGGCCATGAGAATATTTTATTTGAGAAATAATAGCTTCTCGAACATTTTTTTTTTCTTTTTCTCAATTTTGACCTACAACACATACACGTATAACGTTCTTGCAGGAAGGCGCATTATTATGTTGATAGGTATCTTAACATATTTTCTAAGAGACTGACTTGTTGAACTCTTTCGATTTTGTACGGCTTATTGTGAATGTTATCTACAACCTCGCCCAGCCTCTATAAGGAATAATTGATGTATTCACTTGTCATGTCTCATCAATTAAGCAATCGCGTCTGTCAATCAAGGAATGTATCGATCAATCAATTCATTCATCCCGGAATTGAGATTTGACCTCCGACAATTGGCCGCCATTTATGTGAAACATTTTTTTTTGTTTGGCAACTTAAACGTCGAAACCACAGCTTATTCAAGTTGTAGTTACGACGCTTAGGTCGCCAATCAGTCATTCTACTTTTTTGTTACATGCTACTGGCCACTGCTGCGTTGCAAAATAACACCGTTTAAAATCGAAGCGGGACTTCCTGTCGGAGTCATTTGGCGTGGCCAAAGGAGTAAGTGGGCGGGACCAGTAATTGGTCAGTTCCATTAGGAGTTTATTTTGTTTCCTCATTGGACTCCTAACTTATACGTATGTATTGACTGATCGCTTTGCCACGCCCACTGACCTCCGACATGGCAGTTCGACTAAAGTACTTACGTGTGATATTGACAATCGAACTCTGCAAATACAGACAGTTAAACGTTCGAAAAAGCTACGATGTATAAATCGCTAAACCTCCAAAAACTTTACATGTAACTTTGGAGTTCGCAATCCAGTTCCAGTCTAAATGAATGATTTGAATGGTAAGCTTTTTTATCGACACTGGCGAACTGTCTACGATAGCTTGTCGGTTGCTAAGTCTTCTTTTGCTCTGTTTAGGACATATGAATTGGAAATTTTCGAGTCAAATGACAGTTGTTATTACCACACACGTGTTATGTTGTCAATAGAACTCTGCACATACAGACAGTTACAAATTTCAAAAGTAAGCTAGGCTTCTTCGAGAAGGGGAAAGCTTGAATAATCTAATTCTATGTATATGTCAGTAAAGCATTGTCGGTTGCTAAACCTTCAGGGGACTATTTCGAATCTGAAATAGGGTATATTGTCTTGGGTTACCAGAATATCGAGACAAACAACGATATTTCGCTAGACCGTAGACAATTTCCGATACTTGCTACCGTGATAGTTGTGAATTTTAAATTGACGGACCGTTTGCTATGCCCAGTTACCTTCGATAGGAATTATGATTTGGATAATAACGCAAAATTAATGGCAAGTAACATGCAACATATGAATAAAACGGTTGGTTGGCGACCTAAACGTCGTAACTACAGCTTGAATAAGCTGAAGTTACGATGTCTAAGTCGCAAAACCGATAAAAGTGTATCAGATAAATGTCGAACAATGTTCATTTTCTAAATTAAAGATATGATTTGAGCATGTGCGTGACATTTCCAACAATTTCGCATGTGCGTGACTTGCACACATTGAGCACCCTGGACAGCCGTTTGGGGCAATTAGAATATTCACTGATTGTTTAAAGAAGCTTTGGGTCAGTATCTTTCTACAGAGCGCAGAGTGAAGACTCAGATTCAGTCTGTGCGGATGCACAGACTGATCTGAGTGTTTACTTGCCGCCCACGTGTAACAGTTGGAAATGTCACGCACGCGCTCATTTGTCTATCACTTTGGCCTTCATGGCAACGGTCTTTTAAATTACTGCTTGCATGATAATGTATAGTTTGATTAATTATTCTGTTTTACAGGGAAGCTACGTAATTGTTATAGAAATCCGACATTTATGGTTTTTTTTTTTCAAGTATCAGTCTTTTTTTTTTACTAAAAATGAAATTAAACTGTTATTATTTCAATAATAGGCAAACCTATTTCAGATAAAAAGTCAATGTCACAAGGTGAAATGCTGTTTACTTTTGTAGCCTATCTATAATTAACCATTGCAATCAATCTCTTTCAAACTTTGCTGATGGGTGACCCTTGTTGAAACGAGAATCTGTTGAATTTTCAGTCACCATATCATAGGTCAGTATCACCAGGTCATTTTTTCAATTTTCGCATTTTTCAAGGAAATCACTTTTAAGCTCTTTCAAAATTAACATGTCGGTGAAACAAGGTACCCTAATCTGACCAAAGGTCAATATTGTATTAAGTCAATTGGCTCCATGAAGGTACCATTTTCAATCAATTTTTTCCAAACTTTGCATCAGGGTAGTCCTTGGAAAAACCGAGACGAAGCCATTTTTGGTATACCTATAGCTCGAAACTTCAGGTCACAATAATCTTCAAATTTATTTCAAACATTGTATTTAGGAAGGCAGTCGTAAGATGAAGTCATCAAGTAAAAGCTGGTGGCAGGGCCACAAGCTGAAATTTGGCCAATCTTCAGGTCACATCTTTTCGGGTTTGGAGCCTGAAATGATATAATGAAATCTTTCCGATATTCAGTTAATCGGTTTAAAAATAAACAAAGGTTAAACTTGACAGTTTTTGGTCTCTCTACAAGTCTCTTTTTCTGACCATATCTTGAAATATGCCTGTAGGGCGATTTAATAAGGTATATTTGTTATAATTGAAACTGCTACTTACTGATTTGTTCATTGCGAGAGGATGTCCTGCTAGATTCAATATTTTTCGGGAAACGCTCAAACGGATTATCTTTGTCTGAAATATTGAAAGACTAAAACATTTTTTTTTGTTTGGGCCGAGGTCCACCGCCGAATCAGGCATTGTCTAGGAATGTGCCTTTAGTCTTTCAGAAAATATGTTTAAACCTCTCTGTTTTTCAAAATTTATGACTTGTCCAATTTGAAAGAAGTTGCAGACGAAAACTAAAAAAGAGTGCAATTTGCAAAGTAATCAGCCTACAGGGTAGAAAATATTGTGGGAATCCTTGTTATAAGCAATTTCTTATTTTCCCACAATATTTTCTTATGTATAAAATTACAGGGACGAAAAAACAAGGATTGAACAGGAAAGGGTTAAATGGCACATGTACAAAAGATTAACTAAATCGGACCTTAATTTGTCTTAAACGACTTATTTATGGTAAAACTAGACCCAAATAGTAATTTGTGAAAAGAAAATCTTAAAAAAAAATAATAAAAAAATCCACGGCTAATATTTTATGGATAATTTCACATTTAAAAAAATGCATTTTCAGATTTTAAAGTTTTTTTTTTTTTTTATCTATCATCGTCAAATAAATGACTGTTTGGTTATTTTTTCTATTTCTATAATTTGACCAAGTATATTCAAAGTACTGAAAAGTACTGTAAGCAAGCAAAGCATTGTTTTGATCAGTAATCTTCTTTGTCAAATGTTATCATGATAAAGGAACCTAAAAGTTAACTCATTCCCACACAGTCCCTACTGTTTACGCCCCTCAAGGAAGTAGTTGTGAAAGTTATGTTGAAAATGAAGAAATTGCTTGTTACAAACAATTTCTTTATTTCCACATTGTTTTCTGCCTCGAGAGATAAATATTTAATAATTTTTAACAATTTGAAATTGTCATCTGCAACTTCTTTGAATAATGTGCTCAGGTGAGCTTAAAATACCCAGGAGATGAACTTGCATGTAGAGTTTGCAATATTCCTTAAATACATAAGAACTACTTTTTATGGCGAAGGCATTTAACGGATTTAGTTGTTAAGCCTCCAGTGGCGGTTTGCACTCGTTGAACTTTTATACCTCAAAATTCGTCTGTTAACTTAAGCTATCAAAGCTTACGCTTTGCTAGCTTAAAATTAGTTTAGCCGTTTTGACCAATTTAATGGTCGTATTGACTGTAAGCTTCTGAGTTCTAACCATAAAACCAATTTATCAACCAAAATAGCTGTAATTCGATAAGGGGATCAATCTGATGACGGTGTCACAAACTTTTTCTACAGGTTTCCTGCAGATTGGATCAAATTTGTGACCTGTGCAGAGGTAACAAGGAATCTGTCAATCCGGATGATTTCACATTGATATTTGTTTTAATGTCAATATATTCTATAGGGAGCATCTTTATGACTTTAAAGGCATGTACAGCATATTTGAGAAAGCACGGGCCGAAATAATGATGACTCGCAGAGCAGTTACAAACAAGCCGCCATTCAGTGATATCTGATTGAATGCCCCTACATAAATAAGGTTCTCCCAATCACAATACAAACATTTGCATCGAACTTGAGAGATGTTGAGCCAAAATTGTGACCTGTAGATTGGTGAATTATTGCGACCGTCGAGGAAAACCAGATGACTGAAATCCAGGGTTACAAAAGCTCAGATGAGCTATCTAGAGGCGCTTGAGCGCCTGCATCGCTCCACAGGGGTGAATGTACTGATTAAGCATTTTTTCACAAATTCTAAAATAAACTGAATACAATGAAAATAAATATATATCATTGAAATCTTTAGAATTGTTCTAGAGAACCATTTCAAACTTTTCATTGTTTTTACAAAAGTCAAGTCAAGTTATGTAAAATTCATTATGAACAAGAGCTGGTCACAGTCATGTGACAAATGCCCCCAAAGGACAGGGTCAAGCATGTGGCACTTTGATTTGATATGTAAACACAACTACATGCATTCGTGATCTATACGTCTGGGTTTTTAATAAATGAAATTTTAATACATTTAATAATTTCTATAAATACAGAATGAAATTGAGCAATGCATTATGGACGGATTTTTCTGAGGTCAAAAGTAGGTCAAAGGTCAAGGTCACTGGGTCAAGGTCATTTAAAGTGGTCCACCTAATTAAGCATCTGTCCAAATAGGGAAGCGAACCATTGAAGAATAAAAGAGTAAATACAATTTAACCATTCCGGACGCAATTTAACCTTTCTGGACGCCCCTTTGACCCTAGATTGTGACCTTGACCTTTGGGATAGGAACCTGGGTCTTTTTCGCGACACGTCGTCTGAAGGTGGTGAACATTTGTGTGAAAGAAATGTGTACCTGCGTGCATGATTATAAGAGTAACAGAAAGGACACGGCAAAAAGTGCCGATTTTTTACGTTTGACCCCCCAGATTGAGACCTTGACCTTTGATATAGGAGGCTGGGTCTTTTTCGCGACACGTCGTCTGAAGGTTGTTAACAATTGTTTGAAAGAAATTTGTACCTGCGTGCATGATTATAAAAGTTACAGAGCGGACACGGCAAAAAGTGCCCATTTGTGACCTTTGACCCCTGATTGTGACCTTCACCTTTGAGATAGGAGCCTGGGTATTTTTCGCGACACGTCGTCTGAAGGTGGTGAACATTTGTATGAAAGAAATTTGTACCTGCGTGGATGATTATAGAAGTAACAGAAAGGACACGGCAAAAAGTGCCGTTTTTTGCCCTTTGACCCCGCGATTGTGACCTTGAGCTTTGAGATAGGAACCTGGGTCTTTTTCGCGACACGTCATCTGAAGGTTGTTAACATTTGTTTGAAAGAAATTTGTACCTGCGTGCATGACTATAAAGTTACAGAGCGGACACGGCAAAAAGTGCCGATTTTTGACCTTTGACCCTAGATTGTGACCTTGATCCTGAGTTTTTTTCGCGACACGTCGTCTTATAGCGGTGAACATTTGTGCAAAGTTATATTGAAATCCACTTTTGCATGTAGAAGTTACAGAGCGGACACGAAAGCGGGACGGACGGACGGACAGTTCGATTACTATATGCCTCCCTTCGGGGGCATTAATATTTTCACTGTTTACCATATATGGACATAACCCACCACCAGAAAAGCCATGTTTGTATCAACCAATCAAAATTATATGAAGGAATCTGACAAACAGTCATATGTTTATCATTCCCGTGAAATGTGGTTGAATTAAATAAACAGGTTTCCGAAATATTTTCAGTTTTCAGTATTTACCACAAATGGAAGTTAGCCCTGTCCATTAAAGCCTCATTTTTCATCCAATCAAAACTCTTTTTATAATCTGATAAAATGTCACCCAATGATCGATCCGGTCAAATTTGGTTGAAATCCATCTACTGATTTCTGAGAAGAAGCATTTCAGAGGTTTGACCATATATGGAAATAAGCCCCGCCCATTAAAGCCATGTTTTTCATCTGATCAAAAATTTTTGAAGGAATCTAATAAAGGGTCACCAAAGGATCATATCTGTGAAATTGGGTTGAATCATCCACTGGTTTCTGAGATGAAATATTTCAAAGCTTTTACCATATATGGAAATTAGCCTCGCCCATTAAAGTCGTGTTTTTCATCTGATCAAAATTCTTTGAGGGAATCTGTAAAAGGTTCACCACAGGATCAGTACTTGAAATCTGATTGAAATCCACCTACTGTTTCAGAGAATAAGAATTTCAAAGCTTATATCATACATGGAAATTAGCCCCGCCCATTCAAGCCATGTTTTGCATCTGATCAAAATTCTTCGAAGGAATCAGATAGAGGTTCACACAAGGATCATTTCCATGAAATTTGGTTGAAATCCATCCATCGGTTTTTTGAGAAGATTATTACAGCTTTACCATATATGGAAATTAGCCCCGCCCATTAAAGCCACGTTTTTCATCCGATCAAAATTCTTTGAAGGAATCTGATAGAGGGTCATCCAAGGTTCATTTCTGTAAAATTTGGTTGAAAGCTGTTCGGTACTTTCTGAGAAGATTTTCAAAGTAAAATTTTACGGACGGACGGACGCACGTACGCACGACGGACACAAAGCCATACCAATAGCTCTCAGGCTTTCAGCCAATAGAGCTAAAAACCAAACATAAATTAAAACTCCTTAAAAAGCCTAGTTCATACTAATCTGAAAACTTGACTTTGCTCTGTGACAATCATTCTGTGGCTTTCTGAATATTTCCGATCTAAATGGATGATCTGATTGGTAGATTGTGTCTTTGGTTGACACCCTCGAAGAGTCAGTTAGTGGTCTTGTGCAGTGCACTTCTTTTATGTTACCTATTACCATCCATGCAGTTTCGTGTTGATGGTTACTTTATAGTTAAAATTAAGCGACCCAGATTTAAAGTATGCACAATAATACACCGCCATTCTCTCCAGTGAGACCAATCATTTCTTTTAGTATTACGTTGATGGTTACAACGAATTTTTGAGATACACTCTCGTAAGAAGAGTTTAATTACAAAAAATTAAAGTCAAATAAAGGACTATAACTTAAAGTATTCAAATCAAAGAATAATGATCCTTATCGAATTCGTGTTGTTCGCACTGTGCATGAAGTTGAAACTGAGTTGATGGTTAAAATTTTTAACTTGACTTAACCCTTTCCTGTTTTGTAAAATCTTAGACTGGTCCAAATGCAAAAGTTGTGCAGACGAAAATTCAATGTCGATTTAATAAGAAAAATAACCACCAGTAGGGTAGAAAATATTGTAGAAAAAAATAAAATTGCTTGTAACAAACCATTTCTTTTTCTACAATGTTTTCTCAAATGATAAAATCATGGGGCCGTAAAAACTAGGGTTCGAACAGGAAAGGGTTAAGGCTAACGTCCCTCATTTCAACCTTGAATATATGGAAATGTTTAACATCGTCGTTGGGTGTTTTTTCGGGAAATGTGGCCTTGACCTTCATGGATAACCTTGAGCTTATGGCTATCAGTGCAAGAAACCTATGTCCCCAATATGAGCTATGTATCTTTGAATGACAGCAAGTTGTTAAGTTTTTGCGTCACGTTTACTGCTCGCAGACCGCTGGACATCGGTAAAACAATAAGCCCCAATCTTATCGGTGCGGGGAGCATGAAAATATGTGAATTGCCTTTGGCGGACAAATGTCAGACAGACATTTGAGTGCTTACCCTTTGCGGACACACACAAACTGTCACCACAGGCAAATTATTATGTAGAGAGACTTATTTACCCACGTAAGTGAATCCCATTTTAGCCTACTCAGCCGGGCAGACTGATCAGTCTCTACAGGGTGCTCTGTATACAGGTTCTGCTTCAAACGTCTCCAGACGACCAGCAAACATTCTTAACCTTTCACTGTTTTTCAATATTTTCGCCTATCCAAATTCAAACGGGTACCAGACGACATCATAGAATAAGTACAATTCAAAAATTAGCCACCCACTATGAAAGAAAATATTGTGGAAAAAGAAGAAATTGCTTGTTACAAGCAATTTCTTCTTTTTCCACGATGTTTTCTAAGGTATAATATCACAGGGACGTAAAATAAAGGATTGTATGGAAAAGGATTAAACACATCGAGTAGATGTCCGGGCTTATCAGGGTTTTGCTTTCTCAACATTTATACTTATTTTTAGTTACGAAACTAACGAAATGGGTATTTCAAAACTTACCTACTTAAATACTTGTTACACGATTTTTTCTTCTTTTTATCACTTTATTTTCTACCCTACATGTTACATGGTGGTCTGTTTAAAAGTATTTCAAGTTGCTTGTACATCCCATCAAAATTGGACCGGTTAAAAGTGTGTCAAGTCATAGGTTGAGTGATAAAAGTAAGGCATAACTGTCATGAAAACTTTATTTTGTCTGCAACATATTGACAGATGACGGAAAAAAGTAATCCATATTTTTAACAATCCATTGAAGCTATTTCAATAATGAATTCAAAAGGGATTTTTCCACACTCACATACGGCCATAAACAGTTCAACTTACAGGAAATACAACCTTTGGTAGATTCTTAAGAGATTTATTAGTTGTTATTTCCAGAAATTGAATGAAAGTTTTATTACGATCATCGTTTTGTCTGAATCCTTAACATGTCAAGGAGATTTTTATAACAACTAATTTCATTTCTGTATGGTTCATGTTTTTCTACTCAGTGTATATTTTTATATTTTATTTATATCCTGACATCCAAAATATCTGTTGAAAGAATAAGACTTTCGTGTTCATTTAATCCATTTACATGTCAATGTTGGTTTTAACCTTCTAAAAAACAATCTCTTTAAATATATCAGTGTAAAAAAGTGTTCAAAAGCATTGAGAGAAAAAGTGAAAACAGTGTTCTACATAGAAATACTGTTTCAAGTATACAAAAATATCTCTTTTTCTCACAATGTTTACTACCTTATGTGGCACTTACTTTTTTATTTTGGTGCAATTCTAAATGTCGTCTGTAACTTCTTTCAACTTGGCCTACTCTAAAATTTTGTTATATGGCAATGGGTTAAATTTTTCTCGAATGTCAGCATATGAACCAATTTTTAGTAAATAAAGCAATTTGCGAAATCACTGAAAAGTTGTTTCCTGTTGAACTGTTCACAAGTATGTTTATCACCATTCATTTGTACAAAGTTTGATAACAATAAGACAAAGAGAAAGTACATACAAATTAATGAAAAGGAAAATGAACTGGGGAATGATATTGATGGACTTTTTTTACTTGGTAATCATAACATGATTATTCAAACAAAACAATGGTTAAAATGATCTTCAACCCATTCCCTTTACTTGTTTTTCAATCCACAATAACAGTGTAAGAGAGAAAGATGTCGCTTATCCAAGCAAAAACCTTTCTTTGATACACAGATACAAGAATAATGGCCTTTATGCATGACACTTTTAACCCATTCCAACACAATGACGCCTTTAGATTCCCCTCTAGAATAGAAGCTTTGGAAAACATTGTGGAAAATGGAGAAATTGCTTGTTACGAGCAATTTCTTGATTATCCACAATGTGTTCTACCCCAAAAGATAAAGATTTTTAAAATTTCATAAACTTTAAATTGTTTGAATTTGGACCATTCTAAAATATTGTTGTCTGGAAATGGGTTTAATGACCTTTCATGCATAAAAATGACAAATGAACTTTTGAGCAAATATAAAGAAAGAAAGAGAACACTTTTAAAGGGGATGTTATCTTTTGTGCCAAATATCTAACATAAATATTCAATGATCCCTTCAATTTACGGATCGATGGCATCGCCCACAGAGCTCTGATAGAAAGTTTGACTCAAGATACTAAACTGTACTTTTTGTAAAACAGTTGTGGTCAGTAACATACAACAAAAAAAATGGAAAGATTAGTTGAAAACTTTAACGTCATAATGTAACTGCTGCTTGAATAAGCTGTAGTTACCATGTTTAAGTTGACAAACCAACTAAAACGCACAACATAATTGTTGACCAATACCAAAGTTCCAAGTTCACTTCGAGTCTAAAAGTATTATTTGATTGGTCCTTCAATTCTTGATTGACAGCCACAAGGTGTAAAATTCATTATCCTCTCTAAATTCTAAACAAATTAAGACACATTTTTTCATGTGGATGAACTTGATTAAGGTGAATTATTTTTCTGAATGAAACATACATATTCCAAACCTTTCCTACAAAATACCATAGTTCCCCTTATTTAAACCCATAACCAAATTTAAGACTAGCCCAAATTGAAAGTGCATCTAAATTTCACAATATAATATATCAATCAGTATTGAAAACATAGGGAGAAAATGAGAAATTGTAATTTCTAATTTTCTCAATGTTTTCTTTACTCTAACCTATCAATAGTATGAATAAAGAATAGTCTTATACTGGTTTAATAGGCCCAATCTTAAAATGTCTACCATACTTGCTAAGAAGATAAAGTCAAGCTCAGTTAAGTGAAAGCAAACACCGGGCTATACGTGTACATCTATGCTTGCCGATTCTTTGAAAGGGAATGAGTTCTTTTGATGATTCATTCATGAATTAAATAAGGATCAATGTATCATATACACAAAACACACTATAACCTGTCATAAAAAATAAATTAAAAAATCAAGCTATACATTTCAATAGTACCATAGTTTTGTAGGAAATTCTGCCATAATTCTAAACTTATTCTAAGGACAAAGGAGAGAGCTTACAAACACATTTTGTTTTAACCCAATCCCGTACAATCCTGACTTTTTATTACCTCAAAGAAAAAGCTTTGGAAATCAAAGTAAAAAGTAAAAAATCAAGTTACAAGCAATTTCTTCATTTTCTAAACTAGAAGGAAAAGATTTTCAGTTTTCATCAACAAAAATACCCTTTTGTCTTCAACTTCTGTCAATTTTGTCACTATCATTCTGTCATCTGTTGGTGGGTTAACTTTTTCCTGTTCAAACCCTGGTTTTACCTCCCTATGGATATATAATTCAGAAAATATTGTAGAAAAAGAATAAATTACAAGTAATTTTCTCTTTTTCCACAATATTTTCTATCCCTACTGAATGGTTATTTTTTCAGATTTAATCCAAATTGAAGTTTCTAATGTAAAACCTTTGAAATTGGACAGGCCTAAAATTTGCAATACAGGAAAGGGTCAAAGAATGTGAACTTTAAAAACAAGACTCTCATAAAGCTTACTAGAAATATTTAACAAGATATGATACAATTTTCTGCTAAACCCATTACCAACAACAAAATTATAGCTTAGTCTAAATTCAAAGAAGTTGCAGACAACAATTCATAGTTGATGGAATTTCAAAAATCTATACCTTTTTGGGAAGAAAATATTTAATGAAGAAATTGCATGTAACAAGCAGTTTCTAAATTTTCAACAATATTTTCAAAAGCTATTTTCTTTGGGGTGTAAAAAAGTAGGATGGTATAGGAATGGGTTTAGCATACCACAGAATCATCATAGAGTAAGAAGGAACAGAGTATAAGTAACTAAGTGCTGCATAGATCTAACTCTAACAATAAACTAAGAAATGTTTTTAACTAACAATTATAACACGGGTCAAACACCTTTCAGTACCAGCAATTTAATCCACTTATTCTCCCACACCTAACAATGACTTAGATAGTTGGTAATTAATAATTTGCCATTTGATAGTTTAGAATTATAATTAACTGATTGCCAGCCATGCCCACTGAACGAAATTAGTTTGCAAAATATGAACAACATTAGTTTGCAAAATATATGGTTTCAGGCATAAAACAAAACACAAATCACAAGTTGGCAACCTAAACGCTGTGAGCAACATCATGTAAAGGCTGTAATAATGACATATAAGTCGCACACTAATGAAAATGTTTGACATAAATGTCAGAGGTCAACATTGCCCTTCTGGTCTAAATAAATGATTAAACTGCCAATTGATTTCTTGACAAATTATAAGTTATAGCCAAAAGAGATTATCATCAATAAGTAAAGTAATTATCTGTAAAGGATTGAATTAAGTAAAATGCTCTCTCTTTAACCAAATATACTGACATGAGAGATGAAATAGTCGGAGAACAAAAAAATGTAAGTCCTTATACGATGGATATGCACTTTTTAACATATTTTGCACATGCCCTTCAGAATTTTATATTATATATGAGATAGTTAATGTTTGAATAAATAAATGCTACAAAATGAGATGAATTGATATCCAAGTGCAAAAAGGTTATAAAGGTCTTTACAACATTCACACACTTGGAACCCTTTTGCACTTGGATGTCAAAATAGGACCATGATTCATTAACTGACATATTCACAAAACTGGGATAAAAATTACTGACAAAAATGGACAAAATAAAATCCATAACAATCAAACAGTTTAAATAAAATAGAACAACAGTGATTGGTCAGGAGATAATGAAACAACCAAATGATTGGACAAGATTTGAAGGGATGCAAGGAGGTGGATATTATTTATTATGATTTAAATCATTTTTTTCATGAAAACTCTTCAAAGAGCTTTATTTATACCACCATATAAATAGCATCAGTAAAGAAACATTTTCAACAATTTTCATTTCTAAAGCAAATGATGGATACCTGCAATTGTTTGCTTAACAAGGAGTTACATATTTAACCTTTTACCAGATTGCAAAATTCTAAACTTGTCTACTAGAAAGAAGTTGCCGAGATTAAGGTAGAAAACAAACTAGCAATTTCTGAATTGTCCAGTGTTTTTCTGAATTCTTTTTCTTTTGGGTCTTCAAAAAGTGGGATTTAGTAGGAATGGGTTAATGTGATTGAAACTTCTTTTAATTATGTAATGTTAGCAATTTGAAGAGTAGCATTTACAATGTATCCAAATCTTGAACTTCTTTGAGCTTCAAGCAGAATAACTGTACACCATACATTTAATTCAAACTAACCGAGTCTAACCCATTCAAAAATGCTATTTAGGACAGACTTGGAACTCAGTAATAATAGTATTAACCCGTTACCAGACAACAAAATTTTAGACTGGTCCAAATGAAGAGACAACAATTTTCAGTAGATGAAATTTTGAAAATCTGTCTATAATAGGGTAGGAAAATACTGTGGATAATGAAGAAATTGTTTTTAACAAGCAATTTCTTCATTGTCCACTGTTTTCTAAAGCTTTTCTCTTTGGGGCAGTGCAAAAAAACGGAGTTGTGTCAGAATGGATTTATTCCCATTTGAATGACTAAAATTTTCTGTCAGTTTGCTACCCTTGTAGACTCTCCAACAATGTATTCTCTCACTATTTCTAATCAGAAACAAGAAATATGTTAATTCGAGGTTAACTCTTGCAATTGCATTTATTCTGCTTTTAGAAATACCTTGAACAGGAACCTTTTGCTTATCATCAATGAAAATCATAACATCATTATTCTGAGAAGTTTTTCACACAAATCCTGAATTTTGAGTGCTAAAGAAAAATCGCTTAAGAAAACATTGTTGGAAAAGGAGTGATGCTTATTACAAGCAATTGTTCTCCTTGTTACAAGAAATTTCTCATTTCCTACATGGCACATATTTTTCTAATTCAAACATACTTTAAACCGTCCTTTGCATCTCAATTTGGAACTGTCTAAATTTTTGTCGTCTGGTAAAGGGTCAAGATACTTATATCCATGAATTAAGTCTATGATATGAATTCTAGGATAAATTAAAATATATGATTACTTAAAAAGTTTCTTAATTATAAATTTTATGCTACCAGCTAATTATCCCATATGACCACAACATCCATTATAGGAAAAAATATTTGAAATATTTTAGAAAGTTGAAAACTTGCGTAAAATACTAGTTTTAGTATTAACAAGACAACAAACTACTTAAGACTGGTTCTAACTTTTCTATTACACTAATGATAACAAATAAACCTTTGAGTAAGTGGTAATAGTAAGCCAGTCTAAAGTCTATTTTTATCACAGATATAAAAACAATTTCACAATCACATAAATATATAAACATTTCATAACCTATTGTTCCTACATAGAAATGAAAAGTTTATTTGCAATGATTAGACAGTGCACTGAACTGTTGCCGTTCAACCTTTCCAATTGGTGTGTGGCTGCCATCCAGAAAAAAGTCTTTCAACCAATCAAATCATTCATTTTGAAAGGAAGTGAGCTTTGAAAATTTGTGGTAATAATTTTTTTTAGTATGATCATTCAATAGTCATAACTACTGACTATTGAAGCTGTAGTTATGACATTTAACCCTTTCCTGTGCAAATCCGGGATTTTACGTCCCTATGATTTTACACTTGAGAAAACATTGTAAAAAAAAGAAGAAATTGCTTGTTATAAGCAATTTCTCCTTATTCCACAATATTTTCTAACACATAGGATGTTTTCAATTCAAATTGCATCTAATTTCCATTGTTGTCTGCAATCATTTTAGTTTGGACCAGTCTAATATTTCATTAAACAGGAAACGGTTAAGTTGCCACACAATGATTCACCACATATTATACAAAGTAAAGTCACTGTCGGCCGCCAGTTAGCCTGGCCAGCAATCCATCATTTCTAATGGATACCTTGAAACAGAACCGATAAACAATATCATTATTTTATCCCTTTTTTTGAAAGATATGATCTTAGAACTTAGCAAGCCTAATTCTTACCAACATAAGCTGAAGGCAAGTACTTTAAACCAGAAAATGGACTTGGGATTTAGATAAGCAAAAGCATTTGGAATGGATAAATTACACAGGTTAAAGAAGTTGATGCTAGTCATAAAACTATTACCATTAATGGGAATGCAAAATGTCATAACTACAGCTTGAACAAAACTGTAGTTTTGACATTTTGCACACCAAAGGAGGATATGCAACTGCATATAATCATGAATACTCATTAACCCTTGTCATGCTGTATATCAGCATGACATGGGTTAAATTTCCTTGAAGTAGCTTTAACTTTAACTAACACCTAACAACGCAATCCAAGGATTTAACTCTCTTACAATCAACCATAAGTTTCAATGGCCCTTTTTGAAACATTGTTTTATATAAATACATTACATTAATCCATAAAACCCCCTCTCTTTCATGCCCTCAATGTAAGAGTTTGCGAAAACAATTTGGCAAACAAAGAAACTGCTTTTAACAATCAATTTAATGTTCCCTATGATTTCTACCCAGAAAGTAAGAAATCTAAAAATTTATATCAACCTAAAATGTGTGCAACTTCTTTGAATTTAGACCAGTCTAAAACTTTGTTTTCTGGTAATGGGTGAAATTAACATGTCGTCTTGACATGTCGGCACCATTTGTCTCATGGTAGAGAGCTAACTGATGCTACTGTCGACAAATTAACCCTTTCCTGTTGAAATCCTTGTTTTTACGTAACTGTGTTTTTATACTTGTGAAAACATTGTAGAAAAAGAAGAAATTGCTTGTCACAAGAAATTTCTTCTTAATCCACAATATTTTCTACCCTATTGAATTATTAAATTGCTTGTCACAAGAAATTTCTTCTTAATCCGCAATATTTTCTACCCTATTGAATTATTTTTTTCAAATAAAATGGATTTTAAATTATTGTCTGCAGAATCTTTAAACTTGGACAGGTCTAAAATTTTGCAAAACAGGAAAGGTTTAAAAAGGCATTCACACCATTTTTTAAAATAATTCTGCATCATCAATAATAACAAAGATTCATGAATAATTTCTTTTTCCTCATTCAAACACAAATGAGGAAAAACAATATGTGTATTATGACACAAATGATGATTGAGGTATATACATAATATGCTAGAAACACTATTAAACAGCATTGTTTTCGACATAGAACCCATTAAACCACAATAATGCCATTTGATGCCCTGATTTAATATGGTCATATGGAAAAATTTGTGTTTAATGAAGAAATTGCTTGTAGATAGCAACTTTTTCATTTCCCACAAAGTTCTCTATCCAGAATACTAGTGATTTTTAAAATCTCATCAAATTTGAATTGTAGTCTGCAACTTCTTGCATTTAGGACCAGTCTAAAATTGTGCTATCTAGTAATGGGTTGAAATGAATTGCACTGTAAAACTTTATGAACTCATTATGTTTTACATTAATACTTTGGATCATAGAAAAAAGGAACTATCTCAGGGTGAAGAATGTATTGACCCTACAAGACTAACCACATAACCCCATTACTGGTAGATTTCTGAGTAATTATTTTCTATCTGACAGCATATTCATTGCCCTTTGAAATAATAACCCTGTTTGGCTTTTGCTGTATCTGGTTTCTTTTTTCAAATGTTCCATTTCTGCCTGATTCATCACATAGTTTCAGCGTAAAAACAAATCTACGATAACTTATGCCTGACCAAATAAATAAATTGTGCACTTACCTTGCTTAAAAAAAGTCAAAATAAGAGTCAATTTGCTCAAGGATCTACTCCAACTTAAAATGTTACCTAAAAAGTTGTAAATGCAGTTTGAATTGCACATCATGGCCATTTCACATCTGAATGTACTGTAATATGACAGAACATGAAATATTTTATTCAAAACTAGTTAAAAAACATTTTGTAACGGGAAAAAAAAGTTTATGTACCAGCCTTAAATCTCTGTGTATTTTAAATGCATTTTGAATAAATATGAACATAAAAATCAATAAATATGAATACAACAAAACAGATTGGGATGATGAAATGTACATATTATGCACAATGACACAGGCATAATTTTCAACACATTTTGTATCGACATATAACACAATTTGACAATTCATTTTGTAAATAAATAGCAGAGACATGTACACATATCTTATGTCTATAAACAGCAATGTCTGTACTTTTTTCATGTCTTTATGATTTTTTTCTACAAAATGAAAAATTTCACAAGGTAAGAAAACTTGTAAATAACTGTATTTGTGCACTTTGCATACTGCAACGATTATTGTAACACATACAAATTGATGGGTTAACAAGTGCTCATATCATTCTATTGAATCTGCCAAGCTGAAAGAAACCTTTCTGTTAACGGAACTGAGTAGACCAGCCTTTATGATAATACATGAGAAAAAGAAACTTATAGGCTCATATCATTGAAAAATGTTTGAGTTTAATATGCTTAAGATTTCAGTAAGTCATTTTTTATAAATATCAGAATTACTTGGAAAAAAAGAAGAGAATATAATGCCTACAAAACAGATACAAAATTCAAAATAAAGGGGAAAAAACAACAGAAAAAATTGATGCAACATTTTACTTGCTTACAATTGTCACTGAACAATATTTACTAGTATATTCTTTACTAATATTATCAACTAATTCTTGTAATGATTGCTTTCTAGTACATTATATTTCACTACTATGCTTTTAACCAATTCCCACTCAATGACCTTTTTTGGTGCCCCCAAGAAAAATTATTGGGAAAACATTGTGGATAATGAAGAAATTACTTGTAACAAGCAATTTCTTCATAATCCATTATGTATACTACCCCAAAAGACAACGATTTTTAAAATTTCATCAACTTCTTTCAACTTAGACCAGTCTAAAAATCTATTGTGTGGTAATCGGTTAACTGTTGAATCAAGCAGTAGTGGAAGTTCAGAACTAAAATTATCCTTATGAGGCATCTTATGACTTGACATAGTCCTCATGACTTGACAGATTCCTCATGACTTGACAGATTCCATTAAATGATTTTATAACATATAATGTACAAATACTTGCAATTCTTTTCTCTAAAATCTACGGATCTTTAACAAGGAATAAAAATATAATAAAATTACAAGAGGGCCGTTGGCCCTGGGGCGCTCACCTGAGATAAAGGCTCTTTTTCTTTCAACAGTCTATTTTCATGTTAAGGTTAGGATTATGAAACAAGTGGGCCACAATTACATATAAACACTATGAACTTGGGGATCCAAGTCTAAATTACAAATTCCAAGGCTTTAGTGCTGATTTGAAAGAAGGAAAAAACTTTTTCCATGGGTTATAATTTAAGAAATAAGAAAGAAGTTTGTGAACTGATGCTTCTTGCCTATAACCCCCCCCCCCCCCAGGGCTCTGCCCCTGGGGACCCGAAGATCCTGATTTTAGCTATTTTGAAAGAGGTCAATATACTGATGCTTCATGCAAAATATCAAGGCTCTACGTCTTCTGGGTCAGGAGGAGAAGATTTTTAAAGATTATCTTAAATTTTACTTTTGTTGCCATGGCAACCAGAGTTTTTAATGGATTTCAATTCTTTTAGCTATTTTTGAAGGGGACCACCTAAGGAACATTTCTGCCAAATTTGGTTCAAATTGGCCCAGTGGTTTGGGAGGAGATGTCATTTAAAAAATCGTTCTTTATTTCTATATAAACCCCACCCCCCTGGGGCTCCGCCCCTGGGGACCCGAGGATCATGATTTTAGCTATTTTGAAAGAGGTCAATATACTGATGCTTCATGCAAAATATCAAGGCTCTACGCCTTCTGGGTCAGGAGGAGAAGATTTTTAAAGATTATTTTAAAATTTCACTTTTGTTGCCATGGCAACAAGAGTTTTTAACGGATTTCAATTCTTTTAGCTATTTTTGAAGGGGACCACCTAAGGAACATTTCTGCCAAATTTGGTTCAAATTGGCCCAATGGTTTGGGAGGAGATGTCATTTAAAAAATCGTTCTTTATTTCTATATAAACCCCACCCCCCTGGGGCTCCGCCCCTGGGGACCCGAGGATCATGATTTTAGCTATTTTGAAAGAGGTCAATATACTGATGCTTCATGCAAAATATCAAGGCTCTACGCCTTCTGGGTCAGGAGAAGAAGATTTTTAAAGATTATTTTAAAATTTCACTTTTGTTGCCATGGCAACCAGAGTTTTCAACGGATTTCAATTCTTTTAGCTATTTTTGAAGGGGACCATCTAAGGAACATTTCTGCCAAATTTGGTTCAAATTGGCCCAGTGGTTTGGGAGGAGTTGTCGTTTAAAGAAATTGTTGACGGACGACGCACGACGCACGACGGACGACGGACGGACGCCGGACGAAAGGCGATCACAATAGCTCACTTGAGCACTACGTGCTCAGGTGAGCTAAAAAAGCACTACCGGGTATTTGAGATTAACTGACCATATTTTCTGACAGAATTAATCTTTAAACAAAGAAATGCCTGCATAAATTTGATGTACAAACAATTCTTGCCTACATAAGACTTTCATTACTCATCTTTTTTCAATTCTTTAACACCATAATCTTTATGATATTGTGAGTTTTTGACAATAGAAAGTCAGTTTAAATCGTTAAAAGTGACCCCTTACTCAGGGGCGTAAAAATCAGGGTCTTTACAGTATAGAGTTAAAAACAAAAGCTAGTTAAGTTAATCTGGTTACAATCTCTTTTTGCAAAATTTCCAGATTGTCCATTTCTGCATATTGGGCCACAAACCTGTATATGAGCAAAGATCCAGACAAAAGAGGGCGATTCCAGGCTTACTCTGTCAATTCTCCTCAAATTCCTTTATTGAGGATAGTAATCAGAACTAGAATTGTCTCAAAGCCAACTCATACCCTCACCAGAGATTTGTCACTCAAGTAGCACTGTTGACCTTTGACTTACCCCTTAACAATAGGGAACCTCCATGAGCCATGGGAAGCGTGTGTATAAAGTTACAAGGTCTAAAGTCAAATGGCCTGTAAGCGAATGACTTGATTGGTCAATTGGTTCTTTGACAGCTGCAATCCACCAACTGACTAAATGAGACAAATCCAGCAAGTAGAAACAATACAGGGTTCACTTCTGCTCTTCAGTATTGTTCTTACCTATATACAGTTTTCATGAAGACAGTAACATGAAAGAGCCTCTAATGTATTTCTCAAGGATGAGGTTAGCCCATTACCACTTAATGCAGTATTTTTAAGTGCCAAAAAATATAGCTATGGAAAACAAGCAACTTCTTCTTTTCTCACAATGATTTTTACCTTGTATGGTCAAGATTTTTTCTATTTATACCACCTTTGTTTTGTTGTCAGCAACCTTTTTCAATTTGGACCATAAACCAGTCTACAATTTTGTCAGAGAATAGGTTAATAGATATTAGCAACAGTATCTTTCTATGTTGGAATACCAACACTCTGATTGATTATGCAGACAACCTTTAACCCTTCCCACACAATCCCTCCTTTTTACGCACCAAGAAAAAAAGCTTTGGAAAACATAGTGGAAAATGAAGAAATTGCATATGACAAGCAATTTCTTCATTGTACAAAATGTTTTCTACCCTGAAAGACAAAGAATTTTGAAATTCCATCATCATAAAATTGTCATTTGCAACTTCTTTCACTTTGGGCCAGTCTAAAATTTTGTTTTGTGGGAAAGGGTTAACCAATTCCACACAAACCTACTGAATAACAACTAGAACAATAAGGAAAAGAGTTCAAGAAAATGTATAACAAGCAATTTCTTCTTTTTCTACACATTTTTCTACCAAGAAAGTCAGAGCTATTTAGTTCTATCAACTTGCAATGGTTGTCAGCAACTTCTTTGAATGGTAATGGATGAACCATTATCCGATGAAAAAATACAGAAAGATGAATTTTAAAATTTCTTCTACTTGACTGCTACCTCTTTCAATTTAGACCAGTCTATAATTTTGTTGTCCAGTAATTAGTTAACCAATAACCACACAATGATGCTTTTGGACGCCCCTCAAGAAAAATAATTGAGAAAACATTGTGGAAAATGAAGAAATTGCTGTATCAAGAAATTTCTTTATTATCCATAATGTTTTCTATCTAAAAAAAGACAAAAAATAAAATTCCATCAACTTGAAATTGTCGTGGGCAGCTTCTTTCAATTTGGACAAGTCTTAAATTTTGTCATCAGATAATTAGTTAAAGTAGATAGCTCAACAACATGCCAGATTTCAGATTGTGTAAAATGCATTTATTTGCAGTATATAAATCACCTTACTAGACTATAACAATCTAAAATAATTTTTCTACAATATATACAAATAAATGCATGTGTATGCTAGTATGGAAACAAAACAAAGACGGAAAGTTAATGGACGTTTTAAAGAATTCATGAAGCAGTATCACTTTTAAATGGACTAGATATCACCTAAACATATAAACCACTTTGGCTTACAACCACATGAGAAATTTAAAAGAAAGGAGAATTTAGAAATCACACAACACTTATGAAAGATTATTTGTTAGAGAGAAATCAATGCACTACAAGGTTTTGCCTAGCATGGGGCTTGTGGATGCTTGATAAGGATAAAATTATTTAAGTCGCAAGGGGGTATATTTCTTACAAAAGACACATTTAAAGTTACGTCCCTCAACCTGAATGGATTGTTGTTTTGAAAATTAAGACATTTACTTAACCCATTCCAACTCAAGCCCTCCTTTTTACGCCCCACAAGAAAAAAACTTTAGAAAACATTGTGGACAATGAAGAAATTGCTTGTAACAAGCAATTTCTTCATTATCCACAATGTTTTCTATCCCAAAAGACGAAAAAAATTAAAATTCCATCAACTTGAAATTATCGTCTGCAGCTTCTTTCAATTTGGACCAGTCTAAAATTTTCTTGTGTTGGAATGGGTTAATATATATGTACCAAGTTTCAAGTAAATATCCTCAATAGTAGAGATTTACCAGATAGATAGCCAAGATGAAGGTCCACCAATCCAGCACCATAAAGGTATAGTAGTAGCTTACTATTTGTTTCAAAACTTTTTTGCTATGCACAGAATGAAATTATTTGTGCATTTGGCATTAAGTTGTTTGACATAAGCAGCAGTAAGCATTGTGGCCAAACGTTTTATGATCCTTTATGTTTGTTGTAAAATGCCTAAACATTGCTTTTCATCATTATTTCGTCTTCTTTAGTTTAATTTGCTTTTAACCAATGTGAGCAAGGATACTACCATTTGTAGTTTGATTTTCATTTTTACTGGAAGGCAAAAGGTATCTAATGAAAATAAACACTAGTACATAATTATAAAACATTAAATTAACATTTATTTTCTATGAAAAACTGAAATAAGTCATGTTGTCTGAGCTAAAAATTGCTTTTGCTACTTTGAGTGTTCGGCTTGCATGCAAGTTAGGGACAAAAAAGTTTTAAATTCAAACATCAAACCCTCTATACATTTGCACCGTTCTTTAACCCATTCCTACACAATGACACTTTTTGACGCCCCTACGAGAAAAAAGTTTGGAAAACAATGTGGAAAATGAAGAAATTGCTTGTCACAAGCAATTTCTCAATTTTCCACAATATTTCCAACCCAAAGAGGAAAAAAATCAAAATAAATCATTTGCTATAATTTTTCGTTTGTAGCATCTTTGAATTTGGACCAGTCTAAAAAATTGTCATCTGGAAATGGGTTAAGATCACACCAACTCTTCCTAGAACACTGTTTGTATATGTTTGCTGTAGCTCCTCAACAAGTTTTTCAGCAAATCCATGGACAATGTATAGACTGGCAGTTAAGCACCAATGGGATACTTCATAGGAGTGGATAACATTGGATCAGTCTGCTGGGACATTTTTGCATCCATCCACAATTTTTTTGACTTCGTCATGCAAATGACCCAGCATGAAAAATACAAACAGCTACCTCTTCTTTTTGGGTTCTTTCACATGGATCAAGAGGTAACTTTAAAACACCATTCACTTTCTGTCTTCAATAGACCTCTTTACAGGAATTTCACACATTCATTACAGGTCTTAAACCAGTCCCATTTTTCACCTTTCACATTCAAGGGTAGGAAAACCAGCCTCAATATCTTCCCATAAATCAAACCAAACCATTTCAATTGTTTATTATCTAGGTATTCTAGTGGAATTCATTAAAATCCTGGTATGTAACAGTAGGCTACCATTGAGGAAAATAATACATAAAGGAGCCACAATGATACAAGCAACACAACAGTAGGGTATCTAAATTTGGTAGGACCCCCTAGTTCACCCCCAACACTTTTATGTCTTCTAATCATCAACACAGCTATAGCAACGGCAGCTTCAATACAGAACACTGTAACAGAAAAGGCAAGAGTGCCTGGATCTACTTCAAATTCCCTGCCGTAGGCAGCATGATACACGGCTGCAATTGTCCAAGCAATGCCAATACCCAGAAACACGTTGACAGCATTACTTCCAGTTACGTTACCAATGGAGGAATCTGCATATCTATCGTTAATGGCAGCTACTTTGCTAGCAAATGTATCTGAAATAGAAAAATAGCATATGTTAGGACAGTCTGGTCAAAATGTTGCAGGTAATAAAATGAAAAAAAAAATAGTAATAGTGCCAATTATACATATGGAAGAATATCGTCTAGCGGATTTATTCTCATGACTGTTCAAGGCCATATTACTCTGGAGCAGGAGCAAGGTACTTGTGTATAAGGCTTCTTTCCAGTTGTTTCCTGTTGAATTGTTACCTTGGTAGTGGTAACAAAGAAATTGTCAATATGGACCGTTTTCCCCTATTGGTCTGAATCTCACCAAATTCATTCTCAAGATACATTTAATTTTCATTTGTAAGTTTGATTGTAAGTTTGAAAAAGATTAAGCCAAAATTTTTACCTCTAGAGCAGTAACAAGGTACAGTAGTCTAGCACTCCATTGAGCTAGCGCTAACTTGAGCTCATGCTAAGTGTCATGCTCAACTCTCAGTACTAGACCTTATTGTTCTATTTTCTTATTGGTTATTACTGCAGTAAGCTTGGCCCAGGAGTCAAGTTCTACTGCATTCACTCAAAGTAAGGGGTACTCATCTTTCTGATGTCTTGTTTTTGAAAGACAATAACTTACGGTGCGTGTTTGTTATTTTGGCACATAGTGAAGAATACCTTTAAGAACTTGTTCACGGGTTTGACAACTTTTTTTTCACATTTTTTTGATTGCCACACTTATTCAATCTAAGATCTTAATGACCAGAACATAATGATGAGAAATTGATTATGAGAACGTGAGACAGCACAATATTCTCATTTGAGGCGCTGATGAAAGGAAACTATGGAAATCATTGTCAGAAATGAAGATATTATAACTGTGACTCTTCTAATTTTGGCAAAGTCTAAACTTTTGTTGTTTATAAATGGTCAAGTTGTTGGTCTATAGAAAAGAGGGCCACTTCATGCAGTGTAATTTTCATGTTCACACGCTTTAAACATATCAGCAAAATATACTTTTTAGCAATGCTGATCAATTTTATTAAATGCAAAATCAGAGGGGTAGCAAATGACATTAGAAAGTAAGTACACTTATAAAGTATCCACTCTGTATTATAGATATTGTTGTGGGAAGAGAAGAACTCACTTTCTGTTTTTACCACAATGTTTTCTCAAGTATAAAATTACAGGAAACGTAAAAATCTGGTTTTGTACTAGAATGGTTTAATATTTAAATTCCAACTCAAGCTCTCCTTTTTACGCCTCTCAAGAAAAATACTTTGGAAAACATTGTGGAAAATGAAGAAATTGCTTGTATCAAGCAATTTCTTCATTATCCACAATGTTTTCTATTAAAAAAGACAAAGAAATTCGAAATTCCATCAACTTTAAATTGTCGTCTGCAGCTTCTATCAATTTGGACCAGTCTAAAATTTTGTTGTGTGGGAATGGGTTAGGTACTTTGTTGAGGGATCAAAAGCAGTAAAACACGAATATGAGATGCCTATGCATTTTGCAAAACATTGTCTTTGCTAACATAAATAAGTGTACGGAATTTTTTTCATTACAAAAATTTTCCCACAGAACCGCATTTTAGATTGGCCAAAAAAGTTGCAAATGGCAATTTATAGTTGTCAAAATTTCAAAAATCTTTGTCTTTTTGTGTAGAAAACATTGTGGATAACAATGAAATTGCTTGTCATAAGCAATTTCTTCATTTTCCACAATGTTTTTTCAGGTGATTTTCTTGAGGGGGAGTATAAAAAAAAGCGTGATTTTGTGTGAATCGGTTAAACAGTACCTGGTACACTTGTTCCAAGGGCAACAAATGAGATGGCAGTGACCGAATCTTTCAAACCAATAGTACAACCAAAACTGGACGCCAAGTCGTTTATAAAAGCAGTGAGCAGACCAATCATCAAAATAGATACAGTAAAACAAGCCCATCCTCCCCAGTAATCTGAAATACAGAACAAAAGAATATCAAGACAAAGTGTTGTTTCAGAGTGACTTACCATTGAAGATAAATGGAAGAAAGAAAATTACCTTTAATTTTATCATGGCATGTGAATTATGGTATTTAAACATAATGCAAACGGAGCAATTGGTAAAATCTATGTCAACCAGACCTTGAAAGTAGGTCGTGGGTGTCATTTTTCAATTTCCCAACAGGTGGTTATTGTGTTTCGAAGTTGCATCTGTTTACATTTATTGTATTGAAATACCTTGATAACATTAAAGTAGACCAGATAAGAAAAATCAACAAACTTCAAACTTTTTTATCAATGTTTCCCATCGGGACAGAAATTTTACCAAGCTTCTCAGTGGGGCTTGGATTATACCAAACAAAACCAGATAGATTAAATAAATTCTAAGTATGCATGAATGTGTTATCCATCTAATACCTCTCTATATTTATGAAAATGCATACACAAGAAAATACTGTTTAAAGTAAACTAGAGCCAGAAGATTTCCGCATTCAGTATGTTCTTTCACAGTTGTGGATGCATCTGCATTGCTTCCATATTTCAAGATTATACCTGAAGGGCAGTCCTTATTCAATCCTGTCATTATGTGTGGGTTTCGGAAAATTACATATCAACAATTAATTATCAAACAGTTGTAGTAATTAAATGTGCAATAGTGAATCAAATCAGTATCGTTTCTGTATTTATTGAACAGTTTTGAAAAGGGTCACCAAGGAACATTCCTGCCAATTTTGGTCTAAACTAGCCCAATGATTTAGAAGAAGAAGATTTCAAAAGAATTATTTCATGATTTCTCTAATGAGCCTGGCCCTGCCATGCCCCTTTTTTTTGCAAATAAAAATTTCATGAACATGTTTTCAAAAGGGTCACTTGGGGAACCTTCCTGCCAAGTTTAGTAAAAATAGGCCCAATTGTTACAATGGTTACAAAGGAGAAGATTTTTGAAAAATTTTCGACTACAGACGACTGATGACGCACAACAAACACTGGGTGATCACAAAAAGTCTCCTAATATAATGGAATGTCTTCACATTAAATGTGTTTCTTCTTTCGACTTTACAGCAAATTTAAGACCACTTGAGCCGAAATTGTGACCTTTAGAGTGGCAGCATGGCATTTGCAAATGAGGATCTTTTTCAGTTGACATTAGTAATAATGTTGCCATATTAAATTAAGTTTTTCCCCCATGACCATTCAAACATCTTTATGCAAGTTTGAGCTTAAATTGTGATCTCTTGAGTGGCAACAAGGTAATTGTCAATAAGGCCCTTTATTCTGTGATATTGGTCAGAAAGTAACAATACTCAAGTAGGATCTTCCCTGTGTCAAGACAAACACTTTCAGCAAGTGTGAAAAAATTGAACCAAAATAAAGACCTCTAAGTACAGTAACAAGGTGAATGTCTAGTCACTTTATATTGATCAGAATATAAACATATTCAATAGGGTTATTCCTAGTGGCCATTCAAAGAATTTCAGCAAGTATGAAAAATATTTTTGACCTCTGAAGTAGTAACAAGGAGATTGTTTATAAGGCCTCCTTCCCCTTGACATTGGTCAGAATTTAACCATATTCAAAAGGACCTTCCTCATGACCATAATAACATTTTCCTAAAGTTTGAGAAAGATTGAGCGAAATTGTGACCTCTACATTGATTACATGAAAACTGTCAAAAGGCCCATAAAATTGCTCAGAATGTCACTATATTCAATAGAGTTCTTCCTCATGACTATACACACATTTTCAGCAAGTTTGAGAAAGCTTGAGCGAACACTTGGACCTGGAAGTGTAGTAATACTGAATTGTTGGAAACAGAAAAGGGATATTCAAGTATCACAAAAACTCGCCATGAGCATGTTTTGCATAGGTGGGCTAAAGAGCATAACTTAGCGTGAGTAAGGGGGTAACTTGGGGCAACTTTCCAGAGAGTAAAAAGTGTGTAACAACCTGATTATAAGAATAAGGATTAGTTATCAGTTAGTGAAGTAAAAGTAAAGATAAAATTCCAGAAGAGAGAAGGAACAAGATGTGCTGGTTAATTTGAATGCTCCTCCCTCCACTACTCAATAATTACAAATGTGACCATGGTATTGCACTTGTGCCTTAACAGACAACCATGATCTTGATACCAACAAAATAAGGTCTTATCAAAAGGAAAGCTGATGTAAAATATCAGACATTGCACTCATTATTCAAATTTAAGGCCTATGTTAATCTTTTTTTTCCTATAGTATAGTTGACCAAGAAAAATTGCCTTGATCTTTGCAGATGACTTTGATCTTGGTAGGTCATAGCACGATGAAGCAGATGGGAAATAACTAGGACATTGCACTTACCATTCAAACTTAAGGTCAATGTTAACCTGTTTTTAGGGGAAAGGATAAGAATGACCTTTACAAATGACCTTGACCTATGCAAATGACCTTGACCTCGGTACCAAAAGAAAGGTTTTACAACAAATGTGTTATGTTATGTTACCATTTGAAATTTATGGTTTATGTCAAAGTTTTAATGTTTGGGATAGTATGACCTTAAAAAAATGTTGACCTTTCCAGATTACATTGACTTTGGTACAGAAAACAGAAATGTCTTTACATATGATAGAGAATGTGAAGTACCAAAGCCTGAGTACTTTCCATTCTAAATTAATTGCAAAACGTTTTGTTGACAAACAATAAAGTAGTAAAGAGGACAAACAGACAAGACAAAAACTTTATACCCCTTAAATCTTTTGATGTTGGGGCTCAAAAAGAATAACAATCCATGAGCACAATGGTAACTTACCTCATTTGGAATTGACCATCAAGAAGAGTCAAAAAGTAAATAACAGTCTGAGCAGAAAGTGAATAAAATAGCCTAGGCAAGAGTCAATTGGAGTAAAAGGGTTTTTTATAAAGATGACTTTACAGAAAAGGGTGAGAAAATACAGAACATAGTCGGATGGAGAGAATAACAAACCAGAGTAACAGGGATGGTATCAAAGATGGCTTTTCAGAAGATATAACATAGTAGTCTGAACAAGTGGGTAACTTACTCCATTTTGAGGGATGGTAGAAAGATAACATTCCAGGAAAGAGTTAGACAAGAGGCCCAGTGGGCCTTAATGGTCACCTGAGTAAAAGAGCATCAAGACAAGTGATTTAGGGTTTATTAGAAAAAGATTTTTTAAGAAGTACAAAAATTTACCCCTTTCTGCCCCCGACTGGGACCCCTTTTACCCCAAGCCCCCCCCCCCCAACCTCTTTTCACAAACTGGAATTGGCATCCCCCAATTATGCTTCCGACCAAGTTTGGTTGAAATCCCCTCAGTAGTTCTTGAGAAAGAGATGAAAATGTTCAAAAGTTACCAAAAATGACCCCCTTTTGGTCCCCATTTTAGGCCCCCCTGACCTCCAGCCTTTTAATTTTCACAAATCTGTATAATCAGTACCCAATGATGCTTTTCACCAAGTTAGTTTGAAATTGGCTTAGTACTTCATCAGAAGAAGATGAAAATATGAATTTTTTAACATGATGAACTTTGACCTCTGGGTGTGGCGCCATACATGACCCCAGGGACATGAATTTCGCAATTTATAATATACCTGTCCTAGTTGTCATGCACACAGAATAATTAAGCTCTGGCATTAACAGTTTATTAGAAGAAGATTTTTAAAGAAGTACCAAAAATTACCCCTTTTTGCCCCCTATTTGGGCCCCTTTGACTCCAAGAACCCCTATTTTCACAAACTTGAATTGGCATCCCCCAATTATGCTTCCGACCAAGTTTGGTTGAAATCCGCCCAGTAGTTCTTGAGAAGAAGATGAAATATTTAAAAGTTACTAAAAATTACCCCCTTTTGGTCCCCATTTTAGGGCCTCCTGACCCCCCCAGCCTATTAATTTTCACAAATCTGAATAGCCATTACCAAACGATGCTTTTCACCAAGTTTGTTTGAAATTGGCTTTGTACTTCATCAGAAGAAGATGAAAATGTGAATTTTTTAACATGATGAACTTTGACCTCTGGGTGTGGCCCCATACATGACCCCAGGGGCATGAATTTCACAATTTATAATATACCTGTCCTAGTTGTCATGCACACAAAATATTTAAGCTCTGGCATTAACGGTTTATTAGAAGATTTTTAAAGTAGAACCAAAAATTACCCCTTTTTGCCCCCGATTGGGGCCCCTATGACCCCCAGAACCCCTATTTTCACAAACTTGAATTGGCATCCCTCAATGATGCTTTCTACCAAGTCTGGTTGAAATCCGCCCAGTAGTTCTTGAGAACAAGATGAAAATGTTTAAAAGTTAACGGACGACGCACGACGACGGACAAACGATGATTGCAATAGGTCACCATGACCATTCGGTCAGGTTACCTAATAATCTTATCAAGAGGGTGTAACCTACCTCAGTTATAGGAGTGGTAGATAGATTTCTTTCTAAAGATGTGTCTAGTAGAGGGTATAAGAAGATATAACATAGTAGTCTGAACAAGTGGGTAACTTACTCCATTTTGAGGGATGGTAGAAAGATAACATTCCAGGAAAGAGTTAGACAAGAGGCCCAGTGGGCCTTAATGGTCACCTGAGTAAAAGAGCATCAAGACAAGTGATTTAGGGTTTATTAGAAAAAGATTTTTTAAGAAGTACAAAAATTTACCCCTTTCTGCCCCCGACTGGGACCCCTTTTACCCCAAGCCCCCCCCCCCCCCAACCTCTTTTCACAAACTGGAATTGGCATCCCCCAATTATGCTTCCGACCAAGTTTGGTTGAAATCCCCTCAGTAGTTCTTGAGAAAGAGATGAAAATGTTCAAAAGTTACCAAAAATGACCCCCTTTTGGTCCCCATTTTAGGCCCCCCTGACCTCCAGCCTTTTAATTTTCACAAATCTGTATAATCAGTACCCAATGATGCTTTTCACCAAGTTAGTTTGAAATTGGCTTAGTACTTCATCAGAAGAAGATGAAAATATGAATTTTTTAACATGATGAACTTTGACCTCTGGGTGTGGCGCCATACATGACCCCAGGGACATGAATTTCACAATTTATAATATACCTGTCCTAGTTGTCATGCACACAGAATAATTAAGCTCTGGCATTAACAGTTTATTAGAAGAAGATTTTTAAAGAAGTACCAAAAATTACCCCTTTTTGCCCCCTATTTGGGCCCCTTTGACTCCAAGAACCCCTATTTTCACAAACTTGAATTGGCATCCCCCAATTATGCTTCCGACCAAGTTTGGTTGAAATCCGCCCAGTAGTTCTTGAGAAGAAGATGAAATATTTAAAAGTTACTAAAAATTACCCCCTTTTGGTCCCCATTTTAGGGCCTCCTGACCCCCCCAGCCTATTAATTTTCACAAATCTGAATAGCCATTACCAAACGATGCTTTTCACCAAGTTTGTTTGAAATTGGCTTTGTACTTCATCAGAAGAAGATGAAAATGTGAATTTTTTAACATGATGAACTTTGACCTCTGGGTGTGGCCCCATACATGACCCCAGGGGCATGAATTTCACAATTTATAATATACCTGTCCTAGTTGTCATGCACACAAAATATTTAAGCTCTGGCATTAACGGTTTATTAGAAGATTTTTAAAGAAGAACCAAAAATTACCCCTTTTTGCCCCCGATTGGGGCCCCTATGACCCCCAGAACCCCTATTTTCACAAACTTGAATTGGCATCCCTCAATGATGCTTTCTACCAAGTCTGGTTGAAATCCGCCCAGTAGTTCTTGAGAAGAAGATGAAAATGTTTAAAAGTTAACGGACGACGCACGACGACGGACAAACGATGATTGCAATAGGTCACCATGACCATTCGGTCAGGTGACCTAATAATCTTATCAAGAGGGTGTAATCTACCTCAGTTATAGGAGTGGTAGATAGATTTCTTTCTAAAGAGAAGTGTCTAGTAGAGGGTAACTTAGTCTAATTGGAGGAGTGATGGCAAAGGTGAATTTCCAAAAGATGTTAGAATCAAACATAGACTTACAAGATGGTATTTATCTAAAATTGAGTGATGTTAGAACGACAACTTCCCAGAAGAGAGCCAGACAGTTGATAAGATGGTCTTGGCCAGAAGGTAATTCATCATGACAACTTAGGAAGGTGAAAGATAGTAGGAAGGCAACTTACCAATTTGATTTACCAGAAGAGAGTAAGAAAGTACATAACACAGCCTGAACATGAGGGTTACTTACCAGTTGGGGGAATCAATTTTTCCAAGGGTCATGATTTTAGCTATTTTGGAAGAAATCAATATACTGATGTTTCAATAGACTCTATGCCATCTAGGTCAGGAGAAAAAGATTTTTGAAGACTATTTTAAAATTTCACTTTGTTTCCATGACAACCAGAGTTTTTAATGGATTTCAATTCTTTTAGCTGTTTATAAAGGGGACCACTGAAGGAACATTTCAGCCAAATTTGGTTTAAAATGGCCCAATGGTTTAGGAGGAGATGTCCTTTAAAAATTGTTCTTTATTTCAGTATAAACCCCACCCACCCCCCTCCAGGGCTCTGCCCCTGAGGACCCAATGGTTATAATTTTAGCTATTTTGAAAGAGGTCAATATACTAATATTTAATGCAAAATATCAAGGCTCTATGCCTTCTGGGTCAGGAGGAGAAGATTTTCAAAGATTATTTTAAAATTTCACTTTTGTTGCAATGGCAACCAGAGTTTTTAATGGACTGCAATTCTTTTAGGTATTTTAAGGGGACCACCTAAAGAATATTTCTAATTCAAATTGGCCTCATGGTTTGAGAGGAGATGTTGTTTGAAAAATTGTTGACGGACAACACACAATGGATGCCGGCCAGACGCCAGACAAAAGGTGATCACAATAGCTCACTTGAGCACTTCCTGCTCAGGTTAGCTAAAAAGTGATGGCAAACTTACCAGTTGGAGGGATGGTAGCAAACATGACTTTCCAGAAGAGAGTAAGAAAGTGCATAACATAGTCTGAGCAAGAGGGTAACTTTTCTTCTGAGTCTTCTTCATCTTCATCTCCTAGAACAGAAATAAGAAATTCAGTGTCTATATTACTCCTTTACCTGACGTCTAAATTCTAGACTGGTCCAAATTGAAAGAAGCTGCAGACAACAATTTCAGTTGGTGGAATTCTTAATGTTTTGTCTTCTTGGATAGAAAAAGTTTTAGATAATTAAAACATTGCTTAATACAAACAATTTCTTCATTTTCCACAATGTTTTCAAAAGTTTTTTTTCTTTAGGGGCATAAAAAGGGACCATTTTGAGGGAAAGGGTTAAACTCTCATTCCACAATAGATTTTTTATACGGAGGATACAGCTCATAGGCTATATATTCATGTTGACAAATTGCTTAGAGATTTAAAACTTGACTTTTTTTCATTCTGAAATTCCTTCTTCCCACATTTTCTTTAATTGATATACATTGTATTTGATATAAATGACAGCTTATCTGGTTACCTTAATTTCTCAGTCTTAAAAATTGAAGAATGTAATTTCTTAATCTTGAATAATGTACAAATATCTTAATAAATACTACAGATCTAGATGGTTGTCCCAGGACAACTGCTGTTGAGCTCACAAAGTTTTGACCATCAAATTGACCTTGACCATCAATCTCTCATAACAGAGAATAATTGTGCCAATTTATTTTTAAATGCATCCATAGTTGTAGGAGAAATGCTCTTGACAATAACAATTTTGGTGTTTGACCTTGAGCTGTGACCTTGACATGAGAGATATCCCAAAAATTCTTTCAAATGGCACATCTACTCATGATGGAGAATAATTGTGCCAAGTTATTTTGAAATCTATCCATAAATGTAGGAGTAATTGTCCGCACAATTTCGGACAGACGGATGGCCTAACGAACTTACATACTAACGCACATACACCGACTTGTCATAGTGACAACTATGTCTTGCTCACTGTAAGCACCGTCAAAATGAATGTTATTGACAAAAACTGGATTGCTAAATGATGCATGTTTTTCCTCATTCGGCATGCTCTTTTCAGTGTACCTTTAACCCATGCATTCCCACACAATGGCGCTTTTTAATGCCCCTCAAGAAAAAACAATAAGGAAAACATTGTGTAAAACAAAGAAATTGCTTATAAAAAACAACTTCTTCATTTTTACACAATTTTTTCTACTCATAGAAATTTTTTTATAAACTTTAAGTTGTCCTCTGCATCTCCTTACAATTTGGAATTTTAACCAGTCTAAAATTTTGCCATCTAGGAAAGGGTTAAATAATTGGTAGTTTTAACTTATTACAAGGCTATGTTTTTGAGCTTCACTTTAACAGTTCGTAGTTAAACAGCCTATAGATTACATTGACAAAAGAATGAGAGTAAATGGACTATAAATTAAACTGTTTAGAAATGTAGTATAATATAATAAAGTATAGGCTATGAACAATGTAAGTACTTTCAGTGTGTTTTCCGAAAACATACAAATAACAATGTTCTAGTTTAGGACAATTGATACAGTATTTTTGGAGAAATTTACAAAAGGTTAATAAGGTACTCCAGTAATTAATTATAACTGTAACAGATAAACTGAAAAAAAAAACCAAGTGTTAAATGCATGTCTTCAAGGACTCCAAACATGTACTGCATGGTACTTCATTTGGCAAAAATCCATTTAATTCGTGTACAAAGTTGCTAACAGATAAACTATTAGGCAGATTAAGAAAATCTTAATGTTTGTCTTATAAGAATGAAGATAACTTAATTTGACATCCTTTTAAAATGAAATGCCCTATCAAAAAACTTTAAAGTCCTTTTATAGAATAACAAACCTAGTGACCTATATTTTCTGAAGCCTTAGTCTTAAAGTTTATTGCCTTAATATTATCATTTGAAGCAATGAAAACAATCTGAACGTTATATACAATCTTATTTAAAAAATACTTGGATTTGAATTAATTCTATTGATAGAGATTGCATTTTTTGCCAAAGATTGTTGCTCTTTTTTATACTTATTCTATAGAGAATTATTTCAATTTCACATATGTTATAGTTCACATACATTGTATATAAAGAAAGAAAATCTGCTTCTAATCTATGACAAATTTATGTATAGAATTTTGTAATGTAAAACTATACCTTAAAGTCAAATCTTATGCCTTACCAAATGTAAGGTAGGTAATGGAATTCGGGAATCCCAAGAATGTCATTATGAAACAAGAGGGCCATTGGCCCTAAAGCTCTCACCTGAGTCGCTGATTGCAGAAGAAAAAAGAACCAAAGTGACCTAATTTTAGCCAAAAATGATTTGTTATCAATTCTGATCTGAGAAATCAAGAACAAGCATTCCTACAAAGTTTCAAGGTAATTTTGCCAGAAGCCTAGCATGTAAATTGCAAAAGAAGATTTCTTTAGATTTTGACCTAGCAAAAATGTGACCTCTTATTGTGTATAAGGTTTTTCTAAGATTTGACATTGTTACCTAGTTTAGATCCCATGTGTCAAATATGACCTTATCCGAGGTTTCATTGAGACAAATATTCTGACCAAGTTTGGCTTTTAGAGCATAGATAAGGTTATTTCACAGATTTGACCTAATGATCTAGTTTTTGACCCCATCTGACCAAATATTTAACTTTAATTATTATGCAGACAAAGATTCTGACCAAAATTGGGGCAGAAATAAGACTTCTAGATTGCACACAAGGTATTTCTAACATTTGACCTAGTGACCTAGTTTTTACCTCATGTGACCCAATATTGCACTTGTCCAAAGATTAATGGAGACAGACATTCTGACCAAATTTCAATTAGACATTTGAATTAAAATTGTGGCCTCTATAGTGCACCAAATATGATGACAGACGACGGTCAATGTTGGACGGTTGATGCTTGACACAGCTAGTTCATAAAAGCTCACCTTGAGCTTTGTGTTCAGGTCAGCTAGAAATGAGATGAACCTTTAAAATTTCCATAAAATACTATTTATAGGAAACTTCGTATATAAAATGAAATGTTCACAAATTATTTGTAAGGATGGACTTTGACAAATCGTAATTGCCCTCCTCAATGTGGTATAGAAGAATACATAAAACACCATTGTACTATGTCACAACTCCATTAGGCATTATTCTACCAAGCAGTGACAATTAACCTATAAAAAGCTTTTGAAGAAGCATGAAAAATGTTAGTTTAAAGTAAAAATTTCAAGATACAGATTAACTTGAGGCACTTGAGCACCTGTATTACTCCACAGACCTGAATGTAATATCATTTTGCAAATAAAGAATTCAGTTCAATATGAACTGAATCATCTTCGCTATATCCAGCAAATATATCTTGTCAATGAAATCTTTGAAATAAGTCTAAATTTCAGACTTTACATCATTTTACAAAAGCCAAGTCAAGTTAATTTCATGTGATGACATGTAAAGGGCTGCAAAAAAACAAGACAAAGCAACCATTGCAAATGATTAAGCATAATGCTGGCAAATTAAATGTACAATTAAATCTCTAAATGGGAGACTTTTAATATATTCAAAATAGAGTCCCAACTATATCATAATTATAAGTCACTTCTTCGTTATCTATGAAAAGAAAATTTTATCCTTTGAACTCAGAAAATGAAGTTAATCATTGTTAACCATTCCTAAGCTAAAATATGCTTGAAAGAAATTTCAAGCAGCCATATATGCAACAATTTAGGACTCTTAACCAATTTCCACACTAACCCGACTATTTATGCCTCTTAAAAAAGAAAATCTTTGAAAGTATTGTGAAAAAATGAAGAAATTATCATCTACAACAATTCTTTGAATTAGAATTTGGTAATAGGTTAAATGCTTTTCCTATAGGAACATAGAAATTGTTTCATCTGACAGTCATGTACTCTTCTACATTATGTGTCCTAAATTTAGTACACAAATCCATGGCATTTATAATGGTGACAAATATTGATGAAGAATTGTCAGCTACAATTGTCACTGCCTTACAAATCAGAAAACCTTATTAGCACCTTTTCACACTGTACTCATTGTATACTGAATCTATCTGATAAAAAATACCCCCCTTTAAGATATTAAATCTCTTTTTGAACAGCTAAATGTTGTTTCCATGACAGTAAAAATACCATCGTTATACATGCAGCTTTTTTAAAAATTCAGAAAAAGAAGTACAAGTATGATTGGTAGAGTGAAGGATTTATTTTTGGTTAAATAGGACCTATAAGAAATTCAAGCAAGAGGGCCATTGCCCCTAGAGCCCTCACCTAAGACAGTGGTAACAAATAGCTGAAAAGCACAAGTGACCTAATATTTTCACCCAAGGTGAGTCTACGTATAAATTAGATCTTATCATGGTGAAATAAAATTTTAACCAAGCTTTAAGATATTTGAGCCATAAATGTAGCCTGTTTAAAAAGTTATACAAAGGTTTGACCTTTTTTAACTAAATTAACCCAAAGTTGAACATACTTTAGATATTGAAGAAAAAAACATTTTGACAAAAAAAGGGATTGAGGCACTAAATAAGCTTCTAGAGTGCATACCAAGTATTCTGATATTTGGCCTAGTGACCAAATTTATGAACCAATAATTCTATGGTTCAGCGCAAAACAGTTGTAACTGCCTATATGTTAATAGGCAGTTACAACTGTTTTGTGCTGAACCATCCAATTGACCGCATGAGATATTATGAAGGCAAACATTTTACCAAATATTGAGACATATGAGGCAAAAATGTGCCCTCTAGAGTGCACACAAGATACCTAGTACCCTACATTTTGACCCCATAAGACTAAATAACAAGCCTAACCAAGATATAACAAAAACAAACATTCAGACTACACATAAAGACATTTGAGGCAAAAACCTGCTATCTAGTCTTAGTGCACACAAGATTTTTTCTAAGATGTGACTTATTTTTTGACCTCATGTGACCCATTATTGAAGTTGACCGAGGCATTATGATGAAAAATATTCTGACCAAATATCAAGATATTTCAGACAAAAGTGTACTATTTAGAGCACAAAAATCTCAAAGATTTGACCCAAGAACCAACTTTTACAGTACATGACCCAACATTAAAAATTTATCCGAGATATTAAAAACAAATATTTTTATCAAATATCAAGTAACTGAGGCAAAAATGAGCCCCCTGGAGTGCACACAAGCTTTTTGACATTGTGACCAATTTTCCACCAGATTTACCCAAAATAACTTGAACCAGATATCATGAAGACAACTATTCTAACCAAATATCAAGCAATTTGACACAAAAATGTGCTCTCTAGAGTGCTCACAAGGTATTTCTAAGATTTGACAGTAGTAATCTACTTTTTTGATCCCACAAGACCCAATATTGAACTTGACCAAGACATCATTAAGATACATATTCTGACCAAAAATCAAGACATTTGAGGCAAAAACAAGCCTCTAGAGTGCACACAAGTTTTTACTTAAATATTTCACCTAGTGAACTAGTTTAGATCCCATTTGACCCATTATGGAATCTGAAGATTTCATGGAGACAAACATTCTGACAAAATATCAAGACATGTATAGAAAAAATATGCCATGTAGAGTGCAGGGACTCACCAGTTGGTGTCATAGAGGTCCTTGCTTAATATTTAAGAGTTCCTGTTGCATAACGATGGTCATGTTTTGAATAAAAATATTGAAAAATATCATAGTTAAAGGTTGACAAGGTATTGGACAGCTATGACTGTCTATAGGACTCAACTTCAGAAAAGAAAAGTTACTGTGCATGGTGTGGTGAGTGGTGTCTGTCCTCAAGAGGTAGAGCGTCAGCTCCCTGAGCAAGAGATCCAAAGTTTGATCCCTGGGATCTGCTATCTATCAATGCTCTGTCATTGGTCCACACAATTTGCTCGAGTACTGCTGTAATCTCCAGGAAGCAGAATCAAGAGGGATCAATTAAAGTTGGAAAAAAATTGTTTCCCAATCAATGTGATATAAATAGATTTAAAGTAAGACTGTTAACAGTCTTCAATTCTTAAACTTATTTTAGCCCCAAAGGGTACATGGGACTCATATCACAATTTGAAGGATCTAGCCACTTATTTGCAAGTCTTTAACCCTTTCCTGTTTTGCAAAATTTTAGACCTGTCCGAATTCAAAGGTTTTGCAGACGAAAATTCAAAGTTGATTTTATTTGAAAAATAACCATATAGTAGGGTACAAAATATTATGGAAAAAGAAGAAATTGCTTGTTGAAAGAAATTTCTTCTTTTTCCACAATATTTTCTCAATTATGAAATAACAGGACCATAAAAACCAGGGATTAACCAGGAAAGGGTTAAAACCCAAAACCTGTGTCTGTTAACGGCAAAATTTTAGACAGGTCAAAACTTAAAGAAGTTGCAGACAACAATTACAAGTTTATGTGTTTTTTTTTTCAACTTTCTGGATAGAAAACATTGAGTAAAATGAAGAAATTGCTTGTTACAAGCAATTTCTTCATTTTACAAGATGTACTCCCAATTGTTTTTTTTTGAGAGGTGTCAAAAAGGGTCATTGTATGGGAATGGATTAACACCCTAGAAAATATAGTAAAACTTAAGTTTTGTACGAGAAGTAAAAAGTGTTCATAGTAAAGTAAACATAGAATCAAGAGAAGATATTATTACTGCTTTTCACTATAGATTCCCGTGATGTTTGAGTCAATAGAGAAGTGTGCCATATGTCAGTGTATGATTGAACTTATCACAAGGCAGGGGCATTAATAGGTATTGTCATAATATGGAAAATGACCAAACGTCATACAGAACATGTCTACATTAATTTGGCTAAATTATGTATTGTCAAAAACAATGCCTCACACTAACAACCTTAGATCCATGTCATTATCTTTGTTTAGTGAAAGGCACAAGGGAATGTCCAAAAGTCTAAGAAACCTTGAAATCAAATACTTCCGAGCAAAGATGTCTTATGGCTCAAAACTGACATTCATTGATCTCTAATAAGGCATAATTGATTGAGGTATCAATTAAAAAAATATAATTTTTGCATAATGTGTTAGTTGTCTGTGTGATAAAAAAAAAACAAAAAGGGCAAAGACCTTATGCCCTAATGATCACATGCCTGATCTCAAATTCTCATGCCAATTTATCAACTAAAATCACTGTATTTATATAGAGAGATTTATGTCAATAACTAAACTAAAATTTCATCAAATTTGATAGATATAAAGGCTCAAAATGTGATCATATGAGCTTTAATATTCTCACAGAGTCAACTTTTTACTTGATATTTGATGGGATGTCAAAATATTCAAAAGCATGTAAGTGCTTTCTCATAAGAATGCAAATATTTTCATCAAGTGGCCTGTAGAGATGTTACAAGAAATTACCATTTAGGCCCTTTTTTCAAATTTGATCAAAATTGTGACCTGAAGAGGTTGGTAACAAAATATTGCTCGGGACAAATTTAAGCATGACAGCCATTAAAATATTATTTAAGCTTGACATGAGCATGTTGTGCTCAAGCAAGCTAAAAAGAAAATCATTATTGAATAATCTAAGTATAGTAAGAGGGCCATGGGGTGATGCAGCATGAAAATTACAAAACCTCTTGGCCATATGGTTTGTCAGGAGATTTCTAAAGTTATCCTTCTTTATAAATTTCTTTGTAGAATAGGGTGCACCAAGTGATGACATAGATGTCATTATGGCATCAATTGGTCTCTATCTAAACAATTTTTAAGAGAGCCACTAAGTGATACCACATGCATAATATCAGACCTGTCTGCCTCAATTATGTTTTTTCCAGAAATATTTTTTAAAGCTTACTTGTTTCTATGTACATTTGGGTGTGCCCAGACAGAGCGTAAGTGAGATCTTAGAGACGTATATTAACAACTTCTGTGAGTCAATGGATGGTAACTGATCAAAATACCTGACCTTGCACTTCATGCTCAGGAGAGCCATAATGCTGTGTAAGATTTTACCATGAATTTGTTTACCATAGAATTGAAGCACTGTGATATTAGGCTTTTACAGTTTTTTAAAATAAGAAATGATTTGTAATAATGAATATTGTATTTCAATTGACCACTGTCAATCAAAAAATCAATCAACCAAGCAAATATTTCATTTAGGCAGGAAGTGTGCTATTCAACCATTTTACTTGTTTATTACAGGTCACCTGTCATATATTTTTCAAAATTATATCACTTTACCCATCGCCACTTAGTGATACTTTTAAATGCCCCCAGGGAAAAAAAGCTTTGGAAAACATAGTTGAAAATGAAGAAATTGCTTGTTACAAGCAATTTCTTCATTTTCCACAATGTTTTCTACCCCAAAAAACAAAACAATTAAAATTCCATCAGCTTTACATTGTCGTCTGCAACTTCTTTCAATTTGGAACAGTCTAAAAACTTTGTTGTGTGGGAATGGGTTAACATTGAAGTGGAACATCCTGCCGAAGTCAGTGGATGGGGCCAGCTGAGTCAGTGGGTTGGGCCAGCGATCCATCAATTGTCATGTCCTCCTATGTAATCAATAATGCTATACAAGGCACCTTTTGTCATATCGACAATCATTTCCTAATTTTCTCTCAGTATTGTAGTATAAAAGAAATAGTAGAGTATTGAGATGACCTTGATTTCAGTCCAGTTTCTCCTGAACATCCCAATTATTTCATTGATTCTAATGGATTTGTTGGGACACAAGACTAATGAGATTAGAGGAGAAAGAGATGAAAAGTTTTTATTAGAATCATTAATCAAAATTTTCTTTTCCTTACCAATGACATCCTACACCATGATTACACAACAAAACTTTTTCATTTGGCAGTTTTATCTTATTGGGGAAATTTCCAATGGCCATTCCAGGACAGAATTTATTCAAAGTGTGTGCTTGTTCAGAAAACCCTCCCTTTCAAAGAAGTTAATGTACTAGTGTGTGTGTGTGGAGGGGGGGGGGGGGGGGAGGAGAGAAGATTTTTAACCCCTTCCCTCACAATAACGCTATTTAAGTCAAAAGAAATACATGTAGCTTTGGAAAACAATTCAGAACTAGAGGCTCTCAAGTGCCTGTATTGCTCTACAGGCCTGGTTGATTTAGCGAAAGGTGTTTTCAGGAATCATATTCACCATGTGTGGCAAATAAATCTTAAAAATGAAATCCTTTATTATTTCCACCTTTTAATTGATTTACAAAAGTCATTTAATTTATCAAGTCAGATGAAAAATGCATTCACAAATTTTAAACAAGAGGGCCATAGGGGCTCTAAATTGCTCACCTGAGTTGAATGTCTAGAAATTTTTTATTTCATTGCGGACAATTGTTTTGGCAAAAAATGTGGCCTCTAGAATGCTTACAAGGTTTTTCTAAGATTAGACCTTGTGACCTAGTTTGTGACCCCAGTTGACTAAGTTCAATTCATACAATATTTTATCACAACGATCAATCTGACCAAATTTCAGGTTGTTTGGGCAAAAATTGTGGCCTCCAGAGTGTGTGCAAGGTTTGTCTTAGGTTAGACCCTGTGACCCAGTCTCTCACCCCAGTTGACCAAGTTTTGAACTTGCACAAGACTTCATCAAGACAATCATTCTGACCAAGTTTCAGTATGATCAGGCAAAAATGTGGCCTCTAAATTGAATACAAGGTTTTTCTAAGATTTGACCCTGTGACCTAGTTTGTGACCCCAGTTGACCCAGTTTCAAACTAGTACAAGATTTCATCAAGACAACCATTCTGACCAAATTTCAGGTCAATTGGGCAAAAAATGTGGTCTATAGAGTGCATTTAAAGGTTTTTCTAAGTTTTGACCCTGTGGCCTAGTTTTTTAACCCAGTTCACCAAGGTATGAACTTGAACAAGATTTAATCAAGATAATCCTTTTGACCAATTTTCAGGTTGATCAGGCAAAAAATGTGGCCTCTAGAGTGCATAGAAGGTTTTTCTGAAATTTGACCCTGTGACCTAGTTTTTGACCCCAGTTGACCCAGTTTCAAATTCATACAATAATTTATCTCAAAAATCATTCTGACCAAATTTCAGGTTGATTGGGCAAAAAAGTGGCCTCCATAGTGTGTGCAAGGTTTTTCTATGGTTAGGACCTGTGACCTAGTCTTTCACCCCAGTTGACCAAGTTTCAAACTCGTACAAGATTTCATCAAGACAATCATTCTGGCCAATTTTCAGGTCAATTGGGCAAAAATGTGGTATACAGAGTGCATTAAAGGTTTTTCTAAGTTTTGACCCTTTGACCTAGTTTTTTAACCCAGTTCACCAAGGTATGAACTTGAACAAGATTTAATCAAGATAATCCTTTGGACCAATTTTCAGGTTGATCAGGCAAAAAATGTGGCCTCTAGAGTGCATAGAAGGTTTTTCTAAGATTTGACCCTGTGACCTAGTTTTTGAATCCTGTTGACCAAGTTTAGAACTCACTCTAGATTTCATCAAGACAATCATACTGACAAAATATTAGGTCAATTGGGCAAAAAATGTGGCCTCTAGAGTGCATTCAAGGTTTTTCTAAGTTTTGACCTTGTGACCTAGTTTTTACCCCAGTTGACCCAGATTTGAACTCTTAAGAGATTTCATTTAGACAATCCTTTTGACCAATTTTCAGGTTGATTGGCAAATAATGTAGCCTCTAGAGTGCATACAGGTTTTTTTTTAACACCATGTTAATGATTCTGAATAATTTTCAGGTTGACTTGGAAAAAATGTGGCCTCGAGAGTGCATAGAAGTTTTTTCTAAGATTTGATCCAGTGACCTAGTTTTTGACCCCAGTTGACCCAGTTTATAAACTCGCACAAGATTTCATGAAGACAATCATTCTGACCAATTTTCAGGTTGATTTGGAAAAAATGTGGCCTCAAGAGTGCACACAAGGTTTTTCTAAGATTTGATCCAGTGACCTAGTTTTTGACCCCAGTTGACCAAGTTTATAAACTCGCACAAGATTTCATGAAGATAATCTTTCTGGCCAAATATTAGGTCGATTGGGCAAAAAATGTGGCCTTTAGAGTGCATTCAAGGTTTTTCTAAGATTTGACCCTGTGTCCTAGTTATTGACCCAAGTTGACTCAGTTTCAAACTAATACAAGATTTCACAAATACCATTATTCTGACCTAATTTCAGGTCAATTGGGCAAAAAATGTGGTCACTAGAGTGCATACAAGGTTCTAAGATTTGACCCTGTGTCCTAGTTATTGACCCCAATTGACCCAATTTCGAAGGCAATCATTCTGACCAATTTTCAGGTTGATTGGGCAAAAACTGTAGCCTCTAGAGTGCATTCAAGGTAAATGACGGACTTATATAAACTCATGGTTATTTGCTTTAAGATCACTGCCTCATGCTTGTTTCTTGTAATCAAGAGAAAAAAAAAATGCTCTTATAGGCCACAAGCATGCATGCTTAAATTAAATGTGTGCTTGTGCAAAGTAACATTAACAGAATTGCGAAAGTAAATAAGATCTCACTAGCAAGTGAGTGCTTGTCGTAATCTTGTGGCAAGCTTGCATTTTGGTTTGGGAAGTACCTCAAAACTTTAGACCTTCATTCAGTGGAGCTAAATGATGTAAAAGTCAAAAGTTAAATCATCTTCCCTAGTGCGATGCTATGATAATTATTTTCATAGACTATCCTAATACTATAATTTGTAGGTTAACCCTGCTTAGTAATCTCAATTTTTGAACCCTCTTAACCCTTGTCATGCTGAACCCAGAATATTCAGGGTTAGGCAGGAGGTGTAGACCAAGATAAGCCAGCACATAAGTGCAGTCTGATCTTACTCTACAATTCCTGCATGTACTTTTCCTGCCAGAGTTGTTTATGAAATTGATTTCTAAAAGAAATATTTTTGAACAACAAGTTCTGTCACACTTTCAGTCCTTTGATTTTACAGCAATTCAGTAAGGTAATTTATACAGCATGACAAGGGTTAACAAAAATGCTCCAGAAAACATTTTGGACATTGAAGAAATTTCTTGTAACAAGCAAATTCTTCAATGTCAATAATGTTTCATAACAAAAAAGACAAAGATTTTAAAAAACTCATAAACAAGATATTTTTGTCTATAATATCTCCCAATTTAGACCAGTCTAAAATTTTGTCATGTGGGAATGGCATGAACAAAACACCGTATGATACAGAATTTTTGGAAAATATTACTAATTTGACTAAACAAGACAGTATTACTTGCTAAGGCTAAAACAATCTTACAGTGTTACTGAGAATTCCATCACTACTAGAAATATATTAGATTATACACAAACTTGTATTAATCATTCAGAAAAAATAAGCTGTATTATCAATATTAGGTGAAATACAGTACTGAAAATAAGTAATTTAATTCATAAATGAACAATGTTTTGACTTTTCCTAATATTGCAAGAAATGCTAGCTTTTTCAAAGAGAAGTTATTGTGAGGAAGAAGATAACATTCAAACATAAGACATTAGTACACTTTGAAGTTCATATTTGACCCATTTACAGATGTCAAGAAAGATTTCAAGAAAGATATTGCTTCATAAATGTAATCTAAGTATGTGAGAGAACAATAGAATTGGAAGAAAACTGAAGTCGCTTTTCAGAAATACTCAAGGAATCATTAATGTGTACCAGGTATATTATATGCAGTTTGACTTGATGATTAACCCATTCCCAAACAGTGACGCTTTTGGACGCCCCTCAGGATAACAATTATGAATACATTGTGTAAAATTAAGAAATTGCTTGTAACAAGCAATTTCTTTATTTTACACAATGTTTTCTACCCAAAATGTTGAAAAAATCTAAAATTTCATACACTTTACATTGTTGTCTGCATCTCCTTTCAATTTGGATTAGTCTAAAAATTTGCCATCTGGTAATGGGTTAACCCATTAGCAGAAAACTAAACATCACAAATTAGTAGCGAACTTGTTAAAATTTGTCTTCCTGGGTGAAAAAAAATCTTCAAAATGAAAAAGTTGCTAATGTGAAAGCTATTTCTTCATTTTCCATGTTTTCACTGCTATTTTCTAGAGAGGCTAAAAAAGTAGGGTTGTGTGGGGATTGGTTAAGGCTATTAAGATACATCTAAGCACTATTATACTATTGTAACTAAGCTGGATAGCTCGCTTTGTGAACTGACCAATCGCTGGACCTACCCACCGACTCCCACAGGAAGTTCCACTTCCATATTTAACGACGTTATTTTGCAAAATTAATGGCAAGAAGCATGGAATGAAACTGTAGAATGTTTGGTCGGCGATCTAAAGTTCATAACTGCTGCTTGAATAAGATATAATAATGATCATATTAAAGTTGCCAACCATCAAAAATGTTTGGCAAATGTCAGATTTCAAAGTTAACTGCCAGTCTAATTGAATGATTTCATTGGTCAACTGATTATTTGATTGACAAATGTGATTGGTCAATTACATAGCAGGCTTTTTAAAAACCTCCCAAGTAACCCAAAAAGTGTTTGCCAAAAATTGTGTGCTATACTATTTCAAATCATGGGAAATTTCTTGTTTTCTTCCTTTTCTCTAATTTTCTAAGGTTCCAAGTACTGATCAATATTGACATCTGACATACTCTTTTTAATAAATAAGCGTGCATTTAAACACTGTCTTTTTTTAAGTTTCAATATTCGTCAGTGGAAACTCTAAATTAAAATATAAAAAGATGCAGATTTAAGCTGGATAAAGCTGTTGTTACAGATTTACATGGGATAACAGTTAGTTGTGTTAATCACAGTATGTATAACAATACCTGAAAGGTCATCATCATGCTTATCTGAAAACATAATGGAAAAGGGAAAATAAAGAAGGTTAACAAACTAAAAAAATCACAATTGCTGAATTCAAAGGATTTTCTTTTGCTCAACGATTGTAGTGTTTGCAAATCTGTTATTCTTAGTATAAACATTAGCAGATATGCTACCCCTCTGTAGCCTAATTATTTCATTTCAGAGGGGAATTTCAAAATAAACTTAGTAGTAAAAGAAAAACACAACTCTTGTGATAAGTTTGAATTAACCCCCTTGGCAGAAATCCTGAATCTGCCATTGTTAAACTGTTCAAAATGGTACCTTCCTGGGGAAACATTCAAATGCATCAATTTCTATTAATCCATTGCTAGGAGACAAAATTTTAGACTGGTCCAAATTCAAAGGAGTTGCAAATGACAACTTTAAAGTTGATGGAATTTTGGATTTTTTCAACCTTCTGGGTAGAAAACATTGTGGAAAAAGAAGAAATTGCTTGTAACAAGCAATTTCTTCATTTTACACAATGTTTCCCAAGTTGTTTTTCTTGAGAGGCATTCAAAAGCATCACTGTGTAGGAATGGGTTTACCCATTACCTGACTACAAAATTTTATACTGGTCCTCATTCTAAGAAGTTTCAGACAATAATTTTTAGTTGATGATTTTTGTTTGTACTGTGTATGTCTTTTGTGTCCAAAAGCAGTCTTGTTTAAATGGAATGGATTAAATATTTTTTTTAATACTAAATTGAATTGTTTGATGGTTAAATTTTCTGTTTGATAAATATTTTTGTTGTTTCAGATTTAACAGTTTTGGCTTTTTTTTTGAGACAAAAGAATATAAGCACAAAAATTCCATACACATTATAACAGCAACACAAAACAACACTTCTTTAGCAGTTTTGATAATCTATATAGCTATAATAACAAGAGAGCCAAGATTAGCACTTCATCGCTAACCTAATTTCTCAGAAACAGACACTTCAAAGCAGGTCTCATGGAGAAGCAAGTAGCACAAAAAGATTATTAAATCTGTTCGTGATAATCAGTTTGTTATTAAGACCCCTTTTCTGAATTTTATAACGAAGCTGTCCAATTTTCGATAAGATTTATGCTTATCAACTGACAGCAAGATCAAGTTTCATCAAGATTAACCCATTCCAACACAAGAAAATTTTAGACTGGTCCAAATTGAAAGAAGCTGCAGACGACAATTTCAAGTTGATGGAATTTTAATTTTTTTTGTCTGTTGGGATAGAAAACATTGTGGATAATGAAGAAATTGCTTGTTACAAGCAATTTCTTCATTGTCCACAATGTTTTCCAAAGCCTTTTTCTTGTGGGGCGTAAAAAGGAGGGCTTGAGTTGGAATGGGTTAAGCAACAAACTAACACATAAAGTTTAAACACAGATATTGTCAAAATTTTTAGGGCCCCTTTTCCCAGCCCCTTTTCCCTTGTTTTTCCTATAGAACCTGACCATTTTTCATAGGGTTCATTACTATGGCCCTACAAAAAAAAAAAAATATTGCCCTTCCAGCGTAAACAAAGAAATTCTTAACCTATTTTTTCAAATGGAATCAAATGGATACAGCACATACCCTAACAATAACTAAGATCATATTTCATGGCAAATGCACCAAAACTGGGCCCCCTATCAGTGTTAACAAAGACATTTTAATTAATGCCCTTGTTTTCCTGAAGGAACACTCCATTTTCAATAGGTTCCATCCTTGACCTAATAATCATTCTAACAAAGTTTCATGAAGATTTATCTAAAATTATGGCCTATGGGGTGTAAATAAAAAAATTTACATTGAGGTCCCTTTTCCTGTGTTTTCCAGTAGAACTTTCCCATCATCAGTAGGGTTCATGCCTTTGACCTAACTATTATTCTGATCATGTTTCATTAAGATTGTGATAAATCTGCGGCCAATTAAGTCTAAACAATTAACTAGTTGATGCCGCTACGCAATGACAAAAGACAGATGACAGACATTTATGGATCAGAAGAGCTCACTATGAGCATGTTGTGCTCAGGTAAGCTAAAAATGCTTTGCATAATTGTACGTTATTTCAAAATATGGTATGCTAAACTGGCATGTCCAGTGCACTATATTTTTTTAATGATATAAAGAATCAGTTAAGATGGAAAAACAGATATCATTTTTGCTACAATAATTTATAGGTTAGTATAAGACAGTTAGTTATAGATTAAATTGTTATTTAGAGTGATTTACGGGCTAACATAGATAAAATCACAATAGTGCTTTGTGCAGAGATAGGATCTATAGAATTTTTTCCCCTATGTTCACAATACTTTAAACTGCAAATCAAAAGCTAAAAATTTGTACCTTAATATTATAGCACCTTTAAATATTTTGAAATTGCTTCACTTCAGATACACAAACCATTATTTTTTAGTCCTCTATGACCATCCCAAATTTGTCATTTTTAGGAATTTTGGATACCATACACCCATTTCATTACTTATTGTACTAATAAATCAGAAATTGACACTTATTTTCAGCCATTCTGGTAATGTTTGGTTTACAGTAGCCCCTCAATGGCTATTTCATAGTCTGGAATGTTGTTATCCAATGACCATTTGTTGGGCCAAAGACTGATTTATTGTAGCTTCTCTCTATTGAAATGCATGATGAGACAACATTAACAGCCAACTTATTAACACATAGATTGTTTAGAAGGACAATGTTTGGCATATCTCATTCAACAGCCACTGAGAAAAGCCAGTTTAAAACTGACAAAGAATTGACTATCATTGTTGTCAATCAAAGAATCTATCAACCGATCAATTTATTCGTTTAGACCAAAAGTGAACTCTGAACTCCTACATTGGTTGACATTTATATTGTGACCTTGACATTGGAGCTATATGAAAATTTGTTTGATTGGTTGATTGAATGGAGTTAAACACTGCTTTTAAAAGTATCGATTCCTGGTATTTCTCACACCAGTACTACCACAATATCCTTTATGAGCCTACAGCTATTCATCCAACTTAGGTTTAGGATTATCCACCCATTGCTAGGAGATTAAAGTGGGAAAGGATATTTGCAGCAGCCAGGGATCAAACCTGGGCCGTTTGACAAGGAGTCCTAGGCACAACCGCAGCCCCCTGAAAATTTGATTCAATTTTTGTGGGGCATCTGATCATGATGTAGAACAATTTTTCAAAGTTTAATGAAAATCCATCCATAAATATAGGACTTATGGTCAGGACAAAGTCGGACAGACTAATGCACATACACTGACTTGTGAAAGTGATAACTATAATTTTCTCAAGTTGGTTCTACAAAAACTAATTGTGCCCCCCAGATCGAGATCCCTTTATGCTTGACAGGTCAAATATTATTTAAATCCATGAAGTAGAATCTGATTTTGAATAAGATCTCAGGTCTATAATTCTACAATTTACATTCTTTTAAATGAAATGGTCAATGGATAATCAACAGAACTGATCTGGATCAAAGATATACTCTATCTAAATTGGCCTTGCAAAAACTGAGATAAATGTCTTTACTGCTTTGCAAAAGAAAAGAGTTTTAAAGGAAAATCCTGAGTTCTTTATGTCATTGAACTCATCCAGAACATAACATAAAAGTAACTTGATTATGTGAACTAAAGTTTCTACAATAAAAGAGGGTTCTTAACAATAAAATGTGGTTTTCATTATGGCAGAACTTCTCCAGCATTTCTCAAACTCCTGGCATTCATTTACATGACAATAGCTAGTGCAGAGGTCTGTTTTCAATCAAAGTAAACTAACTGTGGTCTTACAGGTAAAGTTACCTGTTAAAAATAGAGTAATGGATCAAAAATGAATATCTTATTAAATGCTTTCCTGTTGAGAATTCTCACGCCCGGTAATCTTGGGCTCCATCTCTTTTTGGAGAACAGTGCAAAATGGAGACAATGATACTTCCGATATGGAGCCAAGGACCGGAACTGAACAGAAAAAGTAAATAAAACAGCGCACCTCGCGTACAATTTGATCTCCTATTAACCTATTTTACATTTTCCCAAAACGTCCAGAGTTTCATACCACATAGAAATGATTATATTATCCGTTGGCGGTGATAGATTTCAAAAATAATTCCGTTTGTGAATAGAAACTTGAATCAAAGTTTGGAGATCGGACCCGTTCAAACACGAAAATGCGTGTTGAAATCGTTCAAATCCATGTAATCAACAGTTCTAAAAAATTTAAGTGGCAATGACTGTGAAATGAATGATAACGTGTTGATATAAAATAATGTTACCACAAAGAACTGCGTTTTTCCTACTCCTTTTGCGGATTTTCTTAGATGAGAAGGAGACCAGGATGCGGTGCGGGAGACAAGATTCAGAGGAAGAGACAATGCATATATAAATGTATTCTAAAACTTCAAATAGAACTCCATACTCTTATGTAACCCCAGCCCCTCATCGGACGTCAAAGCCGACCCTTTTTGTATGATTTTCGGAAAACTTATAACCTGTAATAAACCCCAATCCCAAACAAATCAATGCCACAATGAATTCAATTTAGAGCAAATGTAACTGTTCTAAACAAAATGTCCCCTTTTGTGATGGTTCATGCTTAGATAATTGGTTTGCTTAAAGGTTTTTTTCTTTATATTTAGAAGGCGCTGTATCCTAGATTATGTCAAAAGGTAAAAAAAAAACAACTTCACTGCTTAAGTAAAAACACCGTGAAATTGACAATTTTTAGATGATTTCGGAATGATTTCGGAATGAAATTGAATGAGTGGGAGGAGCGAGTTTTGAATCAAATTAAAAGTATGTAATCCAAGATCGCTAATTTCGTCCAATTTGCGATATTTTTACCTCAGACGCTTTAAAACCCACAGCTGCCAGTAAAAATTGTGGAAAATTATTACCGATTTGAATGAAATGCTGCGCATTTTTGACGGTTGTTAAATGTTTCTGAACTATTTTGAGCGTTTTCTAATGGTTTGAGTGAGAGTTTAGAATGAATGATTGGAGCGCTGTGTGAGTGATTTTGAATGGTTTTGATCGATGTAAATGTAAATTTTATGATGTTACTAACTGTATACTATGTATACTGTACATGAACCACCTGCTCTTTGCAGTCGAAGTAAACCTTCGCCCCCCCTTTTTTTCCGTCTTAACATCTGTAGCCTGTAATTAACATCCACCCCTTTTTAAAGAAGTGTGAAAATTCTAATAAACCACCGGTGTTGTTATAGAGCTTTTACAACGTATAAGGCACAGAACGTCCGTTTATTGCAGATCTGAACTCCTTCCGCTATACATATTTCTAAGAACCTAGCGTATTTTTCAAATTTTGTGATGACCTGAATTCTCAAATTAGCTATTTGTTTTTCTTTGATAATGTATATTACACGCTCACTCTATATTCACCATTGTGGCCCGGTATGTCAGTTTGGAGAAAGGAGAAAAAATATAGACCAGATATAAATATGGCTGTTCTAGAGAGTCTGAGAGGCACATTTACTGTGTAAAAGGGAAAGAAAAAGTGTCCTGTAATATGCATAAAGTTACAATCCTAGAAAATCATTCACTGTATTCTTTTATATGCATCGCCTCTCCCTCTGAATCTTGTCTCCCGCACCGCATCCTGGTCTCCTTCTCATCTAAGAAAATCCGCAAAATGGGTAGGAAAAACGCAGTTCTTTGTGGTAACATTATTGTATATCAACTGGTTATCATTCATTTCACAGACATTGCCGTTTAAATCTTTCAGAACTGTTGATTACATGGATTTGAACGATTTCAACACGCATTTTCGTGTTTCATCGGGTCCGATGTCCAAACTTTAATTCAAGTTTCTATTCACAAACGGAATTATTTTTGAAATCTATCACTGCCAACGGATAATATAATCATTTCTATGTGGTATGAAACTCTGGACGTTTTGGGAAAATGTAAAATAGGTTAATGGGAGATCAAATTATACGCGAGGTGCGCTTTTTTATTTACCTTTTCTGTTCAGTTCCGGTCCTTGGCTCCATATCGGAAGTATCATTGTCTCCATTTTGCACTGTTCTCCAAAAAGAGATGGAGCCCGAGATTACCGGGCGTGATTCTTATTTGATAATAACTAATATTTTCACAAAAATACCCAATGACAATATCAAATTGATAATCTCACTGTTTTAGTATATATTTAGTACATGAAATCATCTACACAGCACCAAACACACTGACGGTTTTCAGGTTGCATTGGAATTCACATGCAGAACAATGCTCTTTTTGAGACCCTTTCTTGTTTTTCAAAATTTCAGACTGGTCCAGTTTTAAAGAAGTTGCAGATGACAATTGAAAGTGAGTGTAATATGAAAAATAACCAACCTACAGGTTAGAAAATACTGTGCGAAAAGAAGAAATTGCTTGTCACAAGCAATTCTTTTTTCCCCACGTTTTCTAAAGCATCAAATCACAGGGACATAAAAACAAGGGATTGTGTTGGAATGGGTTAAACAATTATTTTGTCTCCTTTTTGCGTTAATGAAGTACAATGTAAATTTATTGTGTGTTTCTAGGTCAGATTGATAAATGACACTAAAATAAAAAGCTATATTTTTTCATGGCTCTACCACTAGTTAAAATATAGCTTTTCTTCAGTCTTACACTGTAAAAAACAATGAACATCTATAAATTAATACTCAAATGTATTGAATTCTAGAAATGGAAAAGTTCTTTGAAACAAGAGGAGCATGAGAACTAAATGCATTGCTCCCCTGACATCATGGGTTTATGCCTGTATGTTGACCATTCGGTAAGATTAATACATTGCAAAGCATAGTAAGAAGACATTCACTATCCAAACTTATGATTCTAAGACATTTAAGAAATACCTAAATTTATATATTTAATTTTCCAAAACGTAATCTTAAAGAAATGACAATTCTTTAAGGCAATTTGCAGGCGACCTGTATTGCTGATTTTTTTTTAACAACTGAATCTACTTATGTTAATTGCTACAACGTTTTGGGCGTGAAATCTAATTTACCATGCATCACACACAATATCATGATTTACTAATACATTCTAGTTACAATTTAAATAAAAAAAAAGTTACCAAAGCTCTCAAAGAATCAAGTACCTTAATCATACATCTTACAACTGACAATATGCTAGCAATGCCTGCTGACAGTGTATACGACAGTAAACCCATTACCAGACAAACAAAAATTCCCACTGGTCAAAATTGAAAGAAGTTGCAGCCAACATTTCAAATTGCGCTGGAATTTCGAAAATAAGTCCCAAATAGGTAAACATTGTGAGTAAATATGTGGCTATGGGCATAAAGCCTAATACAAACCACTTGCAACCACTACAGCTTGATTAAACTTTATTTTTAATATTCATGTCGCCATATGATGAAAATTTACCACATGAATGTCAAAGGACTATTAACATTTTATTTCATGTCCAATGATATGATTGGTCAAGTATCTGTCGATCATGCCCAGTCCTTCAATATTATCTTATTATGATAAAGTTTATATCAATACAAAACAGCTTATTAACCCATTACCAAACAACCAAACTATACTATGGTCTTAATTCAAAGATGTTGCAGGCGACAAATTTAGATGAGGAAATTTTGGATTTTTTCCCTTTTTTTGGTAGAAAACATTGTGGAGAATGAAGAAATTGCTTGTAACAAGCAATTTCTTCATTGTCCACAATGTTCTCCAAAGATTTTTTTCTTTGGGGGGGGCGCATTAAAAAGTGCCATTGTGTGGGAATTTGTTAAAGCTTTGAAATAGAAATTTCATGGGATTCACATTACTTTTAATAATTCAGTGACTCAAAAATGGTTCTGATTCTTTGATACTTGGTCTAGAACTCAAAAAAATAACATCCTAAATACATGTACAAATTTATCATGTACCTCCACGAACCCCTTTAGGAAGCAAAAGTTGAATACAATGGACGAAGATTAAAATTTACTAACAATATTTAGGAATAAAACTTACAGTTACAAAAGCAATTTGATCAATCATCCAGGCAAAGAAGGGATAAATTATGAAAATTTATGGGATATTTTATATAGAAATACATCTTCTCGCTGGAAAATTGACTGAACATAAATACAACATATGGTTAGATTGAAATGGTTAGAAAGCTTACAATGTTATCCAATGCACAATAAACAATTCAATTGTAAAAAGGTATTAAGACAATTAAACCTGTGCATGATATTTCCAACAATTGTTTGATCAAGGATGTCATTAAAGAATCATTTTATCATAGAAATCATACATTTTAACCGGAAGTGAACTTTGAACTACTACATTGGTTGACTTTTTTGTTAAACATTTTCGTTGGTTTGGTTTACTTAAACGTCGTAACTACAGCATGAATAAGCTGTAGTTATGATGTTTAGGTTACAAACAAACCATTTTACATCATACCAATATATTTTACAAAATAACACTTAACATCCTGTCGGAGCTAAGTGGATGGGCAAGCAATCCATCTAATACAAAAATGCACAAAGTATTGAAAAGCCTGATCAGTCTGCACAACAGCTACTGGCTGCAAGATTTTTTGTAATTATCAGCAAATGTTCTAAATGTACTTTTGGACATCCTGGCTGCTGAGTGATTTTACTTTTACACTTGTCATGCTGAATTATAAATCATCTTACAAAATTATACATTTAACTTCAAAGGCTGAAAACAATGACCCATGAATTGCGCTTTGATATTTATTTTTGAAATTCATTTTATAGGCATTTAAGTCTGGCTTGATAAGGATAAGCAGGTGGTTTAGACTAAGATCAGACTGCACAAATGTGCAGGCTGATCTTTGTCTATACCTCCTGCCAAAACACAAATATTCCAGGTTCAGCAATGGCAGGGGTTTACAGCACATGCAAAATTGTTGGAAATGTCATGCTCAATTATGAGTACACAGGCACTGTTCATTACTGAAACAAAGCAAAGCAAAACACAGGGTTATGTTGTTAAAATAGTCATATAAGGACACAACAGGATCAAATCTTGTATAACTTTTATCATTATAAAAGTACTTCAAGTTTTATTATTAACCCTCTTCATGCTGAATAAAATATTTTCTTAAAGAATTGCATTTAAATCATAGGGCTGAAAGTATTAGTTATGGGTCACCATTTCTTTTGAAAAAATATTTTATAAACAACTCTAGCTTCCAAAGGACAAATAGGTGGTATAGACTATGATCAGACTGCATATTTTGTGGGCTTGTCTTTGTCTCTACCTCCTGCCAAAACAAAAATATTCCGAGTTAAGCATGACAAGGGTTAACCTAAAGGACACATTAGTCATTCTAGTAGCTTTATCAATCATGTAATGGTGAATACTTTTTCTGCAGCTGCAGAGTTAATCTACTGTGTTCATAACCAAGAAATGTGATTGCTTTGCAAAGTTTCAGACTAACAAACTCATGGAAAGGGAGATAATGTATGCAAGTATCCATAATCAAACATCACACATTTAGATAAATATGGTTGTTTTGAAAGAATTAAATGAATATCAATTAATATTTCATAAAGTCCATTCATTAAGATTGAAATTTGCTCAATACATGATCCTATTATTACCAATAAATCCTAAATGAGCAAATATCTAGAGAATACAGTCTGCTGGAAAATCAAATTTCACTTCGTTTGGCAACAATTTCTAAGCTAGGGTTTTATAGATAAAAGGGCCAATAGCTTACATGTGTTCTTATTTGATCAAAGAAAACAACATCATTTTGTGCTCACGTGAGAATACCTTAAATGGTACTTATATAATTGGCCAACCAAGTAGAGGACCTTGAGTACCTATATTGCTCAACAAGCTTGAAAGAACTTTATAAAGGATATTAAACTTTGTTTTTTCTTTTCCAACTGAGCAACATATACCAGTATATGCAATAACCTTTTAATCTGAGACAAGCTACTTCCCCTGTAATACTGATATGCAACAGTTACTCTTTCCAGTAGCTTTCATTACTTCACTTCAAATATCAGAAAATCTTGTAAGCCTACCACTACTCAACCTTTCAAATTTTTAGAGCAAGTTGAAACAAGAGGGCCGTTGGCCTTGGGGCGCTCACCTGAGATAAAGGCTCTTTTTCTTTCAACAGTCTAATTTCATGTTAAGGTTAGGATTATGAAACAAGTGGGCCACAATTACATATAAAGACTATGAACCTGGGGATCCAAAAGTCTAAATTACAATTTCCAAGGCTTTAGTACTGATTTGAAAGAAGGAAAAAACTTTTTCCATTGGTTATAATTTCAGAAATAAGAAAGAAGTCTCTGAACTGATGCTTAATGCCTATATCCCCCCCCCCCGGGTCCGCCCCTGGAGACCCGAGGATCATGATTTTAGCTATTTTGTAAGAGATCAATATACTGATGCTTCATGCAAAATATCAAGGCTCTACGCCTTCTGGGTCAGGAGGAGAAGATTCTTAAAGACTATTTTGAAATTTCCCTTTTGTTGCCATGGCAACCAGAGTTTTAAATGGATGTCAATTCTTTAAGCTAATTTTAAGGGGGACCACCTAAGGAACATTTCTGCCAAATTTGGTTCAAATTGGCCCAGTGGTTTGGGAGGAGATGTCATTTAAAAAATCGTTCTTTATTTCTGTATAAACCCCTTCCCCCCTGGGGCTCCGCCCCTGGGGACCTGAGGATCATGATTGTAACTATTTTGAAAGAGATCAATATACTGATGCTTCATGCAAAATATCAAGGCTCTACGCCTTCTGGGTCAGGAGATGAAGATTCTTAAAGATTATTTTAAAATTTCACCTTTGTTGCCATGGCAACCAGAGTTTTTAACAGATTTCAATTCTTTTAGCTCTTTTTGAAGGGGCCCACCTAAGGAACATTTCTGCCAAATTTGGTTCAAATTGGCCCAGTGGTTTGGGAGGAGATGTCATTTAAAGTAATTGTTGACGGAGGACGGACGCCGGACGGAGGCCGGACAAAAGGGGATCACAATAACTCACTTGAGCACTGCGTGCTCAGGTGAGCTAAAAAGGCTGACATATGGACATTCTTGCAAATTTCTAAAAATCCACTTTGAACTGTCAAGGGGAAATTTTACAACGCTTATCATAATATATGTCTTTCCCCTTAAAAATCCGTAATTTTCTGTCAAGATTCTGATAAAGGGACACACAAAGATCATTTCAGAAGTTTTTGTTTAGATCTGGCCAGTAGTTTCTTATAAAAGGATCTTTAAAAGTAAAGTTTAAGGAAGCACATACTGACAGTATAGAACCAATACAATGAAATGACAATAGCCTGCTGGCCTTTGGAGCTTAATGCTTGATAGTTTTAAATCTATCTTGAAATAGCCTGAAAATTGTATTGGTTCCATTTCCAATAAGTTTAATTTAAATGGATTGTATGTTCTTAATAACTATGATTTGTCATAGCAAAAATGGCAAATTAACCAGCTGCCTTTAAATGCACCGCTTCTATCAATGCAATATTTCCAACCCTCTTTGACACTCATTTTTACATATAAATGTGCTTTTTTAACGGATTTCAATTCTTTAAGCTACTTTTGAAGGGGACCACCTAAGCAACATTTCTGCCAAATTTGGTTCAAATCGGCCCAGTTGTTTGGGAGGAGATGTCTTTTAAAAAAATTGTTCTTTTTTTTTTTATAAACCTCACCCCCCTGGGGCTCCGCCCCTGGGGACCGGAGGATCATGATTTTAGCTATTTTGAAAGAGTCCAATATACAGATGCTTCATGCAAAATATCAAGGCTCTACACCTTCTGGGTCAGGAGGAGAAGATTTTAAAATTTTACTTTTGTTGCCATAGCAACCAGAGTTTTAAACAGATTTCAATTCTTTTAGCTACTTTTGAAGGGGACCACCTAAGGAACATTTCTGCCAAATTTGGTTCAAATTGGCCCAGTGGTTTGGGAGGAGATGTCATTTAAAGAAATTGTTGATGGAGGACGCACGACGGACGGACGCCGGACAAAAGGGGATCACAATAGCTCACTTGAGCACTACGTGCTCTGGTGAGCTAAAAAGGCTTTGTTTAAATTTGTTTAAATATACACCTAAAAATACAACATACTAATGATTGCCAATCTTGATCCTGCAGAGCATTTGTCTCTGACTTAATATCTTCTGTGTGTTTAATTTTTTTTGTTCAGTTAATCAATCCCATCATTTGCATATAATTCTTTGTCTTCATCAAGTTGAACATTTACATAACAAAATATAGTACATACAAAAATCACCAAATACTTCACAGTCCGTTATAACACATAAAACAAGCATCAACAATTCTGAGTTTTAAAGGGATTAAAAAAAAAATCTAGAGTTATTTGAATTCACAAACTTTGAAAACATCTTCATTAAATCTTCCCTGGGGTAGAAAAAAAGATGTAAGGACTAATTATAAATTCAAAGTGTGTTACTTATATCTCTCTTGTAATTTAACGCATTCCCACTTGATTGGGCTTTTTGACGCCCCTAATGAAAATCACTTATGAAAACAAAGTAGACTAAATAAAGAAATTGTTTGCTACAAGCAATTTCTTCAGCATCCACATGTTTTCTACAATAAAAGGCAAAGATTTCTTAATTCCACCTTCTTGAAATTCACGTCTGCAATTCCTTTCAATTTGGACCAGTTTAAATTTTGTTTGTTTTCCAAACCTTAAATTTCTAGGGAGTGTCAAAAAGTGGAGTTTATGTGGGTAAGGGATAAAAATATCACAAACAATTACACTGCATCACCTACTTGCACTGTTAGAATTTTTATGCATTAACTTACAAGAGAAAAGACCTTTTCTTCAGCCTATTTTCTTCTCTACCACATATTTTTGTCTTGCGAAGCTCAATTTCCCAGAAAAGCACCATTTTGTCATTATTTCTGATTTGGCTGACAATTGCTCTGTCTGGTTATGTGAGGATGTAACAATACCCCATCAATAATTCATATTTTTTAGCTGACCCAAGTTCATAAGCTGATAAAAATTCATATCACTCCATGAAGATAAACAACCAAATAAGCCATGCATTTCATACATGAAATCCATGCCAATACAGGAAGGGTGAGAGTAAATAAATAATACAGCTTGCAAATGTATTTGGGCAGTTACAGTATTTGATATTCAAATGATTCCTATTCTAACATCTCTTCTAGACCTGACAATAAATCCCAGGTTAGTAAAAAGAGGTTTTTAAAGGATTTCCTCTTCATCATTATGTAAAATATGGTGATGCCCAGCAGAGCATAATGGAATCAAAGGTACATTATTCTAACAACTTTTGTAAAAGGCCATTAGGTGTTACTACATGCAAAATTTGAAATCTATATGCCTCATTGTTTGTCAGAATATTTTTATAGATTTTTTGTTATTTCTACGTAAATTAGGGTGTGCTCAGGTAGAGCTCATAATTGGACCCAAGGGTCATTATTCTAACAGCATTGTCAGTGATGCTACATGCAAAATATGAAACCTTTATACCCTGTCATTTGTTTCCACATAAAACAATTTGAATCTTTCTTATGCCTTGGGAACCAAAGCTTTTGACAGAATTCATTTAATATTAACAACTGTTGTAGAGCTACAACCAATGAAAATCCCTGTCAAGTTGTCACCTTTTTGGCAAAATGGTTAGGGGTAGATGTTCAAAGAAGTTCTGGAAGAATGTTGGACAATGATCAAGTGTTCACAATAGCTCACATGTGCTCAGGTGAGCTAATAAAACTCAAAACTGTTGACAATTATCTTAATACAATTTTACATACAGACATAAATGTATAAAGTAAATAAAATATGAATTTCATAAATGGTCGTTTCATGAATTCTGAGAAAAACATTTTAAAAAAGAGAGAAGTATTTCAAAATGGTGTGCACCATTAGACTTAAACATGTCAAAATAAAAAGGTCAAATGAGGTGTAAAACCTGTCAATTTTGACCTTCAAAGCTAGGAATAATTTGATGATTAATATCAAGAATCAACATTATGATTTATTCAAACTAAGTATACTCAGATAGTGTAATTTTTCACATTATGCTGGTACAATTCTTGATGAACTCTTGGCAAGAGCATTTAATGGGATTCATAGGATTTCTAAAAGGCAATCTTTGAACTTTGAAAAAAAAATATGATAAATCTACTTCTAAATTATTTACTAATAAATATGTTAATTTCTTTTTGGTTGTACTACATCAATGATGATCGTATTTGAGAAATATCAAGCCATTAACGCTTATTAACCATGGCATGCACAGGGTTAAAGAGGAGGAGAATAACTATAAATTTTCTTTATCTAAAACAAACTCAGGTTTAAGATCAGGCCACTAACCTGGACTGACAGTAATGGCCTCAGCAAACTGCTCTCGCCATGATGATGTTCCTACCACCAATGACACGTTGGCCTTCTTCAACAGTTTGTCTACCACACTCTGAAAGAAGATAAGAAGATCTTAGACATGGATGCCCCTGCTCAAGTGCTTGTCACATGACCTTCAGTTGTGACCTTGAACTTGGGAGTATTGAAAAGAACTTAAAGCATCAAACTAGTACTCTTCAAGGGGAACAACTGAACCAAGTTTGTTTGAAATCAATCGAATAATGTAGACGACATGCTCCGGACAAGAATTGGACACAAACATCCACCCACACCTAATGCACATGTTTTTTTGCTTATCTGCTTCTTAACCCATTCAAACAAAAACTTACTTTTTCACATATCCCTAAGGAAAACAGTTTAAGAAAACACACTGGAAAATGAAGAAAGAGCATATGACAAGCTATTTCTTCATTCCCCACAATTTTTTCTACAAAGGCAAACATTTTATCAATTGTTGACATGCAACTTCTTCTAATTTTGACTATGGCAGTTTAAATTTTGTTGTATGGCAATGGGTTATCTGGTGAGCCCTTGTCGACATGCATAAGCACTTATAGGGGCATTTATAGAGCATCCAAATCCTCGGATTCCAAGTGGTTGGCTATCATAGGTAAAAACTCTCAGTAAAAGATTGTTACTGGTCTGTAGATTCACAAGGCTATTGATTCTATAGAAACCTATAACTGTTGATAGATATAGATTCTATCTATATATCCCATGTCTCTCAGTTTATTCTACTCACAATGGAGAAGAATCAGTAAATCTCTTCTAAGTGACAGGCAAATGAATTCAATTTCTGTGTGAATTGTAGAGTTCTTACAGAAAGTAGTGCAACTATCAGATGAGTGACATTTTTGTGGAACTGTCCCTTACTTGTTGCTATCAGAAAAGTGCAATTTTTGTCAAGCTGGTTTTTTAACCTGTTCCAATAAATTAGTTGTTTTTTGACACACCCCAAGAAAAACATTTGGGGAAACATTGTGTAAAATGGAGATATTGCTTGCAACAAGCAAACTCTTCATCTTCAGAATATTGAAAAAAATCTAAAAATTTATTAACTTTAGATTGTGTCTGCAACTCCTTTCAATTTGGGCCAGTCTATTTAAATTTCTTTGTGTGGTAATGGGTTAATATTGATAGCCAAGTCATACCAAATGTTTTTCTCCCACTTTATCACTTGTTATGCTGTCTAGAATCCCTTTTAACCCATTCCAACACAAGAAAATTTTAGACTGGTCCAAATTGAAAGAAGTTGCAGACACAATTTCAAGTTGATGGAATTTTTTTTTTTTTTTTTTTCTTCTTTTGGGATAGAAAATATTGTGGATAATGAAGAAATTGCTTGTTACAAGCAATTTCTTCATTGTCCACAATGTTTTCCAAAGCTTTTATCTTGTGGGGCGTAAAAAGGAGGGCTTGAGTTGGAATGGGTTAACTTTGGTCTGAATTCAAACAAGGTGCAGACAATAATATTTCAGTTCATGAACAATTTACATTCTTGTCTTTTGGGTAGAATCATTAAGGATGATAAAGCAGTTGGTTGATATACAAGCAATTTCTTCATTTGCCACAGTGTAATATTATATATAAATTCCCAACTTGTTTGTTTGCGGGTAGTAAAAAGGTTGGACTGTTTGGGAATGGGTTAAGGATACAGAACTCACTGAGTCATTTGGAACAGATTATGTATGTAAAGTAGACATACTAACAATGAGTGGCTCTTTACCTGTATACCATCAAGTGTATAACATTCGTTCCAGATGACATTAATGAAAAGTCCATATCTCCACCCTGAATTACCAAAGGTACATTAATTTGATTAGCTCATCAAGAGTTTCATTGAGTTGTATCATCCATCAAAGCTCAGAAAGATATGCTAAAATCTGTCAGCATCTTTAAGTGAATCAACAGTGGTTGGACAAATGGTATTCAAGGAAATTCCATTTGTTATTACATTCTAAGACACAGTACTATACCTTAGATTTACTGTGATAAGATCACATTAGCTAACTTAGATACAAGTACCGTCCTTGAACCAAATCCTGTTCAGCTTGAGATAAAAAGCTTTTACAATTAAGAGTAACATGTTCCACTCTAAATACCAATGTACTTTTCCTGAAGCTAAGTTTACTTTCATGAAAATTATGTTGCATGCAGGTTTTCTAGATTCTAAATTAGGAACTTAAATCTTTCAGAATATTAAATACAGTATTTTCCCAATTCTACAAAAGTTACACGAACATGTCAATAAATATAGTGTTCGTAATTTTCCATGGTCATGCTGATTACAGGATATTCGTGTTTTGATAGGAGGTACATATAGACATAATGTGCAGTCTGATCTTGGTCTACACCACCTGCATATCCGTTCCAAGCCAGAGGTAACAAATATCAACCCACAATTGGTACTTCAAGACATCAATGGGTCAATGTGAAACAGTTATAACTACATATATGTCTATAGGCAGTTACAACTGTTTTGCCCTGACTCATCAATGTGCTTTCAGCCCAATGAAATTTGTAATTTCTTGTTCAGCATGATAGGATTAATCCTTTCCTGTTTTTAAAAATTTTAGACTGGACCAAATTGAAAGAGGTTACACTAGACAACAATGAAAATTGGATGCAATTTGAAATGAAACCACCCAATGTGGTAAAAAATATTGAGGAAAGAGGAAAAATTGCTTTCTACAGTAAAGGGATAATAACATAATAGACAGAATTTCATGAAACTAATCTTTAAAGCTGCAAATGTTTTAAAGTCCAAATAAATTTTAATTGCATAAATGTCAATAGGGCCACATGACAATGTGAGACACAAGATCTGATCTGATTTCACTAATCTTGCTTATAGGTCTGTCTTTGTTATAACAGATCTATATTAAGACTTGTCAAACAGGTTTGAGTTACCACATTTGGTTGCATTTATGTAACCGCATTGAAGTTCATTTGAGTAACCATATTGAAGTTCTTTTGAGTGACCACATTTTTGTGCATTTGAGTGACCACATTTTTGTGCATTTGAGTGACCACATTGAAATTCATTTGAGTAACCACATTTGAGTTGCCACATTGAAGTTCATTTGAGTAACCATATTTGAGTGCATTTGAGTAACCACACTGAAGTTCATTTGAGTAACCACTTTGAGCTTATTTGAGTGACCACATTGATGTTCATTTGAGTGCCCACTTTGAAGTTCTTTTTAGTGACCCATTGAAGTTCATTTGAGTGACCACATTGGTCTTAAACTCAATCTTATTTGCGTAGAGAAGATGTTCAGTTAGGGATATGGTTATTGAATATTTGAACAATATCTAAGACAGGTCTATCAATTTCTAGTATCTTAACCCTTGTCATGTTGAGTAAAATTCTCTTTAGAAGTGCATCAAGATCAAAGGGCTGACAGTACTAGATGTAATCATTGTGGGTTAATAATTCTTTTGAAAATGTTTGTCATAAAAGATTCTGGCTTAAAAGGGAAAGGCAGGAGGTGTATTATGTGCAGGCTGATATTTTCCTATACCTCCTGCCAAAACAGGAATATTCTGGGTTCAGTATGACAAGGGTTAATTAAACACACTAAAAATATGAAGGCCAAGGTGGCCATAAATGGCTCACCTCCTTCTTTAGTAAACATTGAAACAGAAAACAGAAACATCACAGCAGATCTCATTTACCCCTTGTCATGCTGGACCAAGAATATTCCTGTTTTGGCAGGAGGAATAGACAAAGATCAGCCTGCACATAAGTGCGATCTGATAATGGTCTACACCTCCTGCCAAAACAGCCAGAGTTGTTTAAATAATCAATTTTCAAAAGAAATCTTGACCCTCATTAAGGCCTACCAGTGCTGTCAGTCCTTTTATTTTAAAGCAATTCTGTATGGGATTTTTAATTCAGCATGACAAGGATTAGGACACAAGCAGTACACAAACTGATCAAATTGAGCACAGATTCAGTCTTCTTCATTTTTCGTTCTCCTATGGAACCGCCTCATTTTCAGAAGGGTTCATTCTTTTGATCTGACAAAACATTATGACAAAGTTTCACAAAAATTGAGCCATAACTGTGGCTTTAACTGTGTAAACAGTGAACTTGCCATAAAGAGCATTCCCATTTCATCTAGGTTTTAATTCTTATGACCAAACAAACATTCTGAGCTTGTTGTGCTCAGGTGAGTTAAAAAATATTCAAACTACTTCTTTCTGTCAGTGGAGGAAATCCTAGACACATATTTATAAATGAACAGAAAGATAAACAGAAAGATCATATAATATAATATTGTACATACATCATATATATTTGAAATATGATCGAGACCCTTTCACAAACCATATAAAAGTTTTGAACTATCTTCAAGGATTCAAACATAAAAAAAAACTTTGCAAAGAAAGGCAGTTGAAACTTCAAAGTTTTAACAAAACATAGACAGGTCAAAATAAATACAAATGATTATTGAATAAAAAATATTCAAAAATGAGAGCTCATTAGCTTTCATTTCTTTTTCACAGAAACTATGTGTAATTTTTGAAACAATAAGACCCTTGCAATGAAAAGTCCGTATATTGTATTTGGTTTATTGTTAACATAACAAAATGCATCTGAGTCTAGCACTGCAGAGAAAATTATTGCCTGCAAAAGCAATAAAAATTGGGGGGAAAATTCTTGGAGACTTTCTCCCAACATTCTGCTCCGAGAATTAATTATTATTGTTACTTTAGTGACAAGCCTGACAACTCTATTCAATAATAACACATCATCCAGCAAACATTCTCCCAACTTATTTCGGATCTAAACAGCATATTTAACCCTAAACCAAGCAATCAACATGCATGTGCCATCATTTTCAGAAAGAAAGTTTTTCTTTCATTTTTTAATACCACATTGATCAATTTTAAAGGCTCCACTGCTCAAGTACCAATGTCAAAAATTTTTCACTGATAGGAATCCTGAAAACTTTGTTTAAAATGTTTACAGACCCCTCTATGGGTATTTTCAGAAAAGGTCACAACTTTATATCAAAAGCACAATGCCAGACAAAAACAAATATAAATTTTCAAAATTATCTTATCTTGCCACCATAAATTAATTTTGAAACTTACTTCAGTTTTCTGCTAAGTACTCCTTTTTATACCCCACTTGAGACCTATTCTAAAATTATTTGGAGATGGACTGTAAACAATTTTCATGAAGATTTCAGTATTCTTTTTGGTGAGAAATTTTGTCCATATGAGAGCCATAAGGCCTTTAAAAGTCATATTACTTAGTTACGAGATTCACCTGCTTCATAGGTTTTACCTATGCTAGGATGTAAATCTGATCATACCATTTAATCCTTGTCATACTGATTCCAGATAATTCCTGTTTTGACAGGAGGCATTATCAAGGACCAGCCTGCTCATATGTGGTGGTCTTATGAATATATATTATTATCCTCCTATACTCAGTGTTTAAAGCCTTTTATGCCTTAATAAATAGAGAAGTACAAATGAAGTATTTTCAAATATTGACATAGTATTGAAAACATTTCTAGCCTAATAACTAATCGATTCAAGCCAAATAAACTCCTAGGAATGATTTCCATTACCATATTTATTCTACTAATCACCAATATTCAAAAAACCCTAACCCCCTAAAATACTGCAAAGATGCAGCCATTTTTCGCCATTTTCAGTAATAATAGGTGATTCTAATAAACACCCAGTGCACCCCTTTCTATGAGTGAAAATCAACCAATCATTAATTGACGTATTTGGATGAAATAAGATAATATTTGATTTAAAATCTATTAGGTAAGCAATGTATTCCAATCAAAACATTTAAATAATCATTGTCACGACCGTCATTCAACTTGAATTGCCTAGAATTTGATTTTGAAATCATTTATATTTATCAAGATCAATTAAAGACTAACTGATGAGCCAGCAAAGTTTTGTAGGCGTCATTCTCTGGACAAGCACAATTTTAGTGTTTGACCTTGAGCTTTGACCTTGAACTTGAAGCTATCCAAAAAATTCAAATTACACATGATGGAGAATAATTGTGCAAATTTATTTTAAAATCCATCCATAATTGTAGGAGAAATGCTCTTGACAATGACAATTTTAGTGTTTGACCCTGAGCTGTGACCTTAACATTAGAACTATCTAAAAAATTCTTATAATGGCACATCTACTCATGATGGAGAATAATTGTGCAAAGTTATTTTCAAATCCATCCATAAATGTAGGAGTAATTGTCCAGACAAACACAATTTTAGTTTTTGACCTTGAGCTGTTACCTTGACATTAGAACTATAAAAAAAATCTTTCAAATGGCACATCTAATCATGATAGAGAAAGAATAATTGTGCCATGCTATTTTGAAATCCATCCTTAAATGTAGGAGAAACTGTCCGGACAAATTCGGACTAACTAACGCACTAATGCCCATACACTGACTTGTCATAGTGACAACTATAATGTCTCGCCCACTGCAAGTGGGCTCAACAATAAAACTAGAGCTGTTGCCCTCAAGGGCTGACGAGAATACCCCCCACACCGCTAAAAAGGCTTTTCTATGAAGGAGTGGAATTTGAAGGGGCATTTTATGACCCCTTTTTAAGTAGGAGTGGAAAAGTAGCAATTGTGTATGTAATTATGTTTTCAGCTTCCCCCCCCCCAGATCGCGTCTTTCTTTTGCAAGTCTCTCTCTCCAACACTTCTGACCCTTGAAAGCTATGTACCAAGTATTAGAGAGGACGGAATTGTTCAGTTAATTGTTACTGTAAATGACTTACAGCGTTTTGATGTCAAACATGTATATATATACAAGATGATGTTACTTACCAAATTTGGTAACTCCCCTTATGGTTACTGAGTTTTGCAATTTTAAATTTTGACTACTCCCCCCCCCCCCATTAAAAAGTTCAAAATGGCATAACTCTGAAACTAACGACTGGATCAAGATGAAAATTGCAGGTGCACAACTTCATATGATAAGAAACAACCTGATAAAATTTCAGCAAAATTGGTCAAAAAATGTGGGAGGAGAAGAGGACACAAAATTATGTCCCCTCCCCCCCATTAAAAAGTTCAAAATGGCATAACTCTGAAACTAACGACTGGATCAAGATGAACATTGCAGGTGCACAACTTCATATGATAAGAAACAACCTGATAAAATTTCAGCAAAATTGGTCAAAAAATGTGGGAGGAGAAGAGGACACAAAATTATGTCCCCTCCCCCCCCATTAAAAAGTTCAAAATGGCATAACTCTGAAACTAACGACTGGATCAAGATGAAAATTGCAGGTGCACACCTTCATATGATAGGAAACAACCTGATAAAATTTCAGCAAAATTGGTCAAAAAATGTGGGAGGAGAAGAGGACACAAAATTATGTCCTCTCCCCCCCATTAAAAAGTTTAAAATGGCATAACTCTGAAACTAATGACTGGATCAAGATGAAAATTGCAGGTGCACAACTTCATATGATAGGAAACAACCTGATAAAATTTCAGCAAAATTGGTCAAAAAATGTGGGAGGAGAAGAGGACACAAAATTATGTCCACGGACGGACGGCCGGACAGACGGACGGACGGACGGACGGACGGACGGACAACCTGATTCCAGTATACCCCCCCATAACTTCGTTGTGGGGGGTATAACTATATATATTGAAAAAAGTTTAGTGTTAATCATCCAGATAAATGGCAGAATCCAAAAGGCCTACGTTTTTAGGTAAAAAAACCCCAAAAAACAAGAACTATCTATAACTATGAAAACATCTACAAGTTTTATCTTATTTCTTGTCTTGAAATTCTTTCCTCAGTAATGAGAAAAAGCCAAGAAATGATTAATATGAATTGCTATGAATTAGGATTAAGAGATTTGAGTAAAACAGACAAATCTTAGAATGAGGAAAGAAAGACCTTTACAGTGGACACTCCCTGTTTAGCGCCATGAAAAGAAGACATAACAAAGTTATACAAAGTTAGAGTTTTTCAACGCTTATAGGTTTAAATAGCTGGTTATATTCAGTAAAAGGCTATAAAATTAGTATAAGATTAAAATACTCATATAAAACACTTATTCTTGTGATTTTTATGCCCTTGCATCAAAAGATTGGGGGCATATTGTTTTACCGTTGTCCTTCGGTCCGTCATTCAGTCTTTCCGTCTGTCGGTCTGTCTGTCTGTCTGATAGACTTAACCAAAAAACTTAACATTGCCAATTACTACCAGCCTATTCAAGATACAATGCTCATATTTGGCATAATTACACATCTCCAAAATACGCATCTCCTCATGCCAAGGTCAAGTGATAAGGTCAAGGTCACATACCAAGGTCAAACACAAAAAAATTTCCTTGTCGCTTTCACTAAAATACTCTATTAAAACTCAAGTAAAAGTCAACAACACTTTTATTGTTAACCCATTCCAACTCAAGCCCTCCTTTTTACGCCCCACAAGAAAAAAACTTTGGAAAACATTGTGGACAATGAAGAAATTGCTTGTTATAAGCAATTTCTTCATTATCCACAATGTTTTCTATCCCAAAAGACGAAAAAAATTAAAATTCCATCAACTTGAAATTGTCGTCTGCAGCTTCTTTCAATTTGGACCAGTCTAAAATTTTCTTGTGTTGGAATGGGTTAAGTCCTGTTGTGGGGGCATTGTGTTTCACAAACACATCTTGTCTTTAAAAGAAATGAGAATGATATTTTCAATAATGAAAGAAATGAAGAACCGTGAAAATTCTTGTGTGACGATATCTCCTTGGAGACCAATGTGTCTGTATATTGTAAAAAATTGAACACCTGGCACGCTAACTCATACATTAAGATTGTGGCACCACCTTACCATAAGTAATGGAATTGCCTTAATTTTTGTATCAGTGATAAGAAATCAAAGAAAGCCAGGGCTTCATCCATCAATCAAGGCAACAGGGATACAAGTCTAACAATATCAATGCTAGTTTTACGTCGAACTTCTTGTCTTTCAAAAATTGATCGAACATTGTAACAGGTGAATTGATTTTCTCTCTCTCCTTCTGCATGTACAGAACTGATGGTGATGATACGCAATGTTGCGTTGGTCAACTTATCAGACATTTACAAATTCATTTTGACTGTGATGCAGTGTTTCAGAATTTCTAATTCCCCGCCTTTAATTTCAAATCCAAATGTAGAACTAAAATTGACTGTTGGCTTTTTAAGATCAAACACCGAAGTTTATCAATGGTCACTGTTCTAATAATCACCCAGGCGATTGTTTGAATAAATACCGTATTTGTTAGATATCATTTTTAGTATATGTGTAAACATGGATATCTAAATATAGATAATAGAGATCTCAACACAGATTTTTTTCAGGCTTTTCGTTTCAAAGAAATAATAGTAAAACCCTTGAGTGAAACATTATGTCCTCAGTTTATGTCACACTTCACACAAGCGTTTATTCCATTTTATTTGAAGTTAAGCTTCAAAATATAAAAGGAAAAGTTTTAACCAATCTCCGTTCTAAATTATCAGGGTTGAGACTTTGATATCTGAGAGTTTCACTGCTAATAATTCATCTGACTTTTAACACACGTCTTTGTTATATGCATTAATAGTCTCTAACCAATTGAAAAGTGTAAGTTTAACCAGTATTTAATGAGCAGCTGGATGGTTTGACATTAAATAAAAGGATGAAAGACAGGTTGAAGCATAAGCATGATGGTTAAAGTTACACCATCTGCTGCATCATAAATGAAGGACAGTGAGTGGCATGACCCTGAAAAAATAGAACACGAGCCAATTCACAGGTAGACACATATAAACCAAAAGGGGGAATCGTAGAAAATTTGAATTAATTTCTATCAAAACTGTAGGACTTTCACACAAAAAGTAGAGGCAATTAATTCAGTCCCTGCATTTCTTTACAGAGCTAAATTTACTGACATGGAGGCAGGCTTTTAGTCAGACATCACTTAATGGACAGGACCATTTTCTATATTTAGCTTATAGTGAAATTGGACTCATGATGGATGCGATACCATGACATTAGCCCAATTATGGAGTCTAAAGGTTGTAGGTCATTTGGTTTCTGAGTTAGAGCAAGGAGACAGTTTTCAACCAAAGTTCATTTGTGACCTTGAGCTTTGATAACACAATAGGGCAGTTCCTTAGGACATTGGCAATAATTGTGCAAAGTTTTACTATTGTAGGTCAATTGGTTCTTCAGTTAAGCATGAAACAAAAATGTTTACGGATGGACAGATGAATAGGCAGACAGACATATAGTATAACCAATATACCCCCCCCTACTTCACAGGGGGTATAATTACAAAACAATGGAAGTATCAGTCTGATGCACAAATAGAAATCATCCAAGGTTGAGACTCATATTGTGGCAAGTTTCAGTTAATCCCAATTGAATCTGCAGGAGTTACACACACATACAGATGGAAGACCTAATAATTATTTCAACATAATACCACCTTCCGGCACATAAAAATCAAAAGATGAGAATATTTCTAAAATAAGTACAGGTAATCTTGATTATCTTTGTATCGATCAGTCTTTCACTCTCATTTCTAGAGATCTATAGAAAAGTTTGTTTACTATTGCAGCTGCATCCAATTGTCTCTTAATATATTTAGGATAACTTTTTGACAGGCATTTGTTTGGTTAAATATTCCTTTATTAGATTTACTGCAATTGGGGGATCAGTTTCTATAGACAATTGTCTTTATTGTATACTATAACATTGTCTGCATCTGTAACCTTATTTCAAAGGATACTGCTGCCAACTAGGTGATGTCACAATTTTGTACAAAGTCAAGTTGTACACAACACAAAGGAATCAGAGGAACAGCACAATAAATTGAACAGAGGCGACTGACCAAAAATAGAGAGAGATTTATGATTTTATGATAGATAAAGATAATATAGCCAGTTTTATTTAAACCCTTGTCATGCTGAATAAAATCCTTTAACCCATTACCAGACGACAAAATTAAAGACAAGTCCAAATTGAAAGCAGTTGAAGACAACAATTTGACGCTGATAATATTTTAGATTTTTCTACTTTCTTTATAGAAAACATCATGTAAAATGCAGAAATTGCTTGTGACAAGCAATTTCTGCATTTTACAAGATGTTTAATTTCCCAATCATTTTTCTTGAGGGGCGTCCAAAGGCATCACTGTGTAGGAATGGGTTAAAGATGCACTATATAATCAAAGGACTGAAAGCATTGGAAGCATTAGTTGTGAGTCATTCATATTTCTTTGAGAATTGATTTTATAACCATTTCTAGCTGGCTTGAATAAAGGACAAATAAAAGGTGTAGACAAAGATCAGACTTCACATATGTGCGGGCTGGTCTTTATCTACACTTCCAGCCACAATATTATGGGTTCAGCATGACAATGGTTATTATTGAAAAGTTTATAAGTAAACAGAGTAGTCGTCCAAGTGTGTGTCCATATAATGGCAGACACTAGTTTTTGTACTAATACTTCATTGCATATAATTTAAGAGCATGTGTATATAAATACAGAAAATTCAGAAAGAATGGATAATTCCAGTGAAATGTGGCTGAAATCGAGTCAGTAGTTTTCAAAGAGATCCTAAAAGGTGGACAGATTCACAGGTGCAAGACAGATATAATACTATGTGAGCTGCTAGCGGCAGAGCTAGGAATGTTGGAAAGAAATGAAAATGCATCAAGTACCGTATTAAACAAAATTTCACCTTAGAATAAAATTACCAAATCTTGCATTACTCATAAATAGCAAAAATATATAACATGTTAGCCTAGATTTTCTCTTACTGTTATATTCTTCTGTTGCTTAAACTGTCGCTACATGAATTACCCTGAATTTCGATATTAAACTAAATATTTCCATTGCACTAAATCATTTCAACAGCATGTTGAGATATTTAAAACATTAAAAAAAAATTAAGTACACACTAAATTCTGCAATTTTCGAAGAAATTTCTTCTTTTCATTATATGGCAGAATTGAATTTATTCAAACCATGAATTATCCTGTCAATGTCTTTGAATTTGGACCAGCCTTAACCCTTTCCTTATTTGCAAAATTTCAGATCTGCCCAAATTCAAAGGATTTACAGACGACAGTATGAAATTGATTTAATTTGAAAAACAATTGTTCAATAAGATAGAAAATATTTTGGAAAATGAAGAAATTGCTTGTTACAAGCAATTTTTCTTTCTCCACAATATTTTCTCAAGTATAAAATCACAGGGACGTAAAAACAATATTGATGTCTGATAATGGGATTAATCTATCACCAGACTGACAAATTTTTAGAATTGTACGAATTCAAAGAAGTTTTCAGGTGATAAAATCTAAACAATCTTTGCCAATAGGGGGAAAATGTAGATAATGAAGAAACTGCTAGTGACAAGCAATTTGTTCATTTTCCACAATGTTTTCCAAAGGTTTTTCCTTGAAAGGCGTAAAAAAGTGGGATTTTGATGGAAAGGAGTTTATTTGGATCAATGTGAAAACTGCATGTCTAAAACTTAAACAGTTTAATTTTAACGCCCCTGATATGATACATCCAATGTCAGAATGCAGACTTCAATACATATGTATCTCTTCAAGGGGGAAAAATCCTAGTAAAAGAATAATTAGAATATAAATTTGATATATGTACATTTTGTCTGGGGGATGAACATTTCAATAACCAAATACCAGACAATACTTTGGACTTGACCAAATTGATAGAACTATACAAAATCACAATTGTTGGATTGTTGACTCTACCTCTGACATTTGGTAGTTCAACTGCTGTAATAAACATTATCATTTTGTAAAACATGAAGTCAGGGACATAAAATAATCAAAGTACTGAAAAGTACTGTAAGCTAGCAAAGCTTTGTTTTGTTCAGTAATCTTCTTCTTCAAGCGATATCACGATAAAGAAACGATGTTATAGTAAACAAGAAGTTAACCCATTCCAACACAATCCCTCCTTTTACGCCCACAAGAAAAAAATTGTAGAAAACAATGTGAAAAATGAAGAAATTGCTTGTTACAAGCAATTTCTTCATTTTCAACATTGATTTCTACATAGAGAGATAAATGTGTAAGATTTTTCAACAATTTGAAATTGTTGTCTGCAACTTCTTTTGAGCACGATGTACTCAAGTGAGCAAAAACTAACTAGGAGATAAACTTGCAATATTCCTGAAATACATAAGAACTACTTTTTATGGCATACGCATTTCATGGATTAAGTGGTAAAGCCTCCTGTGGCAGTTTGCAATCGTTGAACTTTGAGACAACCTCAAAATTTTGTTTGTTAACTTTAGCTATCAAAGCTTACGCTTTGCTAGCTAAAAAGCAAATTGTTAATCTTAATTTGGTGACCAAAAATGTTATTGTATGGGAATGAGTTAAGATTTTTCCCAATTCAATTGATTGATTGATTGATTGGGGTTTAACGCCGTTTTTAACAGTATTTCAGTCATATCGCGGCGGCTGGAGCACCTAACAATGGATTCCTGGTATTTCTCACACCAGTACTACCACTACATCCTTTCCTAGCCCCCAGCTGCTATCCCACATAGGTCTACGATTATCGACCCATTGGTGAGAGACAAATAGTCATCCCAATTCAAAACAGCGCTAAGTAAGATGAGAAACATCTCTAACATATCTAAGACCCGAGACTAAAACTCTTAGACTAGACAGAATGACGGATTAATCAAAGAAATTTCTTTACTAGAGAATTTTTCTACTTCAAAATCAGATTTTTACTTGGCATAGTGTATAAACTAGTCTACATTGTTTCATTTTTCACCAGTCACAAGAGCTTCAAAAGGCACAAGATTAAGAAGAGCTTCAAAAGGCATCTTCAGAAATAAAGTATCTGAACACAGTTTCTGTCAAAATAATGATTCTAGACAGATTCATGTTCAAATCCATGCTCAAAGATGTTGCATACAATATTTTGATGTGCATGTATTTTCTTTTTTTTGCTTGAAGCATCCATAATACTTAAGAAATGTTGTAAGAGGGTGTTATGTCCTTGTCATATTGAACCCAGACTTATTCCCGTTTTGGCAGGAGGTTTAAAGAATATCAGCCGGCGCATTTTTGCAATTTGATCTTAGTCTAAACAACTAGTGTTTGTCCCTTTCAAGTCAAATATTCATGAGTATACACACAAATGAGCACCTATTTAACCCCAATGGGTTCAATTTAGAGAAAAAGAAGGGAGGTAACTCATGCAACAAAGATAATCCATCAAGAATCCCTTGCAATAATCGTGTAATAAGGGAGATATCTCAAGCAAAAATGTCTCCTAGTAATAAAAGAACATCACTGAGAAAACAAGAGCCATTTGGGACGGATTATGCTCCCCGAATAAGGCTTTTGTCACAGAAGTATATGCCATTATTAGACTAAAAACTTTTTATTGAATGCAACTATACTTTTAGAGTTCAGTTCACAAGAAATTTGTAAGTTCGACAAACATTGAAGGAAACTGTTTGGCTTCACAGGCCTGATTCTAGTAAAATTCAATATCATTATATGGTAAAGGGTTAAATATTTTACCATCACTATCCAAGTTATCAATGAAAAATGTCTCCATACAAAAAATGAAGACTCTAACTTGAGTAGTCTTGCAGAAACAATAGACTGATTTATTTTAGAAAAGGATATATACAAAATGTAAAGCTACATGGCATTAAGCCCCCTTTTAGCATGGTAAGGCTCATTGGGTCAAACATTGAAATAAAAATTACCTAGAGCTTTAAATGAACTAAATTTACGTAAAGTAACAAGAAATTTTGGCAATTAGTGAAGGAGGAATATTTGAAAATTAGTGACCTTGACAATTTGACCTTGACCAATGACCTTGAACTTAGTACCAACAGAAAGTCATGTCATAAGCAATGCACATGTAAAATATGAAGGCTATATCACTTACAATTATTTACTTATGGGAGATGTTAAAGTTAAAATTTTCGAAATTTTGACATTGAGAAATGACCTTGACCTTAACAGATGACCTTGAACCTCATACCAACAGAAAGGTCATGTCATAAGCAATGCACATGTAAAATATGAAGAGTGTGTCACTTACCATTGTAAACTTATAGACAATGTTAAAGTTAAGCTTTTCAAAATTTTGAATTTGAGAAATGACCTTGAACTTGACAGATGACCTTGAAATTAGTACCAACAGAAAGTCCATGTCATAAGCAATGCACATGTAAAATATGAAGGCTATATCACTTACCACTGTATACTTATGGGCTCTGTTAAAGTTAATTTTTTTGAAATTTTGACCTTGAGAAATGACCTTGACCTTGACAGATGGCCTTTAACTTAATTCCAACAGAAAGGTCATGTCATAGCAATTCACATGTGAAATATGAAGGCTATATCACTTACCATTGAAAACTTATAGACAATTAATGTTAAAGTTAAAATTTTAAAATTTTGACCTTGAGAAATGACCTTGATCTTGACAGATGACCTTGAAATTAATACCAACAGAAAGTTCATGTCAAAAGCAATGCTCATGTGAAATATGAAGGTTACATCACTTAACATTGTAAACTTATAGACAATGTTTAAGTTAAGATTTTCTAAATTTTGATCTTCAGAAATGACCTTGACCTTGAATGATGACCTTGCACTTGGTACCAACAGAAAGGGTTTGTCACAAGCAATGCACATGTGAAATATGAAGACTTTATCTGTAACCAATCAAAAGTTAATGGCAATTTAAGTTTTTGCGGGAAAAAAGACAATTAACATAAAGGTAATAACATTAAGGCCCCTTTTCCCATGACCCTTTTTTTTTAAACGAAAATTCCCCTTAGTTTAAGGCCAAGGGGATCTGATTAGCTACTCAAATATGAAATTTCATGAAATTCTAACTATAAGTCTTGGAGAAATTGGCAAAAAAAATAGTTTTTGCATTAAGGCCCCTTTTTCCATGACGCAGCCTTGAAATAAGAATCAAAGGACTGAAAGTCCTGAGAGCGGTTTTGCTGATTTCTCAGTAACCGCGCTCAATAATGCGAGCATATTTCATCAATATGAGTGAGTAAATCGTACACCTAAGTAGGAGGGGCAGCTGGAGGCTCGATAAGGATGTAGTGGTAGTATTGGTGTGTGAACTACCAGGAATCCATGGTTAGGAGCTCCAGCCGCCCCGATATAACTGAAATACTAATAAAAGTTGCGTTAAAGCCTATTCAATCAATCATGACACGTTACTGTTTACCGAAATCGCTATTTTGAATTAATTGCAACGTTTTCTTCTTAAGTGCGTGAAAATTTGGGGTTGGGTGGTAAAAGGTTAAATGAGAAAAGGTCGAGAAATCAAAGCTAACATTCCATTCTTTTTATGTTGAACATATTATTATCACAAATGAAGTAGTTACGTTTCAAAGATTTAGTCAAATTTGAGAAGCTATATAAAGGGTGTTTTATTCGATGGGGTTAATAGGCGCTTCAATCGCCTCTATAACAGGGTTGTAACGTGTTACATATACTGTGTATGCAGGGTGTAAATTTGCCCAGCCCTGTCAGGTCAAATCACTAACAGACAGTTTACATGTATTCGCTTAATCCACCAACCACTGACCTATATTCTACAGTTTACATGTATTCGCTTACTCCACCAACCACTGACCTATATTCTATCTTGAAACGCGATGAAATTATTTCTCTCATTTTAACAATTCATAAGACAATTTACCAAGGATTTATTAAGTTTTAAACCATTTTCCTGGATATTCATGACTAAAAGGAGGCTGTTGGCTTTAAACAAGTAAGTTATTTTCTTCGTCAGCGATGAAACAAGATGGAGGCGATCATATAGATTTTCACTTCACATTAATGAGCATGCTCGGAAATGATCGGAAATTTTTTGAGAACTTGTTTCCGGTTGATCAATATGAAATACCGGTTTTTCCTAAAAAAAAAAAAGCTAAAAATCAAAAACAGGGTTCATACAGACAAGGCCAAGTAAAATTCAAGGACTTTTCAAGGACAAATCTAACCATTTTCATGGACTTATTATTGAGTAATACAAAAGTGCCAAAGACCGATAATTAGTTTACCTGCCAGCCAATCAAGTGCCAATCTGCACATGACCCTAATTTGCAGTTAGCAATAGTTTGAACTTGACCAAACTTTGGGTATCGAGTTTTGTAAACTATTTTTAATGGAGGATCGGCTTGATTTACACACGTTTTAAGTCTTATAAAAATGGGCATCTAATACTGTGCCAATTTAAATTGCCGTTACTCGTGAAACAAATTTCTTTTCCTATAATATGGGATGCGTATATAAATTGAGACATGAACAGACTTCAGTTGCCGTTCGTATAAAGTCGGAATAGCTCAGCACAGCGCTTTTATGGAATTATTTGTCACAAGTGAGCACGTGAGACTGGATTTGAACTTTGTAAAAAAAAGAGTCACATCGTTAATATATGTTTTATAGTTTTCATTCACGATAAGAAACGTACGGGGTAGCCGATATAATTGAAACCATAAGTGGAAATCTGCAGAATGCAGATAATTTGAATATAAACGAAAACAACTGCATAATTATATCACTAGTTCTGTCAATAAAGTTAAAGAAACAACGAATCATGAAATCTTACATCAGGGGTCGAAAACGTCCGAATAATAAATTGCAAATCAACTACAATTAATAAATGACCAAGATTTGTGCACAAATTCTACTCTGGAAAAATAGTGAGACACGTGGAAAACCCGCTCGAGTTTGTCTCGTCGGTCTTTTTGATGTACGTCACGACCCTGCCATCCAATAGAGTAGAATTGACTGACCCAACATTTTTGTGACTTCAGCTGTGTTTTTCCATCAACAAAGGCTTGTGTTGAGAGAAAATCGCTATGACTGTGTTAGATATACAGAGCTTTGGAATACAAGCTCATGAAAAAGTTAATCATTACTAAAATTAAATCGGCGGGGGAGGTGGCATTGCCCGTACCGATTTTAATTTCCAAATTTTCGGAGCCCTGGATAGGAAGGATCTAGGATGGTTACTTTCTTCATAATTTGGTTTTATTTTTCGTACGAACCGGGGCGTATTGGGGGAAAAAGATGTTCGTGTTTTCTGTCAATTCTATGTGATTCACGTACATTTCTACTTTTTCGGACACGCTGCGTAGTGTGTCCTCCATTTCGCAAGGGAAGCAACTCAAATTCCGATTCGCGCCATATACATTCGGCCTGTACGGACGGATGCACAGGCCGTTGACTATATGCTCCCCCCGAAAATTTTTTGGGGGAGCATAATAAGACTGTCCACTGAAGCATTAATTTTCAAATCATCCATTCCATATTTTCAAGAAAGGTTATTCAAGATCAAACAAGAGGCCCAGTGGGCCTTAACGGTCACCTGAGTAAAAGAGCATCAAGACAAGTGATTTTGTTTGAAAGAATTAGAAAAAGGTCCACCAAAGGAACATTCATGTGAAATTTGATTAGAATCTACCTAGTAGTTTTAAAGAATTTTGCAATCAAAATTTCTGTTAGAAATTAATTTTGTTTCCATAGCAACCAGAGTTCATGGAACAAAATTATTTTTAGCAGTTTGGAAGAGGATTGTGCAAGGAACACCCCTGTTAAGTTTGGTTAAAAATTGGCCCAGTATTTTTCAAGATATAGTTGTTTAAAGAAAATGTTTACGCATGCACAGATGCACGACGGACACAGGACCATGACAATAGCCCCGCTGGCCTTTGGTTAGTGTAGCTGAAAATGTGGACTTTATTGTGTAAACAAGAGAAATATCCATGTGATGATACTACATACGAAATATCAAAGCTCCATCATCTTCAGAGTTAGTTTCAAATGATGGCATACTTTTGAGCCCTGTACCATAATTTAAAAAATCTTGCTAGAAGTCTTCTAGATGATGGTTGCTGCGGACAAAATATAAGAACTTTAAACCAAGCTGACCAGTGGTTCTTGACAAAACGATAAAAAATGTTTAAAAGTTAACTGACGACGGACAAATGATGATTGCAATAGGTCACCATGACCATTCGGTGGTGACCTAAAAATATGAATTTCTTAACATGATGAACTTTGAGCCCTGGACGTAGCCCGATACATGACCCCAGGGACATAAATTTCACAAACTTAAGTATACCTGTCCTACCAGTCATGCACATAAAATATTTAAGCTCTTGCATTTAGGGTTTATTAGAAAAAGATTTTTTAAGAAGTACAAAAATTTACCCCTTTCCGCCCCCGACTGGGGCCCCTTTTACCCCAAGCCCCCCCCACCTCTTTTCACAAACTGGAATTGGCATCCCCCAATGATGCTTTCTGCCAAGTTTGGTTGAAATCCGCCCAGTAGTTCTTGAGAAGAAGATGAAATATTTAAAAGTTACCAAAATTTTCACAAATCTGAATAACCATTACCAAATGATGCTTTTCACCAAGTTTGTTTGAAATTGGCTTTGTACTTCATCAGAAGAAGATGAAAATGTGAATTTTTTAACATGATGAACTTTGACCTCTGGGTGTGGCCCCATACATGACCCCAGGGGCATGAATTTCACAATTTATAATATACCTGTCCTAGTTGTCATGCACACAAAATATTTAAGCTCTGGCATTAATGGTTTATTAGAAGAAGATTTTTAAAGAAGAACCAAAAATTACCCCTTTTTGCCCCCGATTGGGGCCCCTATGACCCCTAGAACCCCTATTTTCACAAACTTGAATTGGCATCCTCCAATGATGCTTTCTGCCAAGTTTGGTTGAAATCCGCCCAGTAGTTCTTGAGAAGAAGATGAAAATGTATAAAAGTTAACGGACGACGGACGACGACGGACAAAAGATAATTGCAATAGGTCACCATGACCATTCGGTCAGGTGACCTAAAAAGTAAAAATTCATGTTTGTTTGATTCCACTCAATCATTTCTGGGAGAAAACTCTCAAATCTTTAAATTAAAAGGTTGGTACATAGTCCACCCATAAAAGCCACATATTTCAACACTTTATCTAGGCTTCTGATTGAAAGGTCATCCATCCAGTACATTACAAGAAGAAAATTCTTAAATAAAAACTTGAAGATATCCCATTCCCACACAATCCTTCCTTTTTACGCCCCTCAAGAAGAACACTTTGGAAAACATAGTGGAAAATGAAAAAATTACTAGTTTCATGCAATTTCTTCATTTACACAATGTATTCTCAATTGTTTTTCATGAGGGGCATAAAAAAGCCTCATTGTATGGGAATGGGCTAAGGTCAATTTAAATTTACTCCAAATGATAGTAAATATGAATCTATTAGAGCATTTAAAGAATTATTTCTTGCAAGTAAGGATATCATCTTGTTTAAGTTCTAATGATGTTACCCCTTGTGATGCTGAATTATGAATCCTCTACAAATTAGCATTAAGAGCAAAGGGTTAAAAGCACTAGTGTGGGTATCTTTTTTAATGTTAAAAAAGTCTTCTTTCACACAACTCTTAAAAGGGACAAACAGGTGGTGTAGACTAAGAATGCACTTATGTGCAGGTTGATCTTTGTCTCTACCTCTTGTCAAAGCAGGGATATTCTGGGTTCAGCATGACAAGGATTTTGTTGATGAACTTACATAATTATAACTTCACATGACCTTTCTAACTTAAGTAAAATTGTCTTATCACTTGTCAATGAACTGATGCTTTATGCAAAATATCAAGGCTATACACCTTATGGGTCATTGATCTTTGTCTCTACCTCTTGTCAAAGCAGGGATATTCTGGGATCAGCATGACAAGGATTTTGTTGATGAACTTACATAATTATAACTTCACATGACCTTTCTAACTTAAGTAAAATTGACTTATCACTTGTCAATGAACTGATGCTTCATGCAAAATATCAAGGCTAATACACCTTATGGGTCAGGAGAAGAAGATTTTGAAGATTTTTTTAAAATTTCACCTTTCTTGCCTTGGAAACCAGAGTTTTAAGCAAATTTCAGTTCTTTTTGCAAATATTCTGAACAAATATCACATTAATTGAGCTAAAAAAATAGGCAACTAGAGTGCCCATAAATGTTTTCAAAGTTTTAACCTAGTGACCTAGTTTTAGAAACTATGTGACCAAATATTAAATTTGACCACGATATGCGTTAAAAAATTCTGACCAAATTTCCTGTTGATTTGAGACAAAAAAATTGCCTCTAGAATGCACACTGGCCTATTTCCAAGATTTGACCTTTTGGCCTAGTTTTTAAGCCATTGTGACCCAATATAGAACTTGACCAAGATATTATGCTGACAAATATTAAGGTATTTGAATAAAAAATGTGATCCTAAAGTGCACACAAGGTTTCATAAGATTTGACCTTGTGACTTAGTTTTTGACCCCATGTAACTTAATATATAAGTTGTCAGTGAAATTATGCAGACAAATATTCTGACCAAAATGTCAATTGATTTGAGACAAAAAATGTGCCTCAAGAGTGCATACAAGATTATTTCAAAGACTTGACCCTGTGACCTAATTTTTGACCCCACATGACCCAATATAAGACTTGACTGAGATATTATGCAAACATGAACATTCTGACCAAATATCAAGACATTTGAGGCAAAAATGGTGCCTCTAAGGTGCACACAAGCTATTTCTTATATTTGACCTAGTGACCTAGTTTTTGACCCCACATGACCATATTGAACTTGTCCAAGGTTTTATGCAGAAAAAATTCTTACCAAGTTTAAAGACATTTGACCTAAAATTGTGGGCTCTGCATGAAACCTCAGACAAAATATTGACGACACACAACAGGTTGAATGTCATAACTACTCTTTGTATAGGCTGTAGTTATAACCTTTATGTTCAAACAAACAACAAGAGTGCTAAAGTCACAGTATACACCGCAAACTAGCCAATACAAGGAATTAAACCCTATTTTTCTGTGACTCAGCCTAAAATTGCAAAACTGCCACAAAAAGGTAAGGTGACTAAGAGAATTCTGTAAAATTTCATTCAAAAAAGTAGGAAACATGTCAGCAAGAAGTTAGACAGACATTGAGATGGACAGACATACAGACAGAAAAGAGAATACGAATTAATATGTTTTTTTCAGGTCTGCTGATTTTATGATTAGCCACAATCCATCATTTATGTATATATGTCACAAAGAAATTCAATGTTCTTACAATTTTAAGCCTTGTCAAGCTGATCCCAGAATATTTCTACCTTGACAATAATTTTGGCAGGTGTATAGACCAAGATCAGCCTGCGGAGATGTGCAATCTGCTCTTAGCCTACACTACATGCCTCTTCTTATTGATATGAGAAAAAATCTTTAGACTTAGCATCAATCTAATTAAGTCAACGTTTTAAAATATAGTGATAAAAGGATAAATATTCAACAGGACAAGGGTTAACCCTTGTCATGCTGAACCCGGAATATTCCGGTTTTGGCAGGAGGTGTAGACCAAGATCAGCCTGCACATAAGTGCAGTCTGATCTTGGTCTATACCTCCTGCTTGTACTGTTCTTGCCAGAGTTGTTTATGAAATTAATTTCTAAAAGAAATATTGATTTTTTAACAACAAGTACTATCAGTGCTTTCAGCCCTTTGATTTTACAGCGATTCACCAAGGTAATTTATACAGCATGACAAGGGTTAAGATATATAAACCCCTTGCAAATCTAGCGTCCTTACTCTGCCATTAGTGACAGATGCAGATATAAATACCATTGCATGTTATAACAGCTAGTGTCATGAAACTGTTTATATCCTAATCCACAAGGGAGGTTAGAGAAATTGTAGACTATATAAAATCCAATTCCAAGATAGCTATTGTCTCATGTGATAGATATCTATTGTCACTGCAATCAATGGACATCTCATTTTTTTTAACCGCTTTTGATTTGAACTCTTTTTGGTTATAACGTTATTTATAAACACAAAAATCTTACCTAACCATTTTTGGTTAAGTATTAAAATATCAAGAGAGTTAATATGTTCGAGTTTTTATATTCATACCTTTTTTAACCCATTTCCAGACATAAGATAATCTAAATTCAAAGGAGTTGCAGACAACAATATAAAGTTTATGATATTTTAATTTTTTTCAAATTTCTCAGAAGAAAAAAATATGGAAATGGAAGAAACTGCTTGTGAAAAGCATTTTCTTCATTTTCCACATTTATTTTTTCCAAATGCTTTTCTTCATGAGCAAAAATACTTCTCCGTGTGGGAATGGGTTAATATTTCTTTGATATACAAAAAAGTCTTTAGTAATTCTTTAACCCATTACCAGATGCAAAAATTTAGAATAATCCAAATTTAAAGAAGTTGCAGACGTCTTTTCAAATTGCTCTATAATAGGAAAATAAGTGCCAAATGTGGTAGAAAAAGCAATTTCTCTTTTGCCAACAAAGTTTTCCATGATTGTATTTTTTCAGGGAGTCAAAGGTATCATTTTGTGGTAATGGGTTAAAACAAGAGGCCCAAGATGGCCCTAGATTGCTAATCTGAGTTCTTATTTGAACAAAGAAGCATAAAACAGACAATAAAGCAAATCTAATTTGCAATCACACAAGAAGTAAACATGTTGATCAAGTAATTGACCTAGTGACCTAAATATAAACCAAACAATATCTGTTTGCATTAGCCTTCAAGGTCTCGCTATCAAGTTTGGTGAAGATTTGATCAAAATTACAGTCTAATTACAAATTACAGTCAGATGTACAAGTTCTGTGAGTGATCAAAGGTCATTTTTGTCTATATCACTTTCTGATAAATAAAGGGTCACCCAAGGCCACATACCGGTCTAGGGTTGTTCTAAAACTGTTCTGGTACACTTGTTCCAGAAAAAAATAGAATTATTCTAGAACTTTTCTAAAAAGGTTTTGTATAACAAATATCTTTTATAGAAGAATTAATTTGACAGACAGAAGGGCTTACAGATAGATAGACTAACAGATACAAAGATGAAAACTTTTCTAGAATCCTCTGACCCACTTTAAGGCACAGAATTAATAATAAATCTTAAAAAATACTGCATTATTGTCAGAATCGACTGAGTATCCAGTCTATGTACCTACTCTAAAGTCAGTCTAAAATTCAGAAGAAATTTAAGGTTACAGGAAACTAATACAGTTTCCTGCCATCTGTCACATTTTGTCTAGGGATACTACGGTGATGTAAACAAAGATCAAAGTGACCTCTGATTGGTCCATATAATATCAAGACGAAATCTAACGATTTGATCCGATAAATTGACACTCTGTTAATAACTTAGGAACGAAAAGGATAACATTTTAATGTATTTCGCCTCTTGAGGGGGGGTTTCTATACCCTGGGGTATTTTTCGGAGAATGAAGTAAAACTAGCTGCGCGAAGAGGGTTATCTTAAAAATGACGTCATAAGTCATTGATAAAAGGGATCATGCCATATCACAATTCAGTTATTTTGACGGATGAGTGATTGTTCTTGAATTTGATATATGGTTTGACCCCCTTGCAATTTTTGGGGATGAGCTATGTGCAATTTTCTTATAATGGTCGCCTATGGAAAACGGAATCATAAGTTCCCTGTAACCTTAAAACCAGGCTACAAAGTCACATCTTTAAGAAGACTGCAAAAATTGGATATTTTTCTTTGATGTTTTACAATGATATTAAGGGACAGCCTACTTGATATCTCTATTCTGTCTTTCTGTCAAAATTGAATATATATATATTTTTCTCGAAGTTTTCTTTCTTTTCTTGTTTTGTAATTGCAGATAAAGTTTAAATGTTCCCTGATTTTATGTATATCTGAAAAGATCAGCAGAGAAGTAAAAAGATGAAATCCACATTATTTGCTTACTTCAGAAAATTCCAATTACATTTCTAGAAATAACAATATATGGGTTCTAAAGTTGATCAAGAATAATTCTTGAGTTATTTGTTGAATATCAAAGACTACTTTTCTAGAACTTTTCCAGTATTTACAAATGGCATAATTTCCAGATTAGTTTTGAAAAAACAATGTTTCAATAATTAAAGTTCTACATTGTAACAAGAACTGTTCTACAACAGATGTATAGAGTAGTTCTTGAACATGTTTGGGGAACTGTTCTACTACTTTTCTAGAAATAACAATAACTGTGTTCAAAAATTGAACAAGAACTGTTCTTGATTTTTTTTCAGAACATCATAGATGACTTTTTTAGATCTGACCTAGAATTTACATATGGCATAATTAATAGAAAATGTCTAAAAAATAATGTCTCATTTAAGGTTCTACATTTCAACAAGAACTGTTCTAGAACAGATATAGAGCAGTTCAAGTCAAAGTTCTAGAATTGTTCTAGCAATTGAAAGAACTGTTCTAGAACTTCTCAAATGGAATAATTTTCAAAGAAAAGGTTTAGACAGACAAACAATGGACATGTCAGGACAAAAGTCCTCTGGCCTTTAAGCAGTAGCATTGTCAAACTCTATTAGTTCAAAGTGTTAAACAAGAAACAATTTAACCCATTACCAGATGGCAAAATTTTAGACTGGTCCAAATTGAAAGGAGTTGCAGACGGCAATTTAAAGTAAATGGCATTTTAGATTTTTTCAACTTTCTCCGAAGAAAACATTGTGTAAAATTAAGAAATACAGAATATTTCCGTAGTGTACAGGATTCCAGTCGGTCTGGCAATTCAAAATTCGGTCTAGACCATCAATGTATCGGATTTCCAGAGCCCAGATCCTGACTATTCTTGACATCTGAAAACAGCATTTAGCTGTTAAAGCTGGATCCTTGCTTGAAATTGAAAGATTGAAGCTAAGTCATTGAATCAAGTTCTAAAACTTTGTAGGTTCTAGAACCTGTCTAAGGTTCAAGAACTTACCAAAAATTAAAAAAAACTTATCAAGTTCTAAAACTTAATAACATTAGATCTAGAACTTGAGTTCTAGAATCTTGTAGTTCTTGAACTTTGGTGATTAATCTACAAAAAGTTAAAAAGTTCTAGAACGTAATTAAACAAGACATGTCAGAGATGGATTATGCTCCCTGAATATAGCCCTGTCACAAAAAGTATAAAATGAATAGGGAAAATAGTTCAGACGGATCTACAGACAAAGTTGAGGCTATAATGCTCGCCCTATTCAAGACATATTAGATTTTAACCTACAACCTTGATCTGTGACCTTGACCTTGGAACTATCTGATAACTTGTTTTCAAATGACACATCTTCTCATGATACAGAACAATTATGCAAAGTTATTTCTAAATCCAATAATAATTTTAAGAGCTTTGTTCTGGACATGCTTAATTTTAATGTTTGACCTTGAGCTGTGACCTGACCTTGGAGGAATCTGAAAATTTGTTTTCAAATGGTACATATACTCATTATATAGAACAATTGTGCAAAATTATTTCAAAATCCATTCTTAATTTTTTGAGCTATGCTCCAGACATGCTTATCTTTAATATTTGACCTTGAGCTGTGACCTTTACCTCAGGTCTATCTGATTTTTTTGGTCAAATGGCTACTCATTACAGAGAATACTTGCGCCAAGTAATTATGAAATCCATACACAATTTAAGGAGCTTTGCTATGGACAAGATCTTTTAGTTTTAATCTTTGGCCTTGAACTGTTTTGCAAAACAGGAAAGGGATAAAGCTTATGTTGCTTCAAGAGCAATAAATTGGAGTATTTTTGTAGATTATTTTAAGGGGATAGTAAATCGAAAATATGAATAAAGATTTGGAAGGTAAAAATATTTTTCTTTTCTTTTACTTGCCAAATGGTTGTCAGAGTTCTTCATTGATTCAAAGTCTTTTAGGTATTTTGAAAGATTTGTTTGCTTGAATGGGGTTTTATGCCACTTTTAACAATCTTTCAGTCATATCGCGGCGGCTGGATCACCTAACAATGGATTCCTGGTATTTCTCACACCAGTACTACCATTACATCCTTTCCTAGCCTCCAGCTGCTATCCCACATAGGTCTAAGATTATCGACCCATTGGTGAGAGACAAAGTGTCGTAAAGGATGAGTGCCGCCGTCGGGAATCGTATTTTGAAAGAGCATGACCCAAAGATCATCTCTGTGAAGTTTGTTAAATTTTGATGGTTAGTTTTAAAGGAGAATATTTTTTCATGATTGTTTACAGACAAACAGACAGATGAATGATGAGTGAATCCCATATGGATCACCCTGAGCACGAAGTGCCTAGGAGGGCGTAAAATTGACTGACCAGAATTGAACAGTGGAATCCAATATTAGCCCTTTCCTGTTCAATCCCTTGTTTTTATGTCCTTGCAATTTGATAGTTTAGAAAGCATTGCAGAAAAAAAAGAAATTGCTTGTGACAAGCAATTTCTTATTTTTCTACAGTATTTTCTACCCCAATGAATGGTTATTCTTCAAATTAAAACCATGTTCATTTGTCTGCAAAATCTTTGAAATAAGACTGGAGTAAAATCTTTACAAAACATGAAAAGGTTAAAGTAAATTTAGCTTTTTTGGGCAGTTTGGCACCATAAGATTATTGTCAAAATATAGTTACAATATTTGGGTCATCATGCAACCAAAAAACTTTGCTTTTTATTTCTTGTTCCTGCAAACTAAAATTGTTTGATATCTCAAGTCAAACTGACTTTTATGGGGTCAATAGGCATGGCAAGGGATCCATCAATTATCAATATCACCAAAATGTAAGAGGGTTGAAATATCATCACCTAAACCTCCTTAAAGAAAAACAATTTGTAAAATTAAAAAAAGTAACCATAGACACTAATTTAACCTTCCTATGTTTTTCCAGAGCAAGTTTAATTCTGTCTCAGACCTTTAATGAGGATTTTATAGCCCCTAAAACCATTAACTGTAGTACTTTGTCATGGCTTTGTGGTATTGTAATGGTGTCTTTTGGTAAATTACCTAGAATTTGTGGAACTCCGAACAAGGAAATGTCTCAAAATGCTTGAAGAATCCCATTACTTGAATTTGCATCCTTCATAACCTTAGCCTTGTAACAAAATTTCAAAACACTTGAAATCTGATGAAGTAACAGAGGTGAACTAGAAATATGTCAGATATTGGTGACAATATTCTGCCTATATATTCTCTTCACAGTACTCTCAATTAGCAGATATCGACATATATTGTGTCCAGAAAACCAGAAAAAACATTCAAAAAATCAGACCAGGACATAAATTAACGCCTGAAATAAGAAAAAACATCCTGAATTCATCACCCTGACATTTTCTAAAGTCACAAGATAAAGGATTGCATAATCAAAAGTAGATCTATGTAATGTATACTCTCCCCAATAGTTGAAAAAATAGCTTTCAGTAAAGTTGAATCCACAAACAGGTTACCAAAATATCTCCACGACGACTGATGCCGATGGAAATTTTGAAGTACTTAAGAAGAGGGTCAATAGGCATTAACCCATACCCACTTGACAAAATTTTAGACTGGTCTAAATTGAAAGGAGTTGCAGATGACAATTTAAAGTTTCTGAAATTTTGGATTTTTTCAACTTTCTGAGTAGGAAACATTATGGAAAAAGAAGAAATCGCTTGTCAAAAGCAATTTCTTCATTTTCCACAATGTTTTCCATAGCTTTTTTCCTTGGAGGCGACTAAAAGCGTCATAAGTGGGAATGGGTTAATACATACCATATTTCTATGTAAAATCAGGGTTCACACACAAAAGGGCTAATTTTCAGAATACGGTAATTCTTTGAAGTATTTTGGTAGACAGTCAATAGATAATGAATTATACCAAATATCAAAGCTCTAACCTAATGGTTTGGGAGAAAAAGATTTTTAAAGTTTTTCTTCTTTAATTCTATGTAAAATCAGGGATTGCACAGAAAAGGGCTAATTTTTAGAATACACTAATTCTTAGAAGTATTTTGGTAGAGGGTCAATAGATGATGATTTATACCAAATATTGAAGCTCTAGGCCTTATGGCTTGGGAGGTGAAGATTTTTTAAGTTTTTCACTCTGTTGCCATGGCAACCAGAGTTCTTCATGGATTTCAATTCTTTGGAGTATTTTGAAAAAGCATGACCTAAGGATCATTTCTGTGAAGTTTTGTTGAAATTCCATGGTTAGTTTAGGAGGAGAAGATTTTTTTGTAATTTTGAACGGACGGACCCCGGACGATGACCAATCACAATAGCTCACTCAGAGAACTTTGTACTCAGGTGAGCTAAAAACCTATTGACATTTGGTCAACCTAGTCAAACATTCTGAGCAAATATTAAGTCATATTTGAGCCAAGAAAGTGGCCTTTCAGAGTGGTGCACATAAGATATTAATTGGACGCTAGATAACAAAGCTCACCTTGAGCCATTTAAGCTTGGGTGAGCTAAAAAACCATACCCACTAATTATGAAATCTACCCATGAATTTGATATATAGTATGCTTAGGACAATCCCAACTGAGATATGCACCTAGATTAGAACTTGAAGCTTTCAAAGATATTATTACAAATTGCACATCAGCTAATGATGAAAAATAGCTGGGTTTATTATTTTGAACATTCAGCCATACATGGCATATAGCTGTATTATTTTGGATGGACAGATTCACTAATGCATGCCGTTTTGACAGCTTTGTCTCAAACAACGCTCAACAAAAAGCTCAATTACATCAATGAAACTGGCTATCATTTCTACACCATAATTTTTTGCATAAAAGGTGATGAAACTGCTGATATCCCCAGTGGAAAGGAAGCAATTTATTTTCATTGATTGGATAAAAACCAATTAATTTTTCGCTGTTGTAATTGAAAACGGCTAGCAGAAAGATTTATCCATGCTCCACATACTTGTTCCAACATCTCAGACCAATTATTGAATACACTGCACAGCACAGCACTGCAGTCAAACTTATTTCAACAAATTAACCTAATAATCAACATTTAACCCATTCCCACAAAATCTTGCTTTTTTACAACCTCAAAACCAAATTATGGAAAAAACAAGGGGACAATTTGGATTTGCTTCAACTCCAGTCCAAATTGTTGTTGTCCTTTAATAGATTAAAGATTTCAGCTTTCAGGTTTGTCAAAACAATACTAAATATAATTAGTTTACTCCTTACAATCAGGAGAAGATTTTTAATGATAATTTACTTATAACTTTGTTTCTATGCAAACAAGAGCCGTCAAAGATGGATTATGCTCCTCAAATATGGGGGTATATGCTTGCTGTTTTCCAGACATGCAAAATTATAATGTACATCTTTGAGCTATGACCTTGACCTTGGAGCTATCTGAAAATCTGTTTCAAATGGTACATTTTACTAACAATAGAGAACAATTTTGCAAAGTTATACAAAATCAATCCACAATTTTAGGAACCATGCTCAAGACATGCTTATTTTTAATTGAATGTTTGACCTTTGAGCTACCTGGGTTTTTTTTTTCAATTGCACATGTACTCATGGCTGAGAACAATTGTGACTAGTTATTTTGAAATCCATCTATAACTGAAGGAGCTATATTCTGGACATGCTTAATTTTAATGTTCAACATTGAGCTGTGACCTGTACCTTGGAACTATATGAATACTTTTTTTTCAAATGACACATCTACTCAGACAACAATTGTGTAAGTTATTTCAAAATCCATCCATAATTGAGAAAATATGTTCTGGAAATGCTAAATTTTAATGTTCCAGCTGTGACCTTGACCTTAGAGTTATCTGAAGATTTGTTTAAAATTGCACATCTAATGATGATGGAGAACAGTTGTATATAGTTATTTGGAATTCAATCCATAATTATAGAAGCTATGCTCAAGACATGGCTATTTTCAACATTTGACATTGACCTGTGACCTTGGAGCTATCCATTTTTTTTTTCAAAATGGCACATGTACTCATGAATGAGAATGATTGTTCCAAGTTGAAATCCTTCTATAATTCAAGGAACTATGCTCTGGGCATGCTTAATTTTAACTTTTGACCTTTAGATGTGACCTTCAGCTATCTGAAGAATTGTTTCAAATGGTACATCTACAAGTTAGAGAATAATTATGTAAAGTTATTTTGAAATCCATCCATAATTGAGGGAGCTATACTCTGGAAATGCTTAATTTCAATGTTTTACCCTGAGATGTGACCTTGACTTTGGAAATATCTGGGATTTTTTTAAATGGTACATCTACTCATCAGAAAGAATAATTGTACCTAGTTATTTTGAAATCCATCCTTAATTGAAGGAGCTATGCTGTGTACAAGGTAAATTTGACCTTGAACTGTGACCTTGACCTTCAGCTATCTGATTTTTTCAAATGGTACAAAACAATTGTGCTTAGTTATTTTGAAATCCATACATAATTTAAGGAGCTATGCTGTGAACAGGATAAATGTTGACCTTTGACCTTGAACTGTGACCTTGGAACTATCTGATTTTTTTTTCAAATTGTAAATCTATTCATGATACACAACAATTCTGCCAAGTTATTTTGAAATCCATCAATGAATGAACTATCTACGCTGTGAACAATGTAAATTTGACCTTTGACCTTGAACTGTGACCTTGACATTCGAGCTATCCAAAAACTGGGAAAAGTACCTTGGCACATAAGAAATTTACATGTGAAGTTTCATCCAATTTGGCCCAAAGAGTTGTGGAGAAACCACGACGGGCCAATAGACAGAAAATGGAAGGACAGACAGACAAAGTGGCAACTAGATGCTCTCCTCTCAGCTTAGAAGGTTATAAGGTGAATTGCCACATGCAAAATATCTAATCTATGGTCTGTCAGAAGAAAATATTTCAAAGATTTCCTCTTCGTCTCTATATCAAAAAGTGTCAAAACTTTTGTTGCTGTAGCAACCAGATTTATTGGAAATGAGTTCTTTTAAAAACTTCCATAGAGTTTTAGCTTGATTGGGTAAGAGAAGAAGATTCAACAAATCACTGAAGGGACATGTAAACAGCCCTAGATTGCTCACATGAGTTCAGCAGGTCTTCTTTGTGAAGCTTTTAAATTTGATAATACGAACAAATTGTCATTGAGGCAGCTTTCATCATGTTTTCAGATGGAACCATTTCATTTTCATAAAGGTTAATCCTTGTGACCTAACAACAATTCTAACCAAGTGTGAACAAGATCGGACCAAAATTGCAACCCTAGAACATACACAATTTGCCATTACAGCCTTTTTCCCATGAAACTTCTTATTCTAAAAATGGTTCATCCTTATGAAGTAACATTCTTAAAGGATGAACTAACATTCTTAATTACAAAGTTCCAGCAAGATTTGGCAAACATTGTGGCCCCTAGAGTGTTAACAAAGAAAATCCCATTAAGGCCCTATTTCCAATGGAGCCTTCCAATTTTCAATAGAGTTCATCCTTAGGACCAAACAATCATACTGACAAGATTTCATCAAGAATGAGCCAAATTTGTGGCCAATAGAGTGTAAACAAAGAAATTGTCATTTTTAAGGCCTCTTTTCCCCTTTGTTTCCTTAGTTGGCATCCAATTTTTGAGAGGTTCATCCATATGACCATTATTCTGACAAAGTTTCATCAAGATCGAAAAAAAACTGTGGTCTCTAGTGTGTAAACACTAAAATTCTTAACACTGCAAAACACACAACAGACGACAGACATTCAATCATCACAAAAGCTCACCATGAGCACATTGTGCTTGGATAAGCTAAACAAGAGGGTCAAAATGGCCCTAAATCATTCACCTGAGAATAATTTCCCTCAGTCTGATAAGGCCATCCCTGCAATGCTCAAATTATTTTGCATATCAAAATTACATGAACAAGTTTTGGAATATAGTCACCCAATGAACATTTCTGCCAAGTTTAATTGAAATAGGCCCAATGGTTAAAGAGGAGAAGATTTTTAGAGAATTGTTGACGACATCTGGCAGACAAGCTATAAAAGGGCATAAATCTTGAAATAAATTGCAAGAAGTATACTACTTTAATGGTATAGATTGCCTTTCGGATAGTGAAATACATTCTTACATCTACTCAAGTCATTATCTTTACTGACAACAGAGATGTGACTAAAAGTTTTATCACAATGTCAAGGATATAGCAATGCTTTGATTTTGTGTCGGAATGGGTTAATAAAGGATGCTTAATTTTATTCTAATAGCAGTCTGAGAGAAAGCACCCTGCTCAAAGTTTGTTATTTATTCCTTTACATAAAACACACAAGACTTACTAGGAACTTTATTCCTTTGATAGTTGGAACAAGAAAACTAAGCTTTAAGCTGTCTAAATTTCATTTAGCTGAGGACATGAGGACTTCCTTTAGCAGGCAATCATGAATTACTAGAATATTGGAAGCCAAACGGATTCCTATGGGACTAGTTTTGTCTGTGGCTTTATTTTAGTTGTTAAATTTATCATTCATGCCAAAGTGCAGTTTTGAAAATCTTCCAAAATATTATCCTCCTATCTGAATTTATTTGTAAACAATCTGTAATAAACTAAATTCATGCAGACTTTGCTTTAACCTGTTCATTAATGGTGGATTGGTTTCAAATTCAGGTAGGAGAATATTCACTCCTTGGGTGACCAAATTGCCCTTAGACAAAGTACTAAATTTTGACTGCTTAGTGTAAAAGCATCCTATAAGGGTCTGTATAAATATAGGAAATTAATAGTTTTGTTCTAACCTCTCATGATATTCTAGTACTTACATAATACTTGACTGAGAATATTAAGTTATGAACAACACCATGTGTTAAGCAATTAAAACACAGGAAAGTAATCCATGGATCTAATAATTACAATAAAATAGAAGGAAATACATGTACCATTGGTGTGCAACCAAAACATTGTAAGTAAAGCTACACAAAGCTGTAGGTAAATGTTTTGTTAGCTGATAGATCCTATACTAATACAAGGTTACAGGGCTATATCAGAGGGACTTACTTTAAATTCTTGGGATTCCTTAATAACTATTCTCAATTTGATTGTTTCCCCAAGTCGCGGTTTACCCATCTCTGCCAGCAGCTCATCGTCTGTATTGTTTGTTATGGCTCCTGAATCTCCATCCTTAGATTTGCCTTTACCTGGTGATGAGAAATAACTGACAATACAGCAATATGATTAAGACTTGCTCACATTTTGTCTATCGCTTATACTGACAATGCGGCAACATGATTAACCCATTACCAGACAACAAAATTTAAGACTGGTCCAAATTTAAAGATGCTGCAGACAAAGAATTTCAGTTGATGGAATTTTGGATTTATTTTTACTTTGTGGATACAAAACATGGTGAATAATGATTACAAGCAATTTCTTCATTATCCACAATGTTTTCTATAGCTTTTTTTCAAAAAGCTTCATTGTGTGGGAATGGGTTAAACCTCGCTAACATTTATAGACTATTCAAATACTTAATCAAAGTCAAGTCATTATTAACCCTTGTCATGCTGAACCCGGAATATTCTGGTTTGGGCAGGAGGTAAAGACCAAGATCAGCCTGCACATAAGTGCAGTCTGATCTTGATCTACAACTCCCGTTTGTACTTTTCCTGTCAGAGTTGTTTATGAAATTGATTACTAAAAGAAATATTGATTATTGAACAACAAGACCATCAGTGCTTTCAGCCCTTTGATTTTACGGCACTTTATACAGCATGACAAGGGTAAACACCTACAACAATACTATCTCCCCTTCATTTGTCAAGTTCATGAAAATAAATTCCAGCTCTTTTTATTAGAACTAAATTTACTTGCCAATAATTATAAAATATAATTCATGCAGGTAGTGTAAATTGAGACTTTGCAGCTGATTTTTACCTTTTCACCAGCTGCTGCTGTTCAAATTCAAGCGGAGAGTTTATTCCAAAAAGCATGAAAGGATTTGGTTATAATTACCAGACAACAAAATTTAGACCAAATGAAAGAGGTCGAGGACAACATCTCAAATCGAGCTTCAAGCCTTAAAGGTAGAAAATATTGCAGCAAAAAGAGAAATTACTTATTATGAGAAATTTGTCATTTTACACAATGTTTTCTATAATTATTTATCTTGAGGGGCATCCAAAAGCGTGTTTGTGTGAAACTGGAGTAACCCATTCCCACACAACGATGCTTTTTGACGTACATCAAGAAGAACCATTAGGAAAACATTGTGTAAAATGAGGAAATTGCATTTGACAGAACAGTTTAATAATATTTTACAAGAAATTTATTACTTTCCTGCAAAGTTTAGCTTTGTCAAAGCAATTATTTATAGGAGGCCTAAACCCATGTCATGCTGAAAAAAATCCTTTTCAGAATTGTATTAACCCTTGTCATGCTGTATAAATTACCTTACTGAATTGCTGTAAAATCAAAGGGCTGAAAGCACTGATAGAACTTATTGTTCAAAAATCAATATTTCTTTTGGAAATCAACTTCATAAACAACTATGCCATAAAAAGTACAAGCAGGAGGTGTAGACTAAGATCAGCCTGCACATAAGTGCAGTCTGATCTTAGTCTACATCTCCTACAAAACCAGGAATATTCCAGGTTCATCATGACAAGGGTTAAAATCAAAGGGATGAAAGCACTGGATTATTAGTTGGGGGTCACTATTTCTATCCAAATGTAGGTCTATAAACAATTTTAGCTTATGTGCAGTCTGATTTTGGTCTTTACTGCTTGCCATAACAGAAATATTCTGAATTCAGTGGTAGTTGATCGAGTCTACATTTTGGAGAGTGAAAAAGACATTCTGAATGATTATTTCTTCTGATTATTTCTTACCATGACTTTAAGTAAAGGTTTAGCATTCCATTAAGTACTAATTTTAAAATGCACAAGGTTTTATACTACAACCATATTGTAACTAAGTGATGCTTAACCTATTCCCATATAATAATCCAACCTTTTCAGGTTTTCAAAATATGGCAGAAAATGAAGAAATTGCTTGTCACAAGCCACTCCTCATTATCCGTTATAATTCCTTTCCAAAACATCGAAGATTTTTTAAAATTTCATCAACTATTATAAATTTTCCTCTGAAACTTCTTTGAAGTTGGACCAGTCTAAAAGTTTATCATGTAGTAATAAGTTAAATTGTGCAGCTGTATATATTACTCTAACAGCAAGAATTTACAGATCCTCTTCAAACAAGGGTAGCAACTTAAGCAACAGAATCCGTCAGAATTACTTCCCTTGCAATAGCACAATCGAGGCAAGTTATGCAACGAAGTCAATGATTTTAGCAGTGTTGCCTCCCTTACAATAGTATTAATTTTGTCTATAACAGATATTGAGCCTAGCTGTCAAAAAATATTTATATTATTGATGGTAATAATAAATCAACCGATAAAAATATTCTATAGTAATAATTAGCTCATGGAAAACAGGAGAAAAAGCTTATAAGTATGTTATTAAAACAGGTCATCCAAGAAGCATTCCTATGAATTTGGCAGTATTAATCCTTCAAGTAGTTTTTGAGGACAAGATTTTTACAGAAAAGGTTGATAGGCACATGCAATGATAGACAAACATTTGACACAACGCCTTTAAAAAGATATGGATTATAACAAACATGAAACAACAAGGCTTTGAGTTAGTATTCAACCAACAATCAGTACAGATATCTTTACACTTATGGAAATCACATAGCATTTTTAGTTACAACTGAAAAACAAAAAAATATAACAATAAGCCCTTATTACAAAACTAAATTTTGAAAAACATGGAAGTTAATTCTTTGTTTTATTTGTGTGTTTTTTTATTTATTTAGTAATTCATATTAATTTAGTAATTCATATTAACATACATTTATGTTCATATATTTGAAAGTCTACCTAAATTCATTTGTTTGTTTGAATTGGGTTTAACGCCACTTAGAGCCATTTCTCACACCAAAACTAGCAATTAATACATCCTTTCCAAGCCTACAAATACTCATCCCACTTAGGTTTACGATTATCCAACCATTGGTGAGAGACAAATGTCAGACAATATATTTGCTGCTACCTACTTTTGACCCCAATTATAACCAACGATGGATCTTGTGTCACATTCACTGTGACTGAATAGATATGGGTATGCTAAAAATGTGGCCTCAAGAGTACACATAAGGTACTTCTAATAATTGACCTATGCATGACCCAATTATTTTTTTCAGCCTAAATGACCCAGGATTTCTAGTGTCCAATATACCATGTAGACAAGCATTCTGAAAAAAGAAAAATCAAAATATCTGAGCCTGAGCATTTGACCTAGTGACCTTGTTTTTAACACAAGGTGACCCAATATCAGATTGGCCAGGGAGACAAGCATTTAGACTTTGACCAGATATCAAGATGTTTGGGTATACATGCCAAACAGCTCACAAGTTGAGCGTGATAGACAAATCACTAAGCACCAACTGTATAGACCAGAAGGATAGTTTCTTTAATAGGAAATCTGTGAATAAATAATCCCTATCTGTGAGGCAATATGACATTAGTGTAATGAAACTGTCACACTATATAATAATGAAGACCTTGCTTTTTCCAGGACTTATGGTCAGTAGAAAAGTTGCAAATTTGATGACAGGTTTATTATGGCTAACAAAAGAAGCTGTCAAGAAAATAATTCAATTATTTAACCATAGCTGAAAGAGGACAACACTGTATATTTTAATTACTTCATTAAACTTCCTAAATTTAAACAAGAGGCCCATAAGGGCCTTATCAGTCATCCAAGTATAAAGAGCTCAAAAGCAGATAAAAGTCCACCAAATGACACCACACACCAAATATCAAAGCTCTAGGCCTTTCTGTTTCGGAGGCGCTTTTTAAGTTTCACTATATATGCCTATGTTAAACATGTGATGGGCTAATTTTGACTCTGGGACCATAATTTATATAATCTTGATAGAGGTCCACCAGATGATGCAACATACCAAATATTAGAGTTGTTGGTCTTTTTGTTTGGTAGAGAAAGATTTTCAAAGTTGTCACTATGTAAGCTTAGCCTCCCCCCCCTACAAACTTTATAGTCCTTGCCCTTAAGACTGTTAATACCAAAATTTGAATCCAATCCAACAGTTGGCAAAGATGTTCCATATTTGTCCTCTTATGGGGCCCCCAGAGGTGATAAGTCCATGACGAATAATAATCTGAAGTGCCTTCCCATGGGGATGCTTCCTGCAAAGTTTGGTTAAAATCTGTTCAAGGGTTCTTAAGAAGTAGAAAATGTGAAAAGCTTGAATTAATTAATGCTAGCCATGCAGCTTGTAAAGAATAAGTTTTTTATATCAATCTGATATGAGTGAAGATATAGCCAGAAAAACGAAGACAGAGAAAAAGATATATTACACTTATTAAAAAGCTCATTTAAAAGTATTTCCTTAGAATATAGGCTCTCCACTTTCAATAAAAAATTCAACAAGAGCCATGCTGGACATGGCCATCCCCCGCCTAAAAATCTTGATAGTAAACTGAAGCCAGTTAGATTTAGGCACTGCATTTCTTGTCAATGAGTTCGATAATAGCTATTATACTTTCAGATAGGTTTTGGTTTGAATGGGGTTTTACACCGCTTTTAACAATCTTTCAGTTACATCGCGGCGGCTGGAGCACCAAAATGGAATCCTGGTATTTCTCACACCAGTACTACCATTACATCCTTTCCAAGCCTCAAGCTGCTATCCCACATAGGTCTGAGATTATCGACCCATTGTTTAGAGACAAATAGTCAAAAAGGATGAGTGCCGCTGTCGGGGATCGAACCCGGGACCTCTAGATTGACAGTCCGACGTGCTACCAACTGCGGTATGACGGTGGCTATTATACTTTCAGAGATATGCTCAGGACAAATCTAAGTCTTTAAAACAACAAAGGACAATAACTCCAAAATTATACAAGAAAAATTTGTGGTTCTTGTGTACTGCACTTCTCCTCAATGACATCTATTAACCTATGAAGTTTCAAGTCAATAGCTTTTATACTTTCAGAGATATGCTCCGGACAAAATCTTAGTCTTTAAAACAACAAAGGGCAATAACTCCAAAATTATGCAAGCAAGAGTTGTGGTTCTTGTGCACTGCACTCCTCCTCAATGAGATCTATTGATCTATGAAGATTCAAGTTGATAGCAATTATACTTTCAGAGATATGCTCCGGACAAGTTTAGTGACGGAATGATGGAATGACGGAAGGATGGACAGAGACCATTACTATATCCCCTTCGCTGAAACGGCGGGGGATAACAAACCCTTCTAATTAAACATCTTCACAACAGCCATGAATGAGATAAAAGGGTGGGACAGGTATCCAACAATCAAAGACTGCACAGACAAGTTTTTATTAGGTTTGCAGTCATAATTTATGAATCTTTAAAGACCTTCTCAGACACTGTACATCTTTTAAGAATTTGCAAAAGGCAAATGTAAACCACCAGTTTTGCTTGATTTCATAAACAAAAGTAAAACATCATTTTTATCATAGCCCATCTAGATTGGGGGAGGGGCACATCAAAGGCTCTCCCTGCATACTAACATTAATCAATTAGGACAGATTTCAGTTTGTACCATTGCCAATAGATTAGGCTCAGTCAAATGACAGCAAAAGACCTCGGAAGCAACAGCAAATGAAACCTTCATACATACAGTTGATTGGTTATGAAATGTGACAAAATAAAGTTTCTCCTTTACAAAAACGCATCAAACTGGAGGTGCTCCAAGCAGATATGCTGACAAAGATAATGAGATTGAAACAATTAAAAGGCAAAATTTTAGACTGGTCCAATTTCAAAATAGTTGCAGACAACAATTTAAAGGTTAAGAAATTTTAGAGTTTTTCAACTTTCTGTGAAGAAAACATTGTGGAAATTAAAGAAACTCCTTGTTGCAAACAATTTCTTAATTTTACACAATGTTTTCTGAACTGTTTTCTTGAGGGGCATCAAAAAGCATTATTGTGTGGGAATGGGTTAATAATTAAGGCAGACAACTCATGCGAAAAAGTAAATAAGTCAAGAAGTATAACCTCCACTTCAGTGGTACTTCAGAACTTAAAAGGAAGGCAAATCAATTCATGAATTTAAGTTAAGTCAATCTTGCTCAATCTACCACTTTTATGAAGCGACCACTTTTACTCATGAAGCTAAAAGCATCAAAATTTACTTTTCCCAAAAAAAAAGATCTTCACAATTGGATTTTTTGCTGATAAATTAACCAAGTTAGATCTTGTTAGTGGATATCTTATTTGAATCATCTCAATGAGAAATTCATTCTAATGATCGAGTTCCATCAACATACAAGTCCTATTGTTCCTGTTAACCCAATCCTACACAGTGACGCCTTTTGACACCCTTCAAGAAAAGCAATTGGGAAAACATGGTATAAAATGAAGAAATTGCTTATGACAAGCAATTTCTTCATTTTACACAATGTTTTCTGCCTAGAAAGTTGAAAAAATCTAACATTTTATAAACTTTAAATTGTAGTCTGCAACTCCTTTCAATTTGGACCAGTCTAAAATTTTGTTGTGTGGGAATAGATTAATCTTTTGCAACACAATATAAATTTAGAGAGTTGAAAAATGCATATAAGTTGCAGACCTTTGTCTGTCAGGATGAAAAAGTGGGAATAAAGAGATTTTTCTCAATCTATACTATAATAGGATTTTAGCTAAATACCCTACAACCAAACAGTCCAAATTCAAAGAAGCTGCAAATTTAAATTTCTGGTTGATGAACTTTTTTTTTTAAAAAACCTTAGTTATATATTGTGTATAATGAAGAAACTATTTGTAACAAGTAATCTCTTCATTTTCCACAATGTTTTTCAAAGCTGTTTTCTTGTGGAGAGGGATCAAAAAGCGGGATAATGTGGGGATGGGTTGGACCCACTGGCATTAGCATCAAATCAAATATTTCTTGAAGGAATCTTATGAAGGGTAACTCAAACAATATTCCTCTTAAATTTGTTTGATATTCATCAAGTAGACTCTCTGAGCATAAGATTTTTGAATAAAAGGTGTCCTGACAGGCTGAGGTAGATACTATGACAATAACTCCAATGATCTTGGGCCAGTGGCTATAAATCAACAGAAAAAAAACCCTCAGATTCTTGAAGTCAATATATTTATGAAGAAAGGAATGGGGAACCTGTGTGTAGATGTGTAATTCTTGTTTTCTTGCCAGCATGCAAGTCTGAGTTGTTGGCAGTTTTTATGATGTGGGTAGCATCCTTTTAGTGACAGCAATGTGGTAGCCTACTTCTCGCTTTTATAGCAAACCTTTTTATAAACATTATAGCAAACCTTTTTATAAACAATAATCATCAGACCTGTATACAATCATACAGTTTTGATTTTCAAAAACCCTCTTCTTTTCTCTCACTATTTTCTACCACATAGGGTGGTTCGGTTTCAAGTTGCCCTCACTCTGTAATGTCTTTCAAATTACACCAATTGTCTAAAATTTCGAAAAACAGGAACCTGTTACTATCTTGTGTAAATGATTTCAATAGGCACAAAAATATCATTTTGATGAGAAATAATGAATTCAGAATTTGTCTTATATAGTAACCTGCATAAGAACAGCATATCACTCTTGTTTAAACTTTTTTTACGGGAAATGATGCTTTTTGACTAATAAAAAAAAAAGCTTTGGAAAATATTATGGAACATGAAGAAATTGTTTCTCATAAGCAATTTCTTCATTATATACAATGCTTTCTACATCAAGAGACAAGAAATTTAAATTTCATCAACTAAAAGTTGTTGTCTGCAACTTGTTTCAATTTGGACCTGTCTAAAATGTTGTCATATGGTATTAGTTTAAGAAAATTTGTAATTGATTATGCTAGATGTTTTCTTTTGCTTAAACTTGTTACTTGCCATTATGAATATATGATTAGTGCATTTTACAAAACTTCAGCTTAATATTTCAATTGAACACCTAATAATTATGTAGAAGAACTTTAACTCTTGCATTCAAAAATTTGCTAATGAAATCTCCAGTTTCTTTGGTAAACATTGTGAGAATCAACACGTTGTATTAGGTTTCCTTCAATTCCTCCCGTGTGACTTATGACAGATTTGGGTATTGGAACCATCTGAGAAAAGAGAATATTTATATGCAAATACTATTGGCTACAATTCTAAGTAGGTAAATTGATTGGCAACTGATGTGACACTATTTACAATTCATAATGGTAATGTCCCAAACGACAAAATTTTAGACTGGCCTAAATGAAAAGAAGCTGCAGACGACAATTCTTTCATCTTTCTGGATAGAAAACATTGTGGATAATGAAGAAATTGCTTGATACAAGCAATTTCTTCATTTTCAACAGTGTTTTCCAAAGCCTTTTTCTTGAGGGGCATAAAAGGAGGGCTTGTGTGGGAATGGGTTAAAGAAGACACTTTGCCTGGGTAGTGTCAGGCAAACATTAACACTTTCTCAGCAATCCAAACTGGCCTTTACATTCTTTGCAAGAAATCAGGTCTTAATCTTATTTCAGATTCTGCATGTCTACACATTTCCAAACCAATTATGAGCAACAAAGTATTGGATAGCCCTGTTGAAGCTCACGAAAATCTGCAGGTATTTGAGCAGGCACACTATATAGAGTATGGAAGAATTCTTTTAATGTATACATTTTGGTTCTACAGTTGCTTAACGAATTGAAATATGGCTTAGCCTGCAAAATGGTTCCAGATCTTCATTTTGGTACTATAACTTTTCGAAACTTCAAGAACTTTATTTTAAGGTTCAAGAACTGCTCTTGAGGTTCAAGAACTGTTCTTGAAGTCCTAGAACTCTGATTCTTGAACCTTTCACTGATTCAATAACTTTTGTTCAAGAACCTGAAAGTTCTAGAAGTTGTGTTCATGAACATTTGAAGTTCTAGATCTAGGATTAAAACTTAGTGAAATGAATGCTCTTGAACTACAGTACTTGATCTTCTGACCTTTTACTTATATTTTTTTTCACACCTTTATTTTGAATGCAGAGATCAAGGATGGGATTTGTTAATGTATGTAATTATTTGCTCTGTTAGTTCTTGTTGTTATTGAATTACAATCATTCATAAATTATAAGGAAATCAAACTTGTCAAAATGCGTGTTATTTGACTTATGTACATTTTTTCTAAGAACTCAGATTAAGAAATTGATAAATAACATCATAAACATATTGGAATGTGGTAAGAAGCATTTTTAACTATTTGAAGAATAGGGGGGCTATTCCAGTAACCAGTGGGCGTCGGCTTAATGGTTTGGTTAAACCTTATGTTCAAGTGTCATATCTCAGTTTTTACTAATGCTATTGCACATGTTTTTGTGGCAATAATATCAGCCTCTAGACAAGGTTTCATTACTCTGAAATTCATTTTAGTTGAAGTGTTACCCTTTTTGGACTTAAATATATTCTTGGTTAAACTCTAAGTGCAACTGTCATATTTCTTTTATAAGTCTCTATCTACTAATGCTATTGCTTTGAAACTTTGCAAATGCTTTTGTGACCATCATATTATCTTCTTGGGAAAGATTCATTACAACTACATTTATTATAGTAGAGTTTTAACCCTCTTTGGACTTAGAAATTCTTGGTTAAACCTTGCATGGAACTGTCATAAATTTTTAATAACTCTCTTTCTACCAAAGCAATTACTTTGAAACTTTACACATGTTTTGTGACAATAATATCAGTCTCTTAATATAGATTTATTTCTCTGACATTCATTTTAGTTAAACTTTTACCCTTTTCGGACTTCAAAATTTTTGGTTAAACCTTACGTGCAACTGTTATGTATCTTTAATTACTCACTTTCTAGACATGCTATTGCTTTGAAACATTGCACATATTTTAGACAATAATATCAGCCTCTAGACACAGATTTATTACTCTGACATTCATTTTAATGGAAAATTAATCCTTTTGGACTTACAAATTTTTTGTTAAACCTTAATTGCAACTGACATATATCTTTGATCACTCCATAATTACCTCCTATTACATCCTTTCCTAGCTTCAAAGTGCTATCCCACTTAGGTTTACAATCATCAACCAATTGGTAAGAAACAAATGTCAGAAAGGATATGTGCCGCCGCCAGGGATGACACCCCATGATTGAAGATTTGGAGTCTGAGGCACTACCAACTGGGCTATGCATGGCAGCAGCTATTATCATTAAAGATATTGAAATTCCTTCAAAAATCTGATAAAGGATCACCAAAACATAATTCCAAGTCAACAACCATCCTCGAGTTTCTGAGATCATGTTTCTAAAAGTTTTCACTATATACCATAATCATATGGGCATTAACCCTGTCTATATAACCCATGTTCTTTAACCCATTCCCACACAATAACACTTTTAGACACCCTCAAGAGAAATATCTATGGAAAACATTGTGGAAAATGAAGAAATTGCTTGTTACAAGCAGTTTCTTCATTATCCACAATGTTTTCTACAGAGAAAGTTGAAAAAAAAATTCATCAACTAGAATTTGTCATCTGTAACCTCTTTCATTTTGAACCAGTCTAAAATGCTGTCATTTGGTAATGGGTTTACCCTTGAATCTCATGAATAGTCACTGAAGATCATTCCTGAGTAATTTAAGTTGGGTTTTATTATCAGTCAACTGGTTTCGGAGAGGATTTTTTCAAAGTTTTTACTATATTCCATATATGGAAATTTACCTAGCCGATAAAAGCCATGTTTTCATCTGATCCATATTCTTTAAAGGAAATCCATCAACTGGTTTCAAAATAGAATATCATCAAATTTTTCACAATATACCAAATGTAGCCCATAACATCGATGTTTTTCACCTAACCTATATTTCTTTTAAAAATCTTAAGAAGGGTCATCAAAGGATCATTTCTGCGAGATTAGGCTGATCAAAATGTGATAAAGTGTCACCGAATAACCATTCCTGAAAGACATTAAAAGCAACACTTTGCTGGGTAGACTGCACACAGGGTATTTCTATTTGACCTAGTGACCTAGTTTTTTTAACTCTAGAGACCATATAACAAACTTGACCAAGATATTATGAAGGCAAATTAAACACTCTGACCAAATATTGAAACATTTGAGACAACGGTGCTCTCAAGAGAACCCACAGGGTATTTCTAAAAAATAACTTAGTGATCTAGTTTTTAAACCCACGAGACCTTACTTCAAACTTGACCAAGAAATTAAGAATACAAAGAGTGCACACAAGGCATTTCTAAGATTTGACCTAGTGGCCTAGTTTATGACCCCATGTGAAAAAAATCAAACTTGTCCAAGATATTGAAAATACATATTCTAATCAATATCAAATTGTTTGAGTTAAAATGTTACCTGTAGATTGCATGCAAGGTAATTCTAAGATTTGACCTACAGATCTATTGTTTGACCCCACATGACCAAATATCTAACTTTACCAAGACAATTTGAAGCCAAACATTCTGACCAAAATATCAAAACATTTGAGGCAAATATTGAAGCGCTCAAGAGAACACACATGGTAATCTTAAATTTGACCTATTCCAGTTAATGACCTACTTTTTTCTGCCAAATGACCCAAAACCAAGATATCATGAAGAACATTCTGACCAAATATCAAGACATTTGTGGCACAAATGTTATCTCTTGAAGGCACACGAGATTTTTCTAAAATTTGACCTGGCAGCCTATTTATTCTACCAGGTTACAAAAAAATGAACTTTTTCAAGGTTTAACCCATTCCAACTCAATCCCTCCTTTTTACGCCCCTCAAGAAAAAAAATTTGGAAAACATTGTGGAAAATGAAGAAATTGCTTATATCAAGCAATTTCTTCATTATCCACAATGTTTTCTATCCAAAAAGGCAAAGAAAATTTAAATTCCACCAAGTTGAAAATATCGTCTGCAGCTTCTTTAAATTTGGACCAGTATAAAATTTTGTTGAGTTGGAATGGGTTAAAGGAGACAAACATTCTCACCAAATATCAAGAAATTTGAGGATCGCCGAATGTCAAAATTGATTTGTAAAAGTTTATTTCAGACATGATGAGGATCTGCACAAGATATAATCATGAAATATAAACAGTATAAAGGAATGTGATCAATTTCTTTTATCTCTTGTCATGCTGAACCCGTAATATTCCGTTTTGGGCAGGAGGTGTAGACAAGATCAGCCTGCACATAAGTGCAGTCTGATCTTAGTCTATACCTCCTACGTTTTCTTTTCAAACCAGGATGTATTAACCATTGAACAAGTACTACCAGTGCTCTGTCTTTTGATTTTAACTTCGAAGAGAAATTATAAGTAATGGAGACAAGCATTCTGACAAAGTTTTAAGACATCGAGCAAGTGACCTATATTTTCACCCACAAGACCGAATATCTATCTTCTTTGAAATACACTGTGAATTCTAGATTTCACTAAAGGTATTTCTAAGATGTGACCTTGTGACCGATTTAATGACCCTATGTCCTACTTGATAAACTTGTCATAAAGACCATTAATCTGACCAAATATCAAGACATTTGAGGCAAAAGTCTGCATTCTAGAATGAACTAAAGATTTTCTAGGATCCAACCTAATTACTTATTTTTTTACCCAACATTACCTAGTATCTAACAGTTGGAGATTTCATGGACCAAGTTTCAAGACATTGAGGTTAATAATGGCCTCTAGAGTGAACACAGGATGTTGACACATGACCCAATATTGAAATAGACCAAGTATTTTGAAGACAAACAGTTTGACCAAATATCAAGACATGTGAATTTCTAGGGGAATGTTATTTCTAGGACACACAAGGTTTTTCTAATACATGTTTAAAAATTGAACTTTTATGAGGTTCAAAGGCGACGATTATTCTGACAAAATATCAAGAAATTTGATTTGAAAGTGACCTCTGGAGTGCACATAAGGTAATCCTAAGTTTTGTCCTAGCGAACTACTTTTTGACTCAAAGTAAGACAATATTAAACTTGACCATGATATTATGTTGACAAACATTTTGACCAAATATCAAGTCATTTGAGACAAGAATGGACTCTGAAGAGAGCACAAAAGGTATTTCTTAGATTTGACCTAAATATGGCCCACTTTTATCTGCAACATGACTGAAAATTGACCTTGTAGCTTTGATAGAGACAAATATACTGATCAAATATGAAGACATTTGTGTCAAAAATGTGCCATATATGGAAATTTAAACCCAGCCCACTAAGGCCAAGATTTTCTATCCGATCAAATTTCTTTGAATGAATTTAACTAAGGGTCACTGAAGTATCAATTTCCTCTGAAATTTAATTGATATCTGTGTATTGCTTTCTATTGAAAAGAATTTTACGGTAAAAATTCATAGACACAGGCATCCATGGGCAAACACATGCACGGATGGACCCAATACAAGGACAGTAAGCTTGCTGGCTTTCAGGAAATTAATCTAGCTAAAGAAAAATTGTAAATCTATTACTACACATACCATACATGGAAATTAGCCCTTCCCTCAAAAGAAATGAAAAAAAAGAACTCTACAATAGGGCACAAATCATTTGATTGAAATCCTCTTTATATTTTTCTTTTCTGAGATAATTTTCAAAGTTTTCATTATACACTATAATACTCAGGGATTTGTCTAAGCCCTGTCAACAAAAGCAATGGCTTTCAACTGATAAAAGTTTTTTTCAAAAATTCAGCAAATTTAAGGGTCACATGTTGAAATCCATGCGATAGTTTCTGAGAAGAAAATATTCAAAGTTTTAATAAAATAACATATATGGGAATAAGAGCCATGTCAGACATGGCCATCCCAAGCCGTAAAAGCTTGATAGTAAACTGAAGCCAGTTAGATTTAGGCTTCTTGTGCACTGCATTTCCTCTCAATGCGATCGATAATAGCTGTTATACTTACAGAGACATGCGCTAGACAAAATCTAAGTCCTAAAAACAACAAAGGGCAATAACTCCAAAATTAAACAAGCAAGAGTTGTGGGTCTTGTGCACTACACTTCTCCTTAATGAGATCTACCACCCTATGAAGTTTCAAGATGATAGCAATTATACTTTAGGAGATAAGCTCCGGACAAGCAAAGTGAGGGAATGACCTAATGACGGATGGAGACCATAACTATATCCCTTTGCCAATAGGGCGGGGGATAATAAACCCATCCAGAAAGGTCATGTTTCTTACAGGAATCAGAATCTGATGAAAGGTTTCAAAAATTACGATTCAGTAAAAGTCTTCTAGTACATGTAGTTTCTTAGATGATTTATAAAGAATAAATTAATGGGTACATCAACACAACAGCCAATCACAGCCGTTAGCTGTTCGTCCCACCTAGGCACATTACTTCTCATTTGCTCATTGGTGAGAGACAAAAATCATGTGGTGTCTTGTGTCAACTGTTGGAAATAACCATACTTAATGGGTGGACCAGCTGACACAACATCATACCAATGGCCACTTTGGCTAGTGGAGCTGAAATCAAGCCAAATATGTAACCCTTAGTGTGTAGACAATGACCTGTTCTAATGAACTAATGATGGAGTGTATAACCTTAACCCAAACTCTAAACCCTAGCCCGAACCCTATTGCAGACCAAGCAGGGGTCATGACCCCAGTAAATTGGTGGTAAGACTGACACATCATAACAATAGCCTGCTTTGGCCAGTGCAGACAAAATTGAGCCAAATTGTCCTAATGCACTGATGATGGGGGTCTAACCCTACCTCTTACCCTCCCTCTAACCCCAACTCTAACTCTAACCCAAATCCTAGCTCTAACCCTAACCCTACTCATACCCTTACCCTACTCTAAGCATAACCCCAGCATTTAATCTAGCTTTGTATCATAGGGGGCCCAATGGGCCCATAGCTCTTGATCAAGGGGGTCATGCGATACAAATACATAGACAAACTATTGAATTAAAAGGTTTTAAATTTAACAAACCATAACAATTTGATAATAAATATATTGTTTTGAACAAAATAAATCTACAAGAAAAAGTTAACCCTTGTCATGCTAAACCCGGAATATTCTGGTTTTGGCAGAAGGTGTAGACTAAGATCAGACTGCTCTTATGTGCAGGCTGATCTAAGTCTATACCTCTTGCTTTTACTTTTCCTGCCAGAATTGTTTATTAAGTTGATTTCTATAAAAATATGGATTTTTGAACAAGTTCTATCAGTGCTTTCAGCCCTTTGATTTGACAGCAATTCAGTAAGGTAATTTATACAGCATGACAAGGGTTAAGGCATTATCTCCATGACTTCATTCAGAGAAGTCTTATTGAATGTATGATTGAAGTGTGCCATTTGGGCCCAGTCTTCATTTTGAAGGGGGTCATTTTGGTTTTTAGAGGGTCATTTTAGCCATGGCCCCCTCTAGATTGAACACAGTAAACCTACTTGTAACCATAACCTTCACTAATTGTGTAACAATCTATGATACCTTTAAGAAAAACTAAATGTATTTATAATTAAGTATTTTCAATATCAAATCAAAGCAAGCAAAATTTTGCAGTAACAAGATGTGTTTGTGAAACACAATGCATCCGCAACAGGACTAAACATTTGACCATGATATGTGACCTTGACCTTATCACATGACCTTGATCTTGACATGTGTATTATAGAGATATATCATCATGCCAAATATGAACATTGTATCTTGAATAGGCCGGTAGTAATTGACAATGTTAAGTTTTTTGGTTTAGTTTTGCAGACAAACAGCTAAGACCAACAGTTGGAAAGACTGAATGACGGACAGACAGACAACTGTAAAACAATATGCCCCGATTTTTCGATGCGGGGGCATAAGAAGTATTTAAATTCACAGACTTTCTTAAATCAAAATTGGAATTCCAATCTGTCAATTATTTTCGGTTTAATCTTATATGGCCCTTGTGCAATCATATGAGACAGAAGTCAGAGAAAATGAATTATACACCATATATAGAAGTTCTGCATGGCTGGCTGATAAAAGTAATGGGTTTCCACAGGTCAAACATCTTAACCCTTGTCATGCTGAATCCGGAATATTCCTACTTTGGCAGGAGGCGTAGGCAAAGATCAGCCTGGGCATATGCACAGACTGATCTTAGTCTATACCACATGTTTATCCTTTCCAAGCCAGAATTATTCACGAGATTAATTCTTAAACTAAATAATGGCCCTGAAAGCCAGATCTGCAGCGCTATCAGCCATTTGATACTAGTGATATTTTTGATGAAATTTTATTCAGCATGACAAGGGTTAAGTTAGTATTCCTATGAAATTCAGTACAAATCTGTTCACCAGTTTCTGACGAGAGTTTTTTTTTTTTGGGGGGGGGAGATTTTTTCAAGAATTCCCATGGATGGTTCACAATAGCCATCTGGTCGAGGAGGAGATGTTACTTTAAAATAACCCTCTTCATTTATCAAGGCCAGATCGACTTTAAATTCCCTAGGTTCGCTAGGTTTATGATTTAGGCCATTCTTTAATGGTATATGAATTCAAACTTGACCCTAAATATCAAATTCATACTTGACCCTAAATATCAAGGCCCCTGGTCCCGTTAGGTCAGAAACAGTTTTTAAATTTTTTATAACTTTTGCTGCAATGGCAAACTAATCCATTTGTGGATTCCAAGGTCATTTGGTACTTTTTTTTATAAATTACAAAACATCCCTATGCAATTTCGTGCAAAATGGGTTAACTATTCAGGAGAATTAAGGAAAGGATTCTTGTTGCTCTATATAAACTGAAATCCACAAAGCCCTGCACCCTTAAGGCATCCTTGCCCTGGGTCTTGAACATTGTTGTTAAACCTTATAGGCCAAGGAAACTTTTAAATATTTAAGTATGCAATTGCAACCAGATTTTTTGTTGAAATCTATCATTTCAGCTATTATCACACATAAGGAACAATCCTGCCAAACCTTGGGTATGAGTTAATAAAGATGGCATTAAGAAGTTGTTTAGCTAATATTTTTGACACAAATATTGAACACTTAAAAACTGCAAGTGGAATTACATGTATGATACAAATTGGTTGCTTTAATTTTAATACATTTCAATTACTGCCTGTTACAATGGCAAGTCTGTTTGGTTTTCATTTTGTCTCTGAACATTGTTTGGGTGAATCGTGGGCCAATATTATGGTTTATTCGGGCAGTAGATTCATGCTTAACAACAATAATGTTTCTCAAGATGTACTATATGAGGGTCAAAGGTATAAGGTACGAGAAAAGTTCAAAACCTAGAAAATATCAGCAAAAAGTGAAGCAACATCCAAGTAAGAACAAACTGTAAAATATGACTGACATTTTTTCAAGTATGCTATTAAATGCTAAAAAACAAATAATCAATAAATAAAATCAAACTAAGAAATAATAACATCATCAGTCAACTTATGTAACAAACCCATTTCAAGAATGTATTTTCAAAAGGTATTACTTTTTCTTATCTTATTTTAAACCACTGATTTAGAACAAATAATGATCTACAAGGATATTTTTTGGGCTTTACCTTTTTGGCAGCTAAACTTTCGAAGATTTTTTGGTCTAGATTTAGTTTTGGACATTTACAGAATACCCTAAATATTGCTATTAACAATGAAGTACTGTAACTTATCAATGCCAAGTTTCAGAAAAGAGCAGTGAAATAAGGCATTAACCCATTATGAGACGACAAAATTTTACAGACTGGTCAAAAATCAAAGATGTTGCAGATGACAACATTTGTTATTTCTTTTTTTTTTTTTGTCATTTAGGTATAAAACATTGAGGATAATGACAAAATTTATCTGAAGCTTTTTTTTTAACCCATTCCCTTGCTTTTAGATGCCACTCAAGAAAAAAACTTTTGAAAACATTGTGGAATTGAAGAAGTTGCTTGCAACAAGTAATTTATTCATTATCCACAATGTTTTTTAACCAGAAAGATGAAAAATTCTATGGTCAACTACAACATCTTTGAATTTGGACCAGTCTCAAATTTTGTTATGTGGGAATGGGTTAAGGCATGTCAAAAAGAAATGGGTTAACCCATTTCCACTCAGTGACGCTTTTAGACTCATCCAAGAAAAAAGCTTTGTAAAATATTGTGGAAAATGAAGAAATGCTTGACACAAGCAATTTCTTCATTTTACACAATGTTTTCTACCCAGAAAGTTGAAAAAATTTAAAATTTCATAAACTTTAATTTGTCGTCTGCAACTCCTTTCAGTTTGGACCAGTCTAAATTTTTCATGAGTGGGAATGGGTTAAGATTGTACCTAAGGAAGCAAAGGTTGCAGTATGATGATATACAGCAAGTACTAAACCAATATACAATAAATGCATAAATACAACTCAGCTCCATCAGAGATTATTTGGTAAATAAATAAAACAGAGGACAAGGTTAATGTAATAAGGAAATCAATCATAATGTTATTAAACTTATTTGACCAACTCTTCAAGAAGAAACAATTACAGAGTTATGGCCTATGGCAAAACAATGGGAATCTTTCAACCATATTAGAGATCAATTAATGAGGCATCATAAAGCAAGAGAGATCTTATAAGCTAAAATTACTCAAATAGGTTTAATATTACCAGGGTCTTAGGGGTGGTAATGCAAGACTATTGACTTAAATTTCCTAGACAACACAATACAACAAGGTGCCAAATTGTCACAAGATACGCCCATAACACTGCTTAATATAAAAAGGGGGTTTGAATAGAACTGAGGTAATTTTGAATGAATATTTTTTGTCAAACAAAGTATGAAAAACAACAAAGGGCAATAACTCAAAATATATGCTAGTGAGAGTTATGGTTCTTGTACACTGCACTCAAACTTGGTGAGCTCTATCCATCCATGAAGTTTCATGATTCTAGCTATTATACTTTTAGAAATATACTCCGGACAAGATTCAATTATGAAAAACAACAAAGGGCAATAACTCAGAATATACTCTAGGTATGGTTATGGTTCTTGTACACTGCACTCCCACTTGGTGAGCTCTATCCATCAATGAAATGCCATAATTCTAGCTATTATACTTTTAGAGATAAACTCCGGACAAGATTCAAGTATGATAAACAACAAAGGACAATAACTCAAAAAATAGGCCAGGTAGAGTTATGGTTCTTGTGCACTGCACTCCCCCTTAATGAGATCTTTACACAAATGAAGTTTCATGATCCTAGCTATAATACTTTTAGAGATATACTCCGGACAAGATTCAAGTATGAAAAACAACAAAGGGCAATAACTCATAATATAGGCTAGGTAGAGTTATGGTTCTTGTACACTGCACTCCTACTTGGTGAGCTCTATCCATCCATGAAATTTCATGATTCTAGCTATTATACTTTTAGGGATATACTCCGGACAAGATTCAAGTATGAAAAACAACAAAGGGCAATAAATAAAAAATAGGCCAGGTAGAGTTAAGGTTCTTGTACACTGCACTCCCCCTTGGTGAGATCTATACACCCATGAAGTTTCATAATGCTAGCTATTACACTTTTAGAGATATACTCCGGACAAGCTTAAAGTATGATAAACAACAAAGGACAATAACTCAAAAAATAGGCCAGGTAGAGTTATGGCTATTGTGCACTGCACTCCCCCTTGGTGAGATCTATACACCCTTGAAGTTTCATGATCCTAGCTATAATACTTTTAGAGATATACTCGGGACAAGATTCAAGTATTAAAAACAACAAAGGGCAATAACTCATAATATAGGCTAGGTAGAGTTATGGTTCTTAAACACTGCACTCCTACTTGGTGAGCTCTATCCATTCATGAAATTTCATAATTCTAGCTATTATACTTTTAGAGATTTACTCCGGACAAGATTCAAGAATGAAAAACAGCAAAGGGCAATAAATAAAAAAATAGGCCAGGTAGAGTTATGGTTCTTGTACACTGCACTCCCCCTTGGTGAGATCTATACACCCATGAAGTTTCATAATGCTAGCTATTATACTTTTAGAGATATACTCCGGACAAGATTCAAGTATGAAAAACAACAAAGGGCAATAACTCAAAAAATAGGCCAGGAAGAGTTATGGTTCTTTTACACTGCACTCCTACTTGGTAAGCTCTATCAATCCATGAAATTTCACGAGACTAGCTATTATACTTTGAGAGATATACTCCGGACAAGATTAAAGTATGAAAAACAACAAAGGGCAATAACTCAAAAAATAGGCCAGATAGAGTTATGGCTATTGTGCACTGCACCCCCCCCCCCCCTTGGCGAGATCTATACACCCATGAAGTTTCATGATCCTAGCTATAATACTTTTAGAGATATACTCGGGACAAGATTCAAGTATGAAAAACAACAAAGGGCAATAACTCGAAAAATAGGCCAGGTAGAGTTATGGTTCTTGTGCACTGCACTCCCCCTTAGTGAGATCTATACACCCATGAAGTTTCATGATCCTAGCTATAATACTTTTTGAGATATACTCCGAACAAGATTCAAGTATGAAAAACAACAAAGGGCAATAATTCATAAAATAGGCCAGGTAGAGTTATGGTTCTTGTGCACTGCACTCCATATTGATGAGAAGAATATAACTGCCAAGTTTAAAGTCAAGCGGACTTACGGTGACAGAGTTATGCTCCGGACAAAGAAGTGGACACCGCCCGGACGCCCGGACACCACAGGTGATCCCATTATACGACCCGTCTTCGACGGGCGTATAAAAAGAACCAATAAGCTTGCATGACTATCATGTATAAACAGTGTTATATTGTTACAGCACAACAAAATTTCAGACTGCTCCAATTTGAAAGAAGCTGCAGACAATAATCAAAAGTTGGTGAAATTTTAAAACTCTTTGTATTTGGGGTAACAGCATTGTAGGTAATAAAGATAATAATTATTACAAGCAATTTCTTCATTTACACTATATAATTTACAAAGAATTTTTTCATGAGGGGAATCAAAAGACAGATAGTATGGGAATAGGTTATATATGTATATATTTTCAGAGAAAGAAAGAAAAACTATTAAATAAAGATTGATAGAAGCATGACAAAGATAAAATGAATGTTATGAATGAGTCATATTTTACAGAATATCAAATATTTTGAAGCCAAGTCCGAGGCAAGAAAGCTGCAATAACAATGCATAGGGCCAAGAAGAATCAAGATTCAAATGTTCACATCAGAGATACTTATCTGCAGGGTTTTTCCTGCGGAGCACAATGATATCTTCTTCTTTGTCTGTAGTAAAGGAAGTGAAAAGTTAAAAGTGATAGAACATATGGGAAAAAGAAATTGATGACTGATTGGTACAAAAAGAAGAAATGAGTGAAAATATGCGGAATTCAGACATTAACCAAAGATTTTGAAAAAAGGAGAGCTGTCTCTATTTCAGGTTTATGAGAAGTCAAATTTATATAAGAGAAAAGCATTATTAGTTTTATAAAATAAAATAATTCAACAAAGTAGAAGGATCGAAAGTAAAAGCACATAATTAATAAAATTTACAATAAAAGCTTGAAATGAACAGAATGAAAAGAAAATAGCCAGTAAAGACACATATCCTATTTTCAAGACATCATATTTTAGGATGATCAAAGTTAGCAATAAAGAAAATAAACAACAGAATAAAATAAAACAAGAACGCAAGTTCTCAAATTTTAGAAGAATGAAACATACTAAAACTTTTTGGAGGTCAAATGCTCCTATTAAACTTGGTTTTTCATAAGTAGAATTGAATTTTCTCTTAGTTTTGGTCCTCAGAGCACTTCTTGAAATATTATCAAACATCATCATATTCATCATGACCATTATTTGGTTTTGTTTGGTGTTCTAATTTAAAGCAGCTCTTACCAATCTGAACATGATTTTATTGCAACATTATCTTGTCTGTAAACAAAATATGTATAATCAGACTTTAGGGAAAATTCTTTCCAAAGTATAAATGAGAAGCAGATATAAATACTTTAATCAAATTTCAATTTCTTTCAATTCAAACAAGGCTTTATAATTTAACATTTACACACAAAAGTGCATTATAACCTTATTTTCCTCCATTCATAAAAAAGGCCCATAGTGGTGCTTTTTAAACACAAACTTGTTATGAAGAAATAAGATTAAATGATTACAGTGAATATAATTTTACTTTTTGAGGTTTAACTCATTCCTAGACGGCAAGATTTAAGGCTGGTCTAAATTGAAGGAGTTGCAGACAAAATTTTAAAGTATATGAATTTTTTTTTTCAGCTTTCTTGGTAGAAAACATTGTGACAAGCAATTTCTTCTTTCTACACAATACATGTATTTTCCCTAATGTTTTACTTGAGGGACATCTAAAAGTGTCATTGTGTGGGAAAGGGTTAATTAAGTTATCAATATTTCTATTGTTGGCTTTACAATAGTTTTTACGATTCCCTCAATCTAGAATTTACAGCAAGACCTGAAATATTTTAAAAACATATCAAAGGTTAATTGTAACACTATACTAAAGTGTATGTACAATGCATAGACACTTATCACAGTATCACAATTAACCCTCAATATGAATCAGAGAGAACACTATACGCTAATGTAGTTGACATCTTGGAATTGTATTCATAATTCATTCATTGACTACCATTCCCTCAGGAAGATAGGTGTCACAGTATCTTAACAACTTCACCATAAAGAAATATTGTATATACTCATTTTGTACCTTAAAGAATAAAACCAGGTTCAACTTAAAGAATAAAAACCCAATAGTGGTTTGTATAATGCCATTGACTTTGGAACCAGAAAAGAATGTGATGAATTTCAGAATATTTAATGACATATTTTTATCATGATTTTTGTGCTTGTGTGTTTGCTTGTGAAATGCATGACTTTAAAATTGCTTTGGTAGATGATTCAGTTCATTAATTTTAGAGTGTGAGCTATAAAGAAGCAGCATAGGTTTGTGTTTATGAAAATATTACAATACTTCATTATGATTTTTGTTAACTCTTGTCATGCTGTATAGATTCAACCTTACAGAAATGCTGTCAAATCAAAGGGCTGAAATCACTGATAGAACTTGTTCAAAAATCAATATTTCTTTTAGAAATCAACTTCATTAACAACTCTGGCAGGAAAAGTACAAGCAGGAGGTGTAGACCAAGATCAGCCTGCACATAAGTGCAGTCTGATCTTAGTCTACACCTCCTGCCAAAACCGGAATATTCCGGGCTCAGCATGACAAGGGTTAAAACCAATTACCAGATGACAACATTTTTGACTGGTCTAAATTGAAATAAGATGCAGACAGCAATTTCAACTTGATGATATTTTAATCGTCATCTGGGAATTAAGATAACATTGCTAGTTACAAGCAACTATTTAAATATCCACACTTTTTTCAAAATCTTTTTCCCTCAGGAGCATAAAAAATTGGGATTTTGTGGGAAAGGGTCAATGAACATATACAAATGTAAGGATATTCACATCAATAACTTTTTAATTACATGTAGTGGTAGTTGTATAATAAAACCTGGTAGATTTTAGCTTTGTCATATTCACAATCTGGAGGGCTTTTTCATAAATCAATCACATGCAGGACCTTATGGCTCTGGAGTGTTATGAAATATAATAATTATTGAAGTATTGCTAGTAGTTATGGGAACATAGATGAAGGACATACATGTACAGGATACAAAGTTCACAATGGCTTCGGGCTTTCAATTCGGAAAAAGTATATAAAGTATAAATAAATTTATCCATGTTTACCAAAAGAATTCCAAAGAAATTTTGTAACCAGAGGAGAAAAATGTAGCTGCCCGACCGGGATTTGAACCCAGGACCCCCCACTTACAGGATGAGTGCTCTACCAATTGAACTACTGCGCCATGTCAGAACCCAGCGTCAGTTTAAACATATTAATGATATTGATGACCCCACTACAATTTGGTGGGAATCAAACCAAAGTATATGAAAAAAGTTTGTTTTCATTTAATCTAACCTATAAGAAAAATAAGCACTCATGCTGAACTTTTTGGATGATTTTGACGAAAGTCCTTTTACCCATTCCCACACAATTACACTATTTTGATGCCTGCAGGAAAATTTAAAAAAAATTAGAAAACATTTTGTAAAATGAAGAATTTGATTGTCACAAGCAATTTCTTCATTATGTACTATGTTTTCTACCCCAAAAAACAGATTTTTAAAATTCTGTTGATTAAAATTATGCACTTGAACTTCTTTAAATTTCGACTGGTCTAAAGTTTTTGTTATCTGGAAATGGGTTAACACTCCGTCAAACCAAAGGAAAACATTTTTTTCAAAGAAAATAACATTTCTGTATGCATAGTAATTTGCCATATTTCATGAATTAATGAAGACAACACACAGCATTTATTATTTACAATTTGGTAACATATAAAAAATTTATTAGCTTTCACAGAATATAGTTTTAAATGGATAGTGTAAATGGCTGCAGACATGCACAGATTTACGGAGACGCAAACCCTTATTATGGACATGATGGTCAATATTATGGACACATAAGGTCAATAGAACTTAAAGCTTCCTTACCTTTCGATGATGGAGCTAGAAAATAAGTTAGAGTATGGTATTGAAATGTTTCTCATCCTGTCAATCAATGTTATGTTTTTTAATGGATAATCTAACTTCTATTCCATTTGAAAAAAATGATGTGCATAATTGTGTGCTGCTTTTTAAGTGCCACCAAAAGGAAAAAAAGAGCCTAAAGTCTTGGTTAAAGGAGTTGTTATCGAAGTCCATAAGGTTAAAGAAGCAACAATTACCTTCCATCCAACATCAGAATGAAGTTCAACAAACACTTGGCTTATGAACAAACAGCAGTCAAAAATTAAAAGAGCTTTAATAAACATCATTGTCTGGAGTTTGGGTAGCCAACTAGGTGTAAAGTAATTAACTCTACTGGCACCAATAAAAAGCTTTTCAAAGTTCTAAAATGCACTTCCACAATAATCTATTTCAAAACTATTTCATTATTATTATGGTCCATATTAAAATATTTAACCCATTCCAACACAGCACAAAAAGAAACAAGAGTACCATGATGGTCCTAAATCGCTCACCTGAATTGTCTGCTGTTAAAAAACTAGAGCCAAATAACTAACCAGTTTCATGAAGATTGAGCCAAAAACTGTGGCCTCTATATTGAAAACAAAGAAATAATCATTAAGGCCTCTTTTCCTGTGTTTTCCAATAGAACACAGAACCTTCCTATAATCAATAGGGTTCATTATTATGACCTAACAATTTTCTGGGAAAGTTTCATGAAGATTGAGCCAAAATTGTGGCCTCTAGAATATAGACGAAGAAATTGTCATTAAGGCCCTTTTTCCTGTGTTTTCCAATAGAACATTCCTGCAGTCAATAGGGCTCATTCTTATAACCTAGCAATTATTCTTGGCAAGTTTCATAAAGGTTGAGCCAAAATTTTGGTCTCTAGAGTGTAAACAAAGAAATTTCCATTAACACCCCTTTTCCTGTGTTTTCAGTTAGAACCTTCCCATAATTTATTGGGCTCATTCTTATGACCTAATAATTATTCTGGCCAAGTTTCAGGAAGATTGAGCCAAAACTGTAGCCTCTAGAGTGTAAACAAAGAAATTGTCATTAAGGGCCCTCTTCCTGTGTTTTCCCATAGAACCCTCCCATAATAAATAGGGTCCGTCCTCACGACCTAACAACTATTCTGACCAAGTTTCATGAAGGGTGGGTCAAAACTGTGGCCTCTAGAGTGTAAACACTTAAATTGTTGACGCTGCACAATGGACGGCAGTCAACAGACATTCAACGATCACAAAAGCTCACCATGAGCACTTTTTGCTCAGGTGAGCTAAAAAATGAAGGAAAGAAGTGCAGGAAATAAAGACACATTGTTTGTTACATATTGCTTGATTTTTGCTCTTTGTTTCCTATCCAAAATGACGCATATATATAAATTTCTATCAACTTGAAAATTGGAGCAATCTAATATTTGGTTGTCTGGCAATGGGTTAAATTTGTACAGAGAGATCACTAATTCAGATCAAATGAGATCAAACCACTTTCTGAAGAAAATTGACAAGAACTTAGCATAGGATCCCTTACAACTTATATTCCATGAAATGATGGTGAAATTGCAAAAAATATGTCTATCTTGATTTTAAATCATTTAACCCATTACCAGGCAGCCAGATTTTTGACTGGTCAAAATTGAAATAAGCTGCAGGTGACAATTCAGGAATTATAGATTTGTTCAACTTTCATTATAAAAAACATAGTGGAAAAAGAACAAATTGCTTGCTGCAAGAAATTTCTTCTTTTTCCACAATGTTTTCCGAATTGTCTTTCTTGAAGGGTGTTAAAAGCGTCACTGTGTGGGAATGGGTTGATATATTCTTGTAGATCAATAACTATATGTATTTGTCTTGATAAGATCTTATAGTTAAGCTAAAATCATGTACGCACATTGTAACAAAACACAGTATATTATCACAAAATTAGCTCCCTTTATGGCAATTACATCTATATTAATTAGAGACATCAAAAAATTTAAACATGCATCTTCCCTATTACCTTGAAAACATTACCTCAGCTCCTTCTGCAATTCCTTACAAATATTGCATAGGTCGAGATAACTTCAAAATACTGGAATATTTCAAAATACTAAAAGTTCTGAAACTCTTCTAGTTGGCAGTACAAACCTCAAATGCAGTTGTACAACTTTTTTCAACTGCATGTTCCCATTGATTTTCAGGAGGGTATTTGTGTATGAATAAATCATCACTTCAAATAAGGCGCCACTATTTAACTCTTTCATACCAGCAGTGAATTGATGCCAAACTTCAATTAAGAGATGAAGAGAATATTTTTGTGTTCATGGAGGTTTGAACCCAAAAAACTAATCACACTGTATGAATACGTGAAGCTGATTCATACATAAGTGTGATTAGGTTCTTTGGTTCATACCTCCATGAAAACAAAAAATATTCTCTTCATTTCTTATAATTTTATAGCATCAAGCAAAAAGGCAAATATTGTACAAATTTTGATACCTTTTTGTATGGGACTTTTTGGTGTGGAAGCATACAAAATCATGGCGTGCTAAAAATTTTGTTCATGGAGTTATGAATATTTTTTTTGACCAATCAGAACACTAGTTTTTAGTTGACGTGACTATGAATTAAATTATTAAATAATCAGGTAATTTTTTCTAAAATTGAAGGCTTGAATAATGATTATTGCTTGTCATGTGAGTTACCAGGCAATTACACTGTCATATGTATCATTGTTGTATATATCATTTGTTTGGTTGAAATTTAATGTGTGTAATATTATGATGCTCTGCCTGGCCTACATGGAAGATTGCCCAACACTATCTGATTGACCCTCCTTAACCTATTCTCACACAACCCCGCTTTTTTACACCCCTTAACACAAAAGCTTTGGAAAACAATGCGGACAATTAAGAAATTGCTTGCTAAAAGCTTTTTTTTTATTTATCTCAATGTTTTCTAACAAAAACAATAAGGATTTATCAAATTTTACTTACTTAAAATTATTGTCTGCAACCCCTTTCAATTTAGACCTATTTATTTTTTATGTGTAGGAATGGGTTAAATAAAGTAATTATTATTCATATTATCATGGTTCTTCCAACACATTAAAGTCCACAGAGTTCTAGTAAGAAAAACATGTACATGTATGATCTAATATCCCAATATCATAATAATATGCAAAAACAGTGTAAAAGATTGTCCACGTTTTCATGCAGACATGACTCACAGCCTTGCAATGTCCACATTTTCACGCAGACATGACCCACAGCCTTGCAATCCTCCATTAGTTACTGTTTTGTTTGCTAGTTACATTGCTATGGGAAGAATTCCATTCATTCCAATTAAATAAAAAAAATATTACATCATCAAATTAACAGTTATGATTTTTATAACTCTCAAATATCATAACCAGAAATGTGCTAAGACACGGAATCTCCCACTTGTTGTGACCTTGAACTTAAGAGTATCCAACAGGACTTGTTGCACACACTCACAAACTGACAGAAATAACTATATATGCATGCCTGTAACCATTACAATGGCGGAGATATAAAAAAGTGTCTAATATTATTCACTGTATTGTTAAGAAGTTGCGTTTTGGTACATTTGGTCAAGACATACATGATATGCCTGTAGCCATTATTAGGGGGTATAAAAAGTGTCTAATATGACTAGCTGTTTTGGTCAAGCCACAAATGAAACCAATGAAAAATTGCTTAACATTCAGGTAAAATATTATGAATCAACTTGTCATTCTAGACTGACTTTAACAATTTAATGGGCAACCATTAGACCTTATATCTAGATATACTGGTACTTAGTCATATCTACAAGTACAAACCTTAGAACTGAATCAATAAACATCTCACAAAATGATGAAGAGGGTGTTAACATGGACCAGTGTAATCCCGGGTTTCATATTATCCTTACTAGAAATGTTGAATTGTCCAATAACTAGCTCAACACTAATATGGAACTTTAGTTCACCTTTTTTGGAGTGGGGTATCAAAGAAAGGTCAACATATCATATCGGCATGGTATGATAATAACTAAAGGTAACATAAATTTTGGAAGAAATATTGAGCTAATGGGTTTAAGTGAAAAATTAATAGTGAGTAAGTTTTATTGTTCCTTAAACTAAGTGTCTACATGAAATGTAGAGTTAACAAGTGACTATCAATGTATACAACTTACTGAATATTCACACATTTCTTTATTTCTTCATATTACCTGTGAACACACATTATTTACATACCTACATATGCATGCCTCCTAGCTATGTATTTTGTACTGAACTTCTTAGACATTTTCTAGAGATATAAATATACTGTTGGATTTTCAGAAATAACTGTACAATCACGATAATGCTGAATTTAAAATTGGTCAAATTCTTGACAGTTAAACATGTCTTACCATGCGGACCATAAATATCTATGGAAGGTTTTGCATGATCTAGCCTTTGAATTCATCACTTTTCCTAATAAGTGTAATTGTTTGTCATTGTTTATATGTAACCAAATTCAATTATCTACATTTCATTTAAAAAAAAAGGTTAGTTCCAGAATGCCACAATTAATAGCCTAAAACAAATGTTTGATTTAACCCTCTCACACATGATGATGCTTTAAAGAAAATGATTTAGAAAACATTATAGACAATGAAGGAACTGCTTGCTCTTGTAACAAGCAACTTCTTCATTTTCAAAAATCTTTTCTACCCCAAGAGTAAAACAAGAGCACCGCCCACGGATGCCAACCCTCGGCTACAGGTGCTGGATAATGCAAAAATTCTAAGTTGAAAAAGGAGCATAACTCTTACAAAAGCACTTTTAGAGTTATCCCCCTTGATAGGCTAGATAGCTCTTGTGATGGTCAACACACATGCCAAGTTTCATGAGGATATCTTCAATAACAACAGAGATATGACCAAGGTTAAAGTTTGTCACACAAACGCTGACACGAACGACACCAAGGTGATCACAAAACCTTGGGTTTTCTCCAAAAACAGCCCAGTTAAAAACACTTGTGAAATATCATCAACCAAAATTTGCCATCTGCATCATCTTTCAGCTTGGACCAGTCAAAAACTTTATTGTTAATTGGTTGAAGACAGCAAAGAAAGTAAGTACCTATTTTGAACCAAATTTTCTCAAAAATTATTATGTTAGATAAATATTTCTGTTTTGATTCCTCTAATTGGAGGATAATTGATAATGATCATCGAAGCATTAAACCTAAATTAAAGGCACCCAAAAACCAGTCTACTGTGAATAGTATAACCTCTGTGTGAAGTTAATGACTATATTCAATACAAATGACAAGCATGCCAAGGGATCTTGAGCTAAACTATCATATGAAATGTCACAAAACAACATGTCTGAATAAAATTCTGTAAAAATAAAAATAAAATACCCAATACACATCATTTTCTGTAGGAACTTTATTTCTGCTTTTTATGTGCTCAGGAATGAGAATGCCAAATTGATCTACTTATGACATATATGGGATAGGTACAAATGCCTATTTTGACAGATAACTGGTTTCTGACAAAGAACAAGCTTGAATCTACAAATGTTCTATAAACAACATTGAGTTGGTCCTAGACTTAATTAAGCTTGAAACATAATTGATACAGATGGTAATCAAAGTGACAAAGGCCAATTTTGGTAAAATATGTAAAAAATAAGTGAAGAATTTTATCTAAAGAAACATGGTAAAATATTTATCACAAGCAAAACAAAAAACAAAGTATGTGATTGTAGTTTGAATTGGTATCAGGTACATGACTGCAATAAAAAATTGTAGCAAAAAGGTACACTGCAACTCCTCTACAACGCTACCCTGCACAGCGCTGACTCCATTATAACGCGGGGTCCGCTTGGCTCCCAAAATTTTGGAGGGGGGGGGGGGCATTTGGGGTTGCAGATGCTGAGATACGACGTTAATCCTGATTTGGCTGCGATTTTTTCATCCCGTCTTCGGGCCGTCCGAAGAAAAAGGGTTGCACATAAAAATCGATAATTACCCAAAGCCAGGAAAGTTTTTAACACCTTATGTGGACGGTCCTGGCCATTAATGCATTAGTTCAGAGGTAATTGCTTTGTTTGATTGATGACAGGCGTAGTGTTTGAATTTACAAAATCGGTTTGATTGTTTGGTCTTACTGTTTGACATTGGGATGATCAATGCCTTACCTCATTGATATTTTTTAAAACAATAGTGAATAGGCACGCTCCTCGGTATCATTCTGTTACAAACCTTGAAGGTGGTGCGATTGAAATATCACACTGTTTCACTCTTGGCGTTTTAAATATCGGTAGGACGTGTTCTTAAAGTAATGCGCGACCGTGAAATTAGACAAATTGACTTGAGCCTAATTTTTATTTCACTTCATAGTTTGCTGGTATCCGGAGCTGGTAGAGGATAGTGGCTTCAAGATAAAAACGCAACAATGTGCTTAGAAAACAATCAGTCGTAGTTGTGACGTTTTCACTAAATACAGAAAATACGTGAATTTTAATTGTAAATTTCACAATATCGGAAGATTTTCATCCGAAACGGGATAGATAATATAAGTAGATTAAAATAAAATACCGTTATTTTTCCGAATTTCAATAATCCGAAAATTTAATGCCATTCTGTATGATCAAACACACGGCAAAAAGCTCGTCGACAGATTTGAAGTAAAGGTTTTCGGGTACAGTTTATTTTATTCTGAGGGAGGAAAGGTGATCAAAGGCGCCGCCGCCAGATCTTCAGCTATTTATGGGAGAGTTTCCGGAGTTGACACATGCCAGACGCATACCCCGTGTAATTCTTGCTGACCGAATTTTTTACTCTTGTCGTTATGAAACCAGACATTCGACCGTCTCGGATATTTTTCGATTATTATGACCTTCATTTTTACGATAAAAAGTTAGCCGCTACATATAAACTGCAACTGGTCGGTTTAAATTCCTGATTCGTAAATGACTAGGTTCAGATAGAGTTCTTTGTCGATTTGTTGTTACCGTATTTTTAACAATGGTAAAGAAATTAGACCAAGTCCATTACTGCGAAAGAGGTTCGAAGGTTGATCCACGCGACATTTTCTCAACGCTTCAGTAACCCCAGGTGTTCAACAACTCGTCGGTCTCCAAGGAGACGTCGCTATTCGAGATACTTAGATTTTATCCCCTTTGTCTACGGATGGAAATATTTACGTCCGAGTAAAAATGAATTCAATTAGATTAATGCCGACGACTATCATAATAATAAAACACGTTTCGAGTAATTTAAGTTCTAGCTTCTTAATATTGGGAGAAGGAGAACCACAATTTGTAGACCTGTAGAAATTTACGGATTATTCAATCCTGATAGACCGGGAAGGTAAGGTTAGAATTTAATTCTCCGCACGCCGAATTTCGTCGGTTTCTGCTAAAATCTCGTAACTACAGTTGTTGTTTTTCATTTCCCGACTAGTAACTTGTATAGAACTAAACTTGTTACAGGAATTTTATCACGAATTATCGGGTATTTAGTTCCGATTCCGACGGTTGAAAATTTCAGTTACGGCGGCGGGGGGGGGGCAGCGTTATTGCATAATAACTCCACTTCTTCCGCTGTTTCATTTCTTGGACCCCACCAACAGCGTTATAGTGGAGCTGCAGTGTAATTCATTACATTTTGTATATCAATAAAATGTACCATCTATTCTATCAGATATAACACAGGTATGTATTCTGTGAATTCATTAAATTAATGGTTGGCACAATTAACTGATAATACAGTTAAAACAAGACTTGTCAGCAGACATTGCTAGCCCTTTAAACAACTGTCATAAAAATAAATGTTAAGATCACTAACAGTGTCTTGCATATGGATGTCAGGGGAATTGTTAAATTAGGTCCAGATCAAGAGCCTTTTTAGGATCTATTGCAGAGAGATTGGATTATAAAGTAATTCTTTTTTCATTTTTACTTTTTCTTTTATTTCAAATTGAGTGGTAAGGTTTCACCTTAATCCATTTGATATATATGAAAATATATTATAATTGAAGTAGGACATAGGTTGAGGTCATAGTGCTAAGGACCTTTGTCACAGGTGAAAGTCTATCACGTGGTGAGAGTAGATATAAAGTACAATGGCCCTATGTTCAAGCATTCAAAAACTAAGGGCAAGCTGGGTTAAAGCTTTTTGTCAGTTTTTAAACCAGATCAACTGTCACATTAGACATGGTGCTGTCTTAACTAGAAGCTTATGTATAATCCACTTATGAGTGTTTCTGTAAAATCTGAAACCTCTAGGGTAAATATAAATAGAAATAAAACAAGAGAGCCAGTAGCCCTGGCACTCACCTGAGATAAGGCTCATTTTTTCTTCAAGGACAATGGGTCGGGAGAAGACCTCCTTTAAAATCTAACTAAAATCAACTTACATTGCCATGCCAACCAATGCTTTCAACAGATTTCAAATCTTTTAGTAATTATTAAAAGGGCACAAACTAACGTACATTTCTGTCCAGTTTGGTTTAAATTGGCCAAATAGTTTTTTAAAAGGTTGCCTTCTTTATTTCTATTTAAGCCCAATCACCCCATGGTTCCGAAATTTTATCAATTTTGGAAGAGGTCAACATACTGATGCCTCAAGCAAAATTCAAGATTCTTCAACTTCTGGGTCAGGAGAAGATTTTTTTTCAATTTTACTCTTGTTGTCAGAGCAACCAGAGTTTTCATTTGATTTAATTTCTTTGGTTGAAACCAGCCCAGTGGTTTGCAAGGAGATGTTGTTTTCTAAGGTCCTTCTTTAGCAATTTTTAAAGGTAACCACCTAAGGAATATTCCTGCCAAATTTGGTTGAAATCTGCCAAGCGGTTTGGAGGAGATGTTGTTTTAAAATTGTTGACACAAGACAGACGACCCACACCAGAGGACAATCAAAATACCTCACCATGAGCACTTTGCGCTCAGATGAGCTAAAAAAAACTTTAACCACATGTCAAGGCCAACACCCATGCTATAACACCAACTTCTGAGGTTATGACAATTGCTCTTCCAAGACTTTCGTCACAGGCTCGCTAAAAAAATGTGCAACACATCAATGATAGAAGACAAACACTTCTGTTTCTTTGTATGGATTAAAAATAACTTCAGTAGAGTATTCATGTAAGCTTTGTTAAATTTAAAAGTGCAGAATTAAAGTAAGCAGAAATTTTGGAACCCACAGAAAATGATAGTAAAATATAAGGTACTTATGAACAATTGACAAATAATTATTTTGTTTTAGAACAAATAACACAAAATAGATATCAGGAATCAATACTGTCTTTAAAAAAACATAAGCCTTGAAATAAAACTTCTTTTGAACTAATTGTTTGAACAGCTGGATTTCTTACAATGCAAGTTGAATGCATTATTGCAGTGTAGTCACTTTGGTCCTTAATCTAATTATTCACAAAAGTAGAACAAAAATCTTCATTTGCATACTTAGAAATTATCCCACTGCTAGGAGACAGTATTTGAAAATGGTTTAAAGTAAAAAAAATCCAGACAAGAATTTCCAATTGATGGAATTTTAATTTTTTGTCTCTCTTGGTAGAAAACATTGTGGAAAATGAAGAAATATTACTTTTACAAGCAATTTTGCATTTTCCATAATATTTACTTTTTTCTTGCACGGGCATCTACAAGTATGACTGCATAGGAATGGGTTAAGCAAACAGAAGCTATAATCAAATAACTTTGGAAATACCTAGTGATTTGAAAACCTTTGAAGCAAGGGAAAGTTTCAAAAGGTCTAAAGCTGATATTTTGTATAAAAGCATGAGGACAGGTATAACAGACACTAGTTACAAAGCAAACTGATTTAGAAATTGTACTATTTAACCTGCAGTTTTCATATCATATTAAATCGAACAAAAGAAAATAACAATTCATGTATAACTTAACTGACCCATGATAACAATGAAATTTGTGTTTCCATTCATTTGTCAGCCTTTCCGTAGCACATGCCCATGACAGACATATCCCCCCCCCCGAAGATTCATAGAGTTATTTCAGTGATACAAGGATACAGGAGAAACTGCTGAGAGTCCCGCCTGGTTCTTTAAAGAGCTCTTTGGATAGGACCTAGAGGTTTGAAGTTTGAAGTCAAGTGCTTTACCAATTGAGCTAATGGTGCCGACAACAGTAATATCAAGTTCAGGCATATTTATAATGAAATGATACCAAAACTTTTGAAATATTGACACCAAAAATAATAATAATTGGCAAATTGACAAGTATAATTGGTTAAGGAAAATCAAATGATAATTGATGACAATTGTGATAAGTGTCGGGAATATTTTTGCAGGGTCATAATTTTTCAATTCATAACCCATAAGGTCAGGACTGCTGTTGCTACACTGTTTTTCTGTTGAGACAAATAACATGATCAAGATTATTATCTTGGGTCTTTTTTCTAAAGCTGACATTCAAAATAACAGTACCAAACAGAAGTCAACATATGGCATCAACAAGTGACCAAACTGAATGTTTCTGTGGGGCAAGACCAACAACTGAATTCAACAACCCTGACTATAAAGACTATCCTAACAACACAATTTGGGTTGTCAATACTTACACTCTCCATCCCCATCTTCATCTTCTGTAAAACAGTGTTCAAACATGTACAAAACATGGACAAACAAGAACATCTGTTAGTATACACATTGTCATTACACAAGCTGATATTTTGTAACATGACTTTAGAAATTTGTGTCATTCATTTGTAAAAAGAATATATATTGTAAATGAAATAACACAGAAACTTAAGAAAGCAGTATGCACAATGAATAACAATTAGTTCATCTATACCATATCTTTAACCCTTTCCAGGATGAACCCCAGATTTTACGTCACTTTGATTTTATACTTGAGAAAACACTGTGGAAAAAGGAGAAATTGCTTATAATAAGCAATTTCTCCTTTTCCCACAGTGTTTTTTACTACATAGGGTGGTTTTATTTGGAATTGCATCCAATTTTCATTATCGTCTGCATCCTCTTTCAATTTAGACCAGTCTTAGATTTCAAAAACCAGGAAAGGGTTAATCATATCACAAAAATACTGGAAATTAAATGTTGAGCATTACCTACATTTTGGTTAAGGAGTTTAATTAAAAGACAGGCAAGCAATCATACTGAAAACATAATTATAGGTAGTGGATATTTTCATTTAAACTGATCAATTCAATCATTTTATGGTATTTAGGTTCAGGAAATAATTCTTTCAACAAGAAACCAACAATATAGTTTGGATTATTCCTGTGTAATGCTACTTTTTTAATCATCATGTAATGTTGATAAAACCTAATCAAAGCTTGAGAAAGTTGGAGAGATTTTGATTTCAAACATAGGGTTTGGAGTATTAAATAGGCACATTTCGTCACCAACCATTTTGCTAAAACCACCATTTCCTCTAACAACCAATTATGCGTCAAAAGATCAATTGGTTAAACTTTGTCAAAAGATATCTTTGGTGAACCACCACGTAACCAAAAAGGAATTACTCAAAGATAACAAATATAGTTAGTAGGAGCGATAAACCATATTTTATCAAATTAACTGTTTTGCACCGCTACCACTCGTAAAATAGAAAGGATTGGAAATAAACCTCAATAATTTCATGATCATTACCGTTCATTTGGCAAGGGCGACCCAGCCATTGTTTGTTATCTAATAAATTCAACTTTGTATTCAATTGACAATATTGAACACATTTACTTGAAATGTTTGGCTTAATTATCTTGCATAGTCAGCTAAAATCTCATTTTAACCCATTCCAACTCAATCCCTCCTTTTTACGCCCCTAAGAAAAAAACTTTGGAAAACATAGTTGAAAATGAAGAAATTGCTTGTATATAGCAATTTCTTCATTATCCACAATATTTCTATCCAAAAAGAAGAAAAATTTCAAAATTCCATCAACTTGAGATTGTTGTCTGCAACTTCTTTCAATTTGGACCAGTCTAAAATTTTGCTTTGTTGGAATGGGTTAAGCAAATAATGTTCAATCATGGGTCTGCAAATATTAACTCAAGTACACCCATGGATAGTATACCAAAAGACAGTGCCCTAACAATAAACAATTGTAGGTGTCAATAAGACAAAGTGTCATAATGAAGAAATGGTCATTCAAACAAAAACGAAATTGTTATTTGGCGAAATGGCTTTTGAGCCAAATAGTTGTTTGGCAATATGAGCACCCAAGATTACCATCATACACTGTAATCTAGAGCTCTGACTATTGAATGTTACACACTAAGAAATTTTAGATCCATCAATATATTTCAAATTCATCCAAGTTCAAAGAAGTTGCAGTGAACATTTCAAAGTGGTTTTAAAATGCCACTACACATAAAGCATGGTGAAAAAAGTAGAACTTGCTTGTTACAAGCAATTTCTTCTTTTCTAACAATATTTTTCTTTGTATAATTCCAAAGGGGCATTAAAATATGGATTTGAGTGGTAATGGGATAAACAGCTACATATCTTTACTATTCAGTGACAATATAATTACATAAGAATTCAATTGCCTGAAAATTGGTGTATTCTGATGAATGAAGGTACTAAATTACCACTACTAGGGGGAAAACTCTTGAGATTAAAAATAACACAATTCTTGCTAAACAACTGTCGAAATATCATCCATCACTCCCTTTCTAGGAAGTGCCTAATAATCAATCGAATTGAATTACTGCTGAAAGATCTTTGGTACACAGAGAAATTTTACCAATACAGCATTTTTGGTGATGTAGGAAAACTATTTGAACATGAGTAAGGTATTTAATAAAACGTTTACATTGGTCCTAGCAATCTCTGTTGTTGTTTTTTTGTGTGAGTGTTTTGGAAGGGGGTCGGGTACATGTGTGTTTTTATAAAACTGTATTTGTAAAGAATTATATCAGTTGAAGAATTTGGTCTTAACCCATTCCCACACAATGACACTTTTTGAAGCCCCCCTCCCCCCAAGAATAATTACAATTGGGAAAACATTGTTGGAAAAAAAAAAAGAAATTACTTGTATCAAGCCATTTCTTAATTCTTAACCCAGAAATTTGAAAAAAACTACAATTTCACCAACCTTAAATTGTTAACTGCAACTTCTTTCAATTTGGACCAGTCTAAAATTTTAACGCCTGGTAATGGGTTAAAACAATTATTAGAATATGTGTCACACCTTACATTTTCTTCACTGATACCAAAAGTAAGAACTAATTTGTTTAAATTCTTATTATTTTACATGTCAGTCATTCTGCATCAATGTTATTAGAATGTACCTCTTGAAAATAACACTACATACTCAGAAACTGCATTCACCAGCTTGCATTGCTCACAGTTTACTGTCACTATGTATTGTCTTGGTTCACCTCCGAGAGAAAATTACCCACATATACTTGGAAAATGTGTTGCAGGAATACTTTGTGCTTTTCAACAGGCAATTGCCTGGAATGATCAGTAACCATGAAAGTAATGGTGTCTGACAAAATGATAATATGGCTTCTTGATTGTAAGTTAATATGCCAGTTGCTGACTTTCTTTCACAAACAATAACACTTAAAACTTTCCCCTGCAAACTATTTAATTTTGGACCAGATAAGAGAATAATTCATTTAACTTTTGTCATGCTGAACACAAATATTCCAGTTTTGGTATCTTTGCAGACTGATCTTTGTCTATACCACCTGTTTGTCCCCTTTAAGTAAAAGCTGCTTATAGAAACTAATTTCCAAATAAAATTTTGACCTACAACTAAGCCATCAAGCCATTTCTGTTATTGATTATGATTCAGAATAGCATTTGCCTTCCCCCTTGAAATAGTTTTCTTAAAGCTTTTACAACATAAAAGTACCTACGACATCCCTTGTTGTTTAAATGTTGCTGGTTTTAATTCACTACCAAACGACAAAATCCAAAATCAAAGAAGCTGCAGACAAGTTTCAAGCTTTTAAGAATTTTACATATCTCTGTATTTCTGTTTAGAAAAAAATATGGAAAATACATAAATTTACAAGTTACAAGCAATCTTATTTTCAACATTCTATTCCAGAACCTCTTTCTTAACAAGAGTCAAACAGCAGAATTTTTTGGTAATGGATTAAGAGGAAGACACATCCAAACAGGTATTTTGTCACCCTGAGCTCAGCCCTTATGATAAAAGAAGAAGGAGGCTTTTCCTGGAAGAATGAATTATTTATCAGGTTTCCCTCAAATCTATTTAAAGGTTAGTGGTCTATCCTTAACAAGCCAGACGATGGTTTCCCTCTCATTTGCCAGTAGTAAAAAAGCAATATCAAGTCCCTAACAGGCCTTCTGATTTATTGATACTGTTTATTTGTCTGTTCTTTGTAATAACGTAAACTGAGATTATGTTGTAATGATCTTATTTATTTATATCTACTTAGACCTTATAACTAGCAGGCATTTTTCCCCTTTTTTTCTAATGAGTACAAAACTTTGTTGTACAAGAATTGTTGTTGTTATTTTTACTCCCAGTAGTATTTATCCATGCCTGAGCTTGTGGACCTTAGTAGGACTACCTAACCCAATAACAGACAACAATAGACTCATCCAAATTGAAAGAAATTCGGGGTGACGACATTTATTGATGTTAAACTGGTTATGAATTCAAGTTATCATGTTATGTATGTGCATATATATATATAGTCCATTGCAATTTAGCACTGAATTGTTATCATCAGGGTTGTTATTAACCCAATACCAGACGACAATGTTTTAGACTTGTCCAAATTGAAAGAAGTTGCAGACAACAAGTTAATGAAATTTAAGATTCTTTAACTTTCTGAGCATAAAACATTGAGCAAAATGAAGAAATTGCTTGTTTCAAGCAATCCTTTATTTTACACAATGTTTTCACAATTGTTTTCTTGGGGGGGGGGGCATCAAAAAATCATCTTTGTGTGAGAATGGGTTAAGAGCTTTCCACTGATTTTAGAATTTACTTTTATAGTACAATATGCTATCTTTGGAAATTGGAGCTAAAAAATCATCATATTTCAAACTTACAGACCCTAGAATTTTTAACTCCTTAGAGGATGATTAGATGATTTATGGTGTGTTTCTACAAAAAGTGATGCATCACTTGCATTATTTATAGAATATTCTACCATTTGAAAGGTCAATACTGTCCTATATTTGAACAAGAGAAGTCATTCATATATCTATCTACGCCCATTGAAGAGAATGAGAGACAAAATATGTTTCCTTTGAATTATTTATATATTTCAGTATGCTGAACTTTCCAGTTTGACCTTGTTAATTGTACAAATGTTCATTATTTTTATTATCTTATTCATTGACCCTTGTCATGCTGAACCTCAAATATCCCTCTTAAGAAGGGGGTAAGGAAAAAGATCAGCTTGCACATAATGTGCAGTCTGATCTTGGTCAAAACCACTTTGTCCCTTGTTTTGAGATTTCTTTTTAAACAAGAGGACCATGATGGTCCTAGATTGCTCACCTGAACTGTCTGCGGTTAAAAATATGCAACTAGAGACAAATAACTATAATCAGTTTCATGAAGATTGAGGCAAAACTCTGACTTCTATATAGTAAACAAAAAATTGTCATTATGGCCCCTTTTCCTGTGTTATCCTATAGAACCTTCACATAATCTATATGGGTTAATCTTTATGACCTAACAAGTTTCCTGACCAAGTTACATGACGAGCCAAATTGATGACCTCTAGAGCATTAACAAAGAAGTTGTCATTAAGGCCCCTTTTTCTGTGTTTTCCAAAAGAACCTCCCCATAATCAATAGGCTTCATCCTCATGCCCTAATCATTATTCTGGCCTAGTTTCATGAAGATTAAGCCTAAATTGTGGCATCTAGACTGTAAACAAAGAAATTGTCATTAAGGCCCCTTTTCCTGTGTTTTCTGATAGAACCTTTCCATAGTCAATAGGGTTCATCCTTATGACCTAACAATTATTCTGACCAAGTTTCATGAAGATTGAGCCCTTGGCCTTATGGTTTGGGAGAAGTAGATTTTTAAAGATTTCCTTTCTTATTTCTATGTGAAATCAGGGATCACAAAGAAAAGCGCTAATTTTCAGAATGAGGTAATTCTTTGAAGTATTTTGGTAGAGGGTCAATAGATGATGATTTGTACCAAATATCAAAGTGCTAGGCCTTATGGTTAGGGAGAAGAAGATTTTTAAAGTTTTCCTTCTTTATTTCTATGTTAAATCAGGGATTGCACAGAAAAGGGCTATATTTTCAGAATACAGTAATTCTTTGAAGTATTTTGGTAGAGGGTCAATAGAAGATGACTTGTACCAAATATCACAGCTCTAGGCCTTATTGCTTTGGAGGAGAAGTTTTTTTAAGTTTTTTCATTCCGTTGCCATGGCTACCAGAGTTCTTCATGGATTTCAATTCTTTGAAATATTTGAAAGAACATTGCCTATTGATTATTTTGTGAAGTCTTGTTGAAATTCCAAGGTTAGTTTAGGAGAAGATATTTTTGTAATTGTGAACAGATTGAAGGACAGATGGACAGATTGATGGACGGAGGGAGGGACAGACACCTGACAATGACAGATCACAATAGCTCAACCTGAGCACTTTATGCTCAGATGAGCTAAAAATATTAAAATATCTAATGCAGGATCTATCACTAAACAATCATTTCTGAGAAATTCGGTTGAAAACCATCCTCCAGTTTCTGAGAACAACATTTTCAGAAATTTTCATGTTATACCATAAAGGGACATAAGGCCCATCCATAAAAGCCATGTAGTTTTTTTTTAACACCGCTCCAAATACTATGAAGGAATCTTACAAAGAGTCACCCAAGGATTATTACTATGAAATTTGGTTGAAGTTTATCAACCTGTTTTTAAGATGAAGATAAGGTTTTCAATATATACCATATGTGGAAATTTGTCCCCCCCCCCTAAAAGCCTTGTTTTTCATCTAATGGAAATTCTTTGTACAAATCTGATAAAGCATCACCAAATAATCATTCTGGTGAAATATTGCTGAAATCCAAAGTCAAAGATTTTCAAAGTTTTCACTATGTATCATACAAATTGAATTAAGCCTTGTCTGTAAAAGCCATCATCCAATATGGTTCTTTTTCATGAATCTGATAAAGTGTCACCCAAGGATCATTCCTGTGATATTTGTTTGAAATCCACCAGTTTCTTAGAAGATTTATAAAGTTTTCACCATGTATTGAAATTAGCCAACCCATTACAGCCATCTTTTTCATCCAATCAAAATTCTTTGAAGGAATCTGATTAAGCCTCACCCAAGGAACATTCCAGTGCAATTTGGTTGAATTCTGTGCAGTACTTTATGAGATGAAGATTTTTTAGAGTAAAAGTTTATAGACTCACATATAAACCGGGGGACAGATGCAAGGATGGACAAACGACATACACAACACCATGACAATATATCTCCCAGTCTTTCAGCCATTGGAGATAAAAACCTTAGGAAATGATGAAATTGCTTGTAACAAGCAATTTCATCATTATCAACAATGTTGAAAGATCCACTTCAAAACTTCATCACATTTAAATTGTTGTCTGCAACCTCTTTAAATTTGGACCAGACTTAAATTTTGTCATCTGGTAATAGGTTACAGATCATAATTAGGTCATAAGGAAGTGATACCATTTTTGCAAAGTAATGTTAATTTATCATCAAATGGTTATTATATTAGTACAGTATGAACATGATTAATGTACCTTCATGGTCATAAGTATAAATAATTTACAGTGATAAAATATTCTACTTGTGTGAGATTTTCTGGAATAGACTGACTGCATGCTGGCCGAGGTCTCTAAGGTTTGATAGGAAACTCTATTTTGATATAACATTGTGTTATATTGCAGAATTTATGGCGACTATAAATTATAATAAACCTGTAAAATAGTTGGTTTGCAACCTAAACATCATTATTAACCCTTGTCATGCTGAACCCGGAATATTCCAGTTTTTGCAGGAGGTGTAGACTAAGATCAGACTGCACTTATGTGCTTATTACACCTCCTGCTTGTACTTTTCCTGCCAGAGTTGTTTATGAAGTTGATTTCAAAAAGAAATATTGATTTTTGAACAACAAGTTCTATCAGTGCTTTAAGCCCTTTGATTTTACAGCCATTCAGTAAGGTAATTATACAGCATGACAAGGGTTAATACACCCTTTATAAGCTGTAGATACAAAATATCGTAGTGCAGAAGCATGATTTTCTTTCTTGTTTTATCATTTTATGTCAGTGTTTGCATGTGCACTCATATCGATCTGCAACACATTTCTAGTTAAATAAGGTAATTGACTCCTCAGCAAGACTAAATCATGATACATGTATATATCATCCTTTATAACATAGTCAACTTCACATTGTGCCATGTTAAAGTTAACCCTTGTCATGATGATCCCAGAATATTCCTGATTTGACAATGGATTTGGCAGTTGTACAGACTAAGTTCAGCCTGCACAGATGTGCAGTCTGATCTTGGCCTACGCTACCTGCTTGTTCTTGTTGTGTTGAGAGAATCTTTCAACACAACATTGATCTATTTATGTAATTTTTGTAAAATATAGTGAGGATAAATATGTAGCATGACAAGGGGATAATTTCGCATGTTTTCTAAAAGTATGCCTGAGCTGCAAGAAGATAAAAAAGGGCTTATCAAGTAGCTTATAATGAACGATGAAAGAAATTATAAACAAGAGGGCCTTTGGCCCTGGGGCGCTCACCTGAGAAAAGGCTCTTTTTCTTTCAACAGTCTAATTTCATGTTAAGGTTAGGATTATGAAACAAGTGGGCCACAATTACATATAAAGACTATGAACCTGGGAATCCAAAAGTCCAAATTACAAATTCCAAGGCTTTAGTGCCGATTTGAAAGAAGGAAAAAACTTTTTCCATGGGTTATAATTTCAGAAATAAGAAAGAAGTCTGTGAACTTATGCTTCATGCCTATACCCCCCCCCCCCCTGGGTCTGCCCCTGGAGACCCGAGTATCATGATTTTAGCTATTTTGTAAGAGGTCAATAAACTGATGCTTCATGCAAAATATCAAGGCTGTACGCCTTCTGGGTCAGGAGGAGTAGATTCTTAAAGATTATTTTGAAATTTCACTTTTGTTGCCATGGCAACCAGAGTTTTTAACGGATTTCAATTCTTTTAGCTATTTTTGAAGGGGACCACCTAAGCAACATTTCTGCCAAATTTGGTTCAAATCAGCCCAGTGGTTTGAGAGAAGATGTCATTTAAAAAATCGTTCTTTATTTCTATATAAACCCCACCCCCCTGGGGCTCCGCCCCTGGGGACCCGAGGATCACGATTTTAGCTATTTTGAAAGAGGTCAATATACTGATGCTTCATGCAAAATATCAAGGCTCTATGCCTTCTGGGTCAGGAGGAGAAGATTTTTAAAGATTATTCTAAAATTCACTTTTGTTGCCATGGCAACCAGAGTTTTTAAAGGATTTCAATTCTTTTAGCTATTTTTGAAGGGGACCACCTAAGGAACATTTCTGCCAAATTTGGTTCAAATCGGCCCAGTGGTTTGAGAGGAGATGTCATTTAAAAAATCGTTCTTTATTTCTATATAAACCCCACCCCCCTGGGGCTCCGCCCCTGGGGACCCGAGGATCATGATTTTAGCTATTTTGAAAGAGGTCAATATACTGATGCTTCATGCAAAATATCAAGGCTCTACGCCTTCTGGGTCAGGAGGAGAAGATTTTTAAAGATTATTTTAAAATTTCACTTTTGTTGCCATGGCAACCAGAGTTTTTAACAGATTTCAATTCTTTTAGCTATTTTTGAAGGGGACCACCTAAGGAACATTTCTGCCAAATTTGGTTCAAATTGGCCCAGTGGTTTAGGAGGAGATGTCGTTTAAAGAAATTGTTGACGGACGACGCACGACACACGACGCACGACGCACGACGGACGGACGCCGGACAAAAGACGATCACAATAGCTCACTTGAGCACTACGTGCTCAGGTGAGCTAAAAATTAACACAGTAATGAACAGTCTACAAATAATATTCAAGATTATTTTAGTTAAAACAACTTTTTTCAAGTGCTTACAGAACAGTCTAAAATAATATTCAAAATTATTTTAGTTTAAACAACTTTTTTCTAAGTGCTTCCAAACTATTTTTAGCTCTTTTCTAGCAGCCGAATTTTGCTTACATAACAGACAAGAGGACCATGATGGTCCTAGATCGCTCACCTGAATCATTTGCTGCTAAAAAATGCGGCTACCACCAAATAATGTAAACAAAGAGTGCAAAAAAAAGAAATTGTCATTAAGGCCCCTTTTCCTTTGTTTTCAAAAAGAATCTTCCCATAATCAATAGGGTTCATCCTAATGACCTAACAAGTATTCTGGCCAAGTTTCATGAAGATTGAGTCAAGATAGTTGCCTCTGGAGTGTAAACAAAGAAATTGGCATGAAGGTCCCTTTTCCTTTGTTTTCTGACAGAACCTTCCCATAATAAATAGGCTTCATCCTTATGACCTAACAATTATTCTGGCCAAGTTTCATGAAGATTGGGTCAAAACTTTGGCCTCTAGAGTGTAAAGACTTGTTGACGCCGCAATACACACGACGGACGACAGACATTCAAAACGATGACAAAAGTTCACAATGAGACCTTTGTGCTCAGGTGAGCTAAAAAGAGTGAAAAGAATACCTAGATAGAAATGAAAATTAGAGGTCAAAGATAACAATGTAAATAATAACACATAATTCAAGCTATCAAAGGAAAGTATTAATGTTAAGCATTGTCATGTTAAACCAAGAACAATCCTGTTTTTGAGGGAGCCATAAACAAAGATCAGCCTGCACAGATAAGCATTTAGTAAACGCTATCTGCTTGTCTTTTATTAAACAGAAATTGTTCATAAAAAGAGATATACCCAATTCAAGGGCTTAATTTCCAGTGCTATCAGCACTTTGTTTTCATGCAATGAGTCAGCATGAATATAGAAAAGGAAATTAAAGTTAACCCATTCCCACAGATAAACGCTTTTGACACCCATAAAGAACTGACAATTAGGGAAGCATTGTTTAAAATGAAGAAATTACTTGTAACAAGCACTTTCTTCGTTTTCCAGTTTTCTACCCAGAAATTGAAAAACCATTAAATATATGAAGTTTAAGTAGTTGTTTGCAATTTATTTCAATTTGGACCAGTCTAATATGTTTCATGTGGTATCGGGTTAATATGCATATTACTAACCAAAGATATGAAAAATCTTTAAAGTAGCGAGTATTAAGAATGGAAATAGGGTTCAAACAAAAAGTTAGGAAATGAATAAGAAATACAAAGGAAATTTCTAGTTAATGTTCATTGATATCACAAAATAAAGGACATAAAACATAAATCTAAAATACACAAAATTGAATTACTAATAATTCTAGATTAATAAGATATGTGATGTGACAGCTAAATATTTAGTAAAAGTTTTGTTAGTTTCAGAAAAAAAAAAAAGAACTTTATAAATTTACCTGTAATGCATGTATTAGAATTACTATTGCATTTTTGGTGTTTCGATGATAACAGTTCTATCAGGCAAGTTATCGAAGAAACAGAAAGATTCCATAAAAGCGCAGAAAGATTCCATAAAAGCCTGGAACTGTTATTGAGTGTAATGGGTCTTGTATATAGTAGGAAGAAAATTACCAAGAGTAAACTACCAAATGCATGAGCACTTATTAAAACATATACCTTGGTCATTTGATACAACCATGGATAACTTACCTGAATACTTAGAGTTTACAAGATAAATTGTCAGAAATACCTTATTAAGAGCATGGAAAGAAGTTGCTGTATTTGTAGGTCATAGCCCGATTATTGGTAAAACATCAAAAGTGAAAAAGGAGCCCTAACACTAGTCCATTTACAGCTCCCTCCATTTTAAATATTTTATAACCAAAGAGCAACTACTTGTGTTATTAGTGTATAGACTAAGTTATTTGCTAAATTCATTCCCTTAAATTTTAATTGATTGATTGTATGGGGTTTAACGCAGCTGAAGCACCTAACATTGGATTCCTGGTATTTCTCACACCAGTACTATCCTTTCCTCAGCCTCCAACTGCTATCCCACTTAGGTTTAGGATTATCCACTCACTGGTGAGAGACAAATGTTAGAAAGAATATGTGCCGCCGCCGGGGATCCCCTTACATTTTAATGATACTATACTCTTTCTGTATGTTGTTTTCACCAACTAGTTTTTACTTTCCTTTGTAATTCAAAATAACATGAGAAAGAAACCTGGTTGGACAAACAACATGTTTCATTGATTCTGACCATCTAAAAATTATAACAGAATGGAAAACTATCTACTTATATGCGCTTTCTTCTTCAGCAAAAGAAAACAAAGAGTTTTCTTACCAGATCCCCTCCTTGTTAAGGCTGGTTCTCCCAACTCAATAAAAAAGTCATCACACTTCTCATATTCCTCAGAATCAAAGATGCGGACCTTGATACATTTCCTGAAATGACAAAAAGATAGATCAATCAATCACAAATTCATCCATTAGATAACTTGTTATTGACATTGGCCCATTCAATTTAGCAATTTATTCTATCTTAGAGGAAATATAGTATGAGGCCAGTAGAATGTTACAGAATGCAGGAAAGACCCATTGTTAAAAATGTTCAACTTCGATGAGCCTTTTTAAGTTAAGAATTCACCGCTTTCAAATATTTGAATGGTAGCATTCTCCTGATGAACTATATGCTTACCCTAGCTGATTGCTAGGCTAACTGTCCAATTACCAGACGACAAAACTTTAGATTGATCGATATTCAAAGAAGTTGCAGACATTTTTTAGGTGATGTTGTTGTTTTTTTTTAGGGGGGGGGGGGTAATTTTGGGGGTAGAAAATGATGTGGACAAAGAAGAGATAGATTGAAGAAATAAGCACTTTCTCCATTTCCCACAGTGTTTTCCTGTTTTTTTCTTAATGGGTGTAAAAAGCGGGATTAATGAGAATGGGTTAATTGTGACTTTCAACAGTATTCTAGTTACATACTTTGGTATATAGGTGGATGGTACATCAAAAGACATTTCCTGACATTTTTCACACAAATACAACCACAACATTTAATTCAGGGCACAAACAGCAAGTCCAATTTAGAATCTGAGCATTCAGTGAGAGATGTCTTTACAGAGTCCGAAAGATAATACTGCTCAAGTCAGGGTTCAAACTCATGACCCATGTCTCTGAGCATTGGGCTGGCCTGACTTTATTAACCCTTGTCATGCTGTATAAATCACCTTACTGAATTGCTGTCAAATCAAGACCCATTTCTCTGTGCATTGGGCTGGCCTGACTTTATTAATAAATGGTCAGTCTTGTACTGATGGCTGTACTAGAGGTTGACATGTTACACCATCTAGGGCCTCAAAGGAGTGCCAATAAGTTTATTTTGATTAAGGTTACTTAGACCTTGAAATAACCAGATATATCATTACTGTATGATTGACAAAATTGTTTGTATGTGTTAGGCATTTTAGCTTTAACTCATTCCCCCAGAATTAAACTTGCTTTTTTACCCTCCTCTAGAAAAGGTTTTTGGAAAACATTGTGGACAATGAAGCAATTTCTTCATTATCCACACTTTTTTCTACCGCAAAAGACAAAGGTTCGTTTTTAAAATTCCATTAACTTTAAATTGTCTTCAGCAAATTCTATCAATTTGGACCAGTTCAAAATTTTGTTGTATGGGAATGTGTTAAACAAACGTAAAGAATCATGTGATAATTCTTGCTGTATTGACCCATTCTCACTCAATGACACTTTTTGATACCCTGAAGAAAAATGGCTTTACTGTGGAAAATGACAAAATAGTTTGTTATAAGCAATTTCTTCATTAACCAGAATGTTTTCTACCTCAAAAGACAATACAGTTTAAAATTTTGACTTGTCGAGTGCAACATCTTTGAATTTGGACCAGTCTAAATTTTTGTTGTCTGGTAATGGAAGGTTAAACCACTGCCAGACTGTAACAAATTTTTACACTGTTCAACAATTTGAAAGAAGTTCTAGAGTATTGAAAGATAGATTTCATATTGAGTAGAAAATAAGCAATTTTTGCAAGAAATTCTCCTTTATCACAATGTTTCCTTTGTTACTTAATCAGCACATAAAATGCAGGATTGAATGGAAATGGGTAAAACTTGAATTGCTGAACATTTGTCTTATCAGGCTTTTAACAATCTCGGCCATAGGGCATTAGTTAGCATGTTGGACTTTCAATCATCATAGGTCCAGTTGAGGCAAATATCCTTTCTGACATTTGTATCTAACCAATGGGTACATAATCGAAAACTTAAGCGGGATGAGCTACTGGAGGCTTAGAAGGGATGTAGTCGTACATAGCACTGGTGTGAGAAATAACAGGAATCCATATTTAGGTGCTCCAGCCACAGCAATATGCCTGAAACGCTGTTAAAGTGGCATTCAATGAAAACAATTCCTGATTGAAATCTCTTCTTAAATAACATTCAAGCTTCACATAAATGCTTCTCTGAAGGGCCTAAGGACTATGAAAATCAATGATTATTTGTATGCAGCTGAGGCAAACAATTTCTTTTTTGCCAATAAACAAGTCATATCTGGTCCAAACCTTATCAGAACCAATGGGCCTCAAGTGTAAAAAAAATTAGTGCTTTCATCTTTGATATAGCTGAAGTGTATGAATATTCCATATGGATCATTGCTTTTTTCACTAGGCAATTAAGAATATTATCAACACACTAATATTCTTTCCTAACAAGAACTGTTATTAAATGCCATGAGTAATACCATATGATGATGGCAACTAATTGGAAAAAGGTTCAACTGTATAATGTCATGCAGAATAAAATCCTCTACAAAATTGGATTTAAATCAAGGGCTGAAATCTCAATAATCACACATTTTGGTTGATAATTATATTTGAAAAATATGTCATTAAAAACTCTGGCTTTCAAGGGACAAGCGGGAGGTCAAGACTGAACATATGCCAAAATATGGTTATTCTGGGTTCATCATAACAAAGCTTAATTTGCTTTTTAATACCACAATTAATTTATTTTTTTCCAACATGAAATAAAACTGGATCAAATCAAGGGAGGTCAGATAATCTACTCAATGAACTCCAACAGTGGCAAATATTTATGTGAAGCATTGTGTTGGTTTGGCTACTTAAACTTCATATGACTAAAGCTTATTCAATCTGTAGTTGATTCAATCTGCAGTTGATTCAACCTGCAGTTGATTCAAGCTTCAGTTGCAACATTTCGGTTGCCAACCAACCAAATTTGTACTTTTTTGTTACATTTTACAGGCCAGAAAGTTTGCAAAATAACATAGTTTAATATCAAAGTTGATCTTCTTATAGTACTCAGTGGTACTGTAATACCATGAGGTGACCAGTCCAATGTCAGTGAGCACTCTCTAATTATAATGTGCTGTTCATACTTGATGAGAGATCAATTAGCTATAACCTATTCCCAAAAGAAAAAAATTTAGACTGGTCCCAATAAACCATTCTCACATGCTAAAATTTTAGACTAGTCCAAAAGGAGAAGTTGCAGATGATAATTTCAAGTTTAAACAAGATGTGTTTGTGAAACACCATGCCCCCAATACAGAAATTCCTTAGAAACAAGTGATTTTTATTGTTGTTTTTTTTTCTTTGTTTTAGGGAAAAGGGTTAAAAAATTTACCTTGACCTTGATGAAATGACCTTCCCCAGTTGCGCCTTGTTGAGACCTATCTACATACCAAATATTAGCATTGTAAATTAATCAGGGTTGTAGTTATAGGAAAATGTTTAGTTGGCAGGTTAAGTTTTGCAGACAGGCAGACAGACTGACAGACTGATGGGACAGACAGACAGACAGACGGACACTGGTCAAACAATATGAGGGGGCGTAAAAATCTTTAAACTGTTTGTCTTGCAGTAGATAGCATTGTTGGTGATGAAGAAATTGCTTGTAACAAGCAATTTCTTCATTTTCCACAATGTTATCAAAAGCTTTCATATTGAGGGATATTTAAAAGCATCATTAGTGTGAGAATGGGTTAAGGACCAGCAACATGTATGCATACATCTAATTAATAGTTGTTGCCACACAAGAGAATTTTAGACTGTTCCAAATTGAAAGAAATTGCATGCAGACAACAATATTATATTGGTGGACAATTTTGAGTCGGTAGCATTTAGAAAATCATTGCCTTATAGGTTAGAAAACATTGTGAACATTGTAGAAAAAGCTTGTAACAAGCGATTTCTTCACTGTTAACAATGTTTTTAAATCTCTTCTACTTGGTGGCATCATAAAGCATCATTGTGAGGGAATGTGTTGAACAGTTACACAGATCTCCTATTTTAGATGTCTAGATAATAGGGTAGGCCTCGTTATTTCAAATGCAACAACTCATAGGTTTTAATATTTGCAAGAAGATACGAGACTAAAAATGCAAATTTAATATATTTTGGATCATCTTCAACAGAGAATATTCATCTTTTCTTGGTGCAAAAATGTTAGAATTATTCTTGCAAAATCTGCACTAAATTGCTTCCAAGGTGATGAAACAAGAGCATTATTCCTCTGAAGTGAAGAACATTGTTCATTTTGTGTGGGTTAGACATATTGATGTCAAAACTATAACTACTCTAACCCTAGGCTCTAGTAAGCTTTAACTCTTCACTCATGTTCATAATTCTTCCATTAACCCTTGTCAAGCTGAAAAAAGTCTTTTCAGAATTTCATTAAAATTAAAGGGCTGAAAGAAAGCACTGGTAGTACTTGTTCAAGGGTCAATACATCTTTTGACAATCTCATCTCATGAATAACATGGTTATAAAAGGAAACGCAGGAGGAGTAGACTAAGATCAGACTGCATTTATGTGCATGCTGATTTTGTCTACATATCCTTCCAAAACCAGAATATTCCAGGTTCAGCATGACAAGGGCAAAGCATCACTAATAGAGTGACCAGTTCCCACACTATCCTGCCTTAAATTATGACCATAAAAAACCAACTTGGAAAAAATTGTTGAAAATAAAAAAAATACTTGTATCAAGCAATGTTTTCATCTTAATCAATGTTTCAAGCCTGAAAGGCAAATTTAGATTTTCACAACTGAATAAAATTAAAACTGCTGTCTACAACATTTTCCATTTATAGCTAGTTTAAAATTTTGTGGACTGGTAATGGGTTAATTTATTAAGCTGATCTATTTTCTATTACCTTCCTTAGACCTGATAATATTGCGTCACTAAACATGTTAATAAATATGTTATCAATTTTTTCTTGACAAACATAATTTTCATAATATTCACAAAGGCAAACAAAGAAATTGCTTGTAAAATGTACATGTTTTCTTTTTTTATAAAAATGTTATCTTTCCTTTATTGCACAATTATCTTTTGATTCAAACACATTTTAAATTGTCTGCTGCAACTCTATGAATTAAGACAAGCCTAAGAATTTCATCTTCTTGTAATACCTTAACCCATTCCAACACAATTAGGATCCTTTTAAACACCCCTCAATTTGTAAGCTTTGGAAAACATTGTGGAAAATGAAGAAATTGCTTGTTTCAAGCAATTTCTACATTATCCACAATGTATTATACCAAAAAATACAAAGATTTTAAAGATTTCACCAATGTAACAGTGTTGTTTGCAACTTTTTTGAAATTGGATTAGTCTAAAATTTTATGGTGTGGGAATGGGTTAATCTATTACCAGACACTAATACTTTGTTAATTCAATTTTAAAGATCATCTCAATTTATGGGGTAGAAAATAATTTTGTAACAAGCCATTTCTTTGTTTTCTGCAATGTTTTCAGAAGCCTTATTCCATTAGGGGATGTAAAAGCCTCGGTTGCATGAGATTAGGTTTTTAAGTATATTTATATAAAGTCTATAAAAGAAATAATTTGGAAATTCTTGATGGCCTGCATTGCTAGAAACGCCATCACATGGAAATAAGGTCACACTTATCATGTGAGACCAGGGAAGACAAAGGTTATCTCCCTTGAGTTAGGTCAGGCCATTTGTATCTATGGCACCTGGCACAAATTCAAATTGTCTGCAAATCTTTGCTGTTCTCTGTCTTGTAATTCTTCACCCCCACAGACATAATTTCAACATGAAAAAACAACAAAGAATTTTTCCCAGACAAAAATGTTTTGGAAATGTACAAGAAAACAGATATTTTACTAAATATAAGCAGATAGGTGGGTTTGTTTCAAAATCAGTTTATAGCATAGATAGCTGTTTATAATATAATGGCTTTAAAAGATAAGACTAAAGAAAGAAGTAAATGCATTAATGAGTTATGGGCAATAAAAGCTTGTATAACACATCTTATTTGTTATTTCTGGGTGGGTTGTTACAGTAATAATTTGCTAAGATTATCTTGTGGCTAAATTGATTAAATGATGGCTCTCTCCTTGGTTATTAATGATTTGTTTATTAGAACAGGTATAAACGCCACTTTCAACATCATTTGGTAGTTTGCACACCTAATCACAGCTTCCTGTTGTTTCTCAAACCTGTACACCATAATATTCAATCCTAGCCACTGAATGCTCATCCCACTTAAGCAAATTTTTTATTTGCCTATTGGTGAGTGTCGCTTAAGTCACAATGACTTATCAAATGTCCAATATGTGACATGTTCATTTAAAGCTGTAGTTAGAACTCACTATCCCAGATTGAGATAATAGCCAATGACTAACTGACTTAGCCATGCAGGCATGTTTGGCTGTATAAAAAGTACCAAAATTAGATCTAAGCAACAAAAATGTGAATTGTTTTTTTACATATTACCAGACAAAATTTTAGACTGGTCCAAACTGAAAGAGGTTCCACACAACAATTTAAATTTGATGGAATTTTAAAATTCTTTTAATTTTTAGAATAGGAAGAAACTGCTTGATTCATTTTCCACAATGTTTTCTACAGCTTTTTTCTCGTGGGGTGTAAATAAGCAGTATTCTGTCGAAAAGGGTTAAGTAAATATCGGTGAAGATAGATATAGTTGTAGTTTTCTACACAAAATTATTTTAGCTAGCTCTTTGTCACATTTGACCTCGCTACAAAGATTGACCTTTGGTCATTTGTGGCCTTGACCTTTGACCAAGAAAGTGAAAAACAATAGGGCACTGTAAATCCTTGGGTCCATGGGAAAGTTTTTTATGGTACAATCAAGGTCCAAGGTCATTAATAGAATTCAAGTAAGAGCAAGGAAAGTTTTCAAATTATGTCAATGTGTGACCATTTTGTGAACTCAACCTTTGATTTATTAAACCCAAAATTAAAGGGAACCTCCTCGGGTCCTGGGAAACATTTATACTAAGTTCCAAGGTCCTAGGTCAACTAGCTTTTGCCATCTAGGCTAAAGAAATGGTTTACAAACAGAGTTCAATTGTGATCTTGATCTTTTTCACCAAAACCAGCTGTGTTCTCTCAAATAGGCCATGGGCAACATTTGGATAAAGTTCGATTGTACCAGATCAAATGATTCTTGAGTTAGCGCATGGAAATGAAAAATCTATAAACAGATGAAAGAACAAACACACATGTTACCAGACAACAAAATTTTAGTCCATTGCAGACAATAATTTTTAGTTGATCACATTTTGAAATACTTTGGGGAATAAAACAATGTAGATAATGAAGAAAATTGCTTGTCACATGGTTTTCTAAAGCTTTTTTCTTGAGTGGTATGAAAAGGATGGCTTGTGCAGGAATTGGTTAAAGAAGTAATAATAATGTTAACTTCTTCTGTTAGGTCAAGCATTCAAAGATGAAACAATGTCAAAACTATCAATCAACAAGAAACCTTAGGTTAGTTAATTACCTCTAAAGGAATTCTTATATTTCTGTCTAAATGATTGCTAGTTAACGCCCACATATATTTGAATCCTTAACCCTGCTGTTATATATTGCATAAAACAAAGAGAGAAGGCCTCTAGAATCAATTATACCATGATTTAAGATAGTCAGGGATTATTTACATTGTTAATCACATCAAATGCACAAAATCATCATATTTTCAAAGGTCTGAAGATATTTTTTCATTGGATCAGCTATAGATTTTTCCTACTGCTATAATAGAATGTTACAGGTACCTATTAAGAAAAGGAAGTGAAGAGAGGACTATCCACATTTTATTACAGAAGCCATAAATGGATCGATCCAACTGACCATTAAACGAACTCTCTACAGCTGGATAATGCAAGGCATACATTCTTTCTTTACTTGTTATTGAAAGTATAAATATCACCTGTAATTACAGAAAATCCCTCATCTAACATATTAACTGATTACCAGACAAAATTTTAGACAGATCCAAATTCAAACAAGTTGCACATGAAAAAAACAAGTTCATGGAATTGTAAAAAAAATCTTTGTCTTACAGAGTTTGAAAGAAATGTGCACAATGAAGAAATTGTTTGTTACAAGCACTTTCTTCTTTTTCAGCTTTATTTTTTTAAGGTCATACATAAGCAGGATTGAGGGGGACCTGGTTTAGTCAATTATAGTCTACAACAATTTTTTTTAGTATAATTCAGACAGAGCAATAAATTCTTTAGCTCACAATTATGTCCGAATTTAGGCTTTTAACCATTCCCACACATTTCCGCTTTTTTACGCCCATCAAGAAAAAGCCTTTGCAAACATTGTGGACAATGAAAAAATGCTTAACATTTAACCATTAATTTCTTCAATGTCCCAAATGTTTTCTAGTACTCTAAATGGCAAAGATTTGATAGATTTTACCAACTTGAAATTGTCTGCAAGATCTTTCAATTTAGACTTGTCTAAAGTTTTGTCATGTGGCAATAAGTTAACCTTTTCAAGGGAACAGCAATCACAATAAAAACATCTGTGTCTTGCACATGTATAGAATCACTCTTCAAATGACATCATCTTGGTGCATTTCTTTGGTACAGAGATTCTAAATATGGGTTTAATCCATTACTTTTATTTTAAGCCAGATGAGAAAAGGCTTGAATGGGATATTTTCAACAAGTTTAATGTGGTATATCTATCACAACATAGCTTTGTAGTCATGTCAAGTTTCTAGTGTGCTAGCATATAGTAGTATAGGTCTAATGTGGATTGAGTATAGGCAGTCCCAGGGTTATAACTGGAAGATAAAAAAATGCCACTAAGGAAGGAGATTAGGAATTAGCTAGAGTTGTGATACAAACATGTATATAATTTCAAGGAATGATTTTTAAGTACTGTTTCTGTCATGCTGAAAAAAGTTCTACTTCAAGATTGCATTAAATTCAAAGGACTGAAAGCACTGGAAGACCTGATAATTGAGGGTCATTTTTTTTGTTAAATGATTCTCTTTACAACTCTGACATAAAATTTTAAACAAGTGGTATGGACTAAAACAAGACTGCACATATGTGCAGGCTGATCTTTTAAGTCTTAACCTCCTGCTAAAGCAGGAATATTCCAGATTCAGCATGACAAGGGTTAGTAAGAAGTTTTTGTCTGACTTATTACCAGTCAAAAAAGTTCTATACCAGTCTAAATTACGAGATTTTGCAGATAGTATTTCAAAACATGTTTGAATTGAAAAATAAGTATCATGTAGGGTAAAATATGTTAAAAGAATAAATTGCCATTACCCAATAAACATTCTTCTTTTATTACAATGTTTTTGTTGTTGGTTTAAACAAATTATCTATATGTTGATGATCTTCAAAATGCATGATCATTTGTATGTTATTAATAGTGTCCCTTCAACCTTATAAAGCTCTATGTCTAAGAGTGAAAGTAAAATGATTTAATCCTAGTTATGTCCTTCAAAATCACTGCATTCTGATGGCTGAAAAAAATTGTGTCTCACCTCCATGAAAGAGATTTTTGAGTATGGAACTAGTTTGAATGCTTGTGCACAAAGTAATTCTATGAAAAACTGTCTCAAATTAGTATAAAGCTTTGCAGAACATAATATATTTGCTATCTTTTTATCACATAATTAAGCCTTAATTAAATCATAAGAAATGAAGAGTATTTTTCTTTTCATTTAGGTATGAAACTAAATACCTGAACACACTTCTTTATGAATAATTTGCTTTCTATTTTCATACATTGTGATAAGGTAATACCTCAATGTTCTCTTAACCTTTGTAATGCTGGATAAAAATCTGTTTCCTTAAATGATTTTACATCAAAGCACTGGACGCCCTTATAGAGGACATGTATTTCTTTTGAAGATTAATTTCACAAATATATACAGTTTACTGCTTGAAAAGTAATAGCAGGAGATATAGACTAAGATCAGACTGCACTTATGTGCAGGCTGATCTTTGTCTATACCTCCAGCAAAAACAGGAATACTTCGGGATCACATGACAAGGGTTATTTCATCTCTCATTGAAGACAATAATTACATAAAATGGTATTAGATGAAGTAAACAATAAACTGGAGACCCTATTAATTTTATCATAACCACACAGTTAATCTTAATTTGTCCCACTTTAATACGACTGTATATAATCTGACAGTCTTGGGCAATAGATTAATATACATTAGTGTCATGTTCAAATGAAATGCAAGTTTAGTATTCATATTCAATCATATATAAATTTAAGCTAATATCTTAACCCATTCCAACACAGTGACGCTTTTAGATACTCCTCAAGTAAAACAATTAGGAAAACAATTTCTTCATTTTACACAATCTTTTCTATCCAGTAAGCTGAAAAAATCTGAAATTTTATAAACTTAAAACTGTCATCTGCAACTCCTTTCAATTTGGACCAGTCTAAAACTCTGCCGTCTGGTAATGGGTTAACACTTTCAACAAATAATTTTATGAAGTTTACAGTTACCTATTTCATAACATGAACTATGACTTGTAATCGAAATAAACCCATTGAATATTTTCTATATTACATGGGTCATATTACACTGGTGAAATAACTATGTAAATGAGCTAAAGTAGTTATGATAACACCTTTTTGTTCGTGTGAAAAAGACGTCACACGATGCCATGTTTTGTCAAGCAATGCAATGTTTCATGGAATGTCTTATATTGAAAAAGTTCAGGATTTTATCAATTTATTGCAAAATTAATGTCATATAAATAGGATATCAAATTTGTAAGCTACAACATCAAATTTATTAAACTCATCATCTAAAACAGATATCTTGACAGAGCCTTGTTTTATCAGTTTGAAGATGACTCATTAAACTCTTGTCCAGCTGAACCCTGTACCTGTTTTGGCAGGATGTATAGGCAAAGATCAGCTTGCACATAAGTGCAGTCTGATCTTAGACTACACCACCTGTTTGTCACCTTTTAGCCAATGTTGTCCATGAAAATCAATTATCAACAGAAATATTGACCCAGAATGAAGCTAATCAGTGCTTTCAGTCCTTTGGTTTTAATGCAATTCTTAGAAGGATAATTATTCAGTATGAAAAGGGTTAATAAATTCAGTATTTCATGACCACTCATTTAACCCTATCCTGTTTTTTGAAATTTTAGACTGGTCCAAATTGAAAGAGGTTGCCGACAACATTGAAAATTGGATGCAATTTTAAATTAAACCATCCTATGTGGTAGAAAACATTGTGGTAAAAGGAGAAATTGCTTATTACAAGCAATTTCTCCCTTTTCCACAATGTTTTCTCATATATAAAATCACAGCCAAATAAAATCCTGCATTTGTACTGGAAAGGGTTAATATCCTCTATTTTCATGAATAATATGTACACTCAGTTTTCCTTTTTTTCCCTGCCTTGATACTCACACCTGTCTTGTATCACTCTTAGGTAAGAATGCTCAGGTAAAAATCTGTCAATTGTTTGCCTACTGTTTCTTTTCTTTTGTCTTGCTTTTTGTCAAAGAACCAAAAGAATTGCTGCTGATTAGCAATGCAAATATCAATCCACTAGACACAAAAAGACACAACAAAAATCAAAAGGGATCATACATTCAAAGTAGTTAAATTGGTGATGAAAATTTTAGGTCAATACAAACTGAAATATTTCCTTTCTTAGTAGAAAACTAGATAATTAAGAAATTGCTTGTTAAAAAAGCAATATTAAAATTTTCCACATTGTTTTCCCAACATGGTTTTGTGCACATGTTTCAATGGGTTAATATGTGTGTCCCATGTACAGAGTAATTCGGGGTAGTTTATAAAATTTACTAAAAAAGCCTTTCTTTTAAAGAAATTAAACCATGTAGGGAAAATGTAATATATATTTTCCCCCTGCAATGTTTTCTGATAAGATATCTTTGAATCATGAAAAACAGTGGTTGTAAGGGAAAGCACCATTGCCACACATAGTATAATTGTCATCACCTTGGTGGCGCATTGTAACAATTTAGGAATGATAATTGCTAATTATAACAAATACCTTTATCACTGCACTCATCAAAAATGTTCTTCTCAAACAATCCCAATTTAGTTTGAATCTTTGCAAAATGTGCTCTTAATTGACCAGTGCACTAGAAAGTATATTGCATAAACCTTAAAGGTCCTCTTCAACTGACTTCATAAAGTAATTGAGAAAAATTTAGATGAAGTATTTTTTCTGCATTAATCATAATCCCAAAAGCTTTTTAATCCATTCCCACACAGTGACCCTTTTTGATGCCCCCTCAAGCAAAACTATTGGGAAAACAGTGTGTAAAATGAAAAAATTGCTTCTAAAAAGCAATTTCTTTTTTTACACAATCTTTTCTATCCCAATAGCTGAAAAAATCTAAAATCTCATAATCTTTAAATTGTCATCAGTAACTCCTTTCAATTTGGACCTGTCTAAAATTTTGCCATCTGGTAATGGGTTAAGTCCCCATAATCCCATATCATGATCTCTCAGCTAACGTCCTAGTATTTTGGTTTTGTCGAACATTGCCTTTTTTAGCATTGCTATGACAAATTCACTATGTCATTATTTTACTTATCTGTCCAAAGAGCTATCAACCTTGACAACATCACATGAGAAATCCCTACATTAGGGCTGATTTCGAAATTTTTCATTAGGGGTGGGTGGGGGAATATCTTAATTTGTATTTAGATCTACAACAATCAGGTGCCAGGAAAATTTTGGCATTTGCTGATAGTAAGCTAAATACGTTTTTGCACTTATTAAACCACCATATGAAGGATAAGATGATAACATCAAAAAAGGTTTCATAAATTAAGACAAGTCAACAGAAAAACTGACAAGATTTCCGTTGTCTAGGTGTTCATATGGAACTTATTTGCCTTGTGAAACAAATCTGTGCACACATAAATCACTAAAGATATTGTCATTTAACAGCCAAAATAGCATAACTAACAGCTTCCATAAGCTGTATTTACCATATTCTGGTAGACAAATGATGATATGTTACATAGGTGATGGAATGACGTCAAATCTTATCCCCATTAATCCTTACCTCGTGACATTTCACCTTCATCTTTTCAATCATTTCTCTAACTCAAGATGAAAAAAGTTTATACAAATATACCTAAGGAATAAATCGCCATATGGCGGCCAAAATGTCATAGCTATAGCTTAAATAAAGCTGTTGTTACAACATTTTGCACGCTCAAAAACAAAATGAATAAACTCTTAAGTTGGTTAGGTAGATATTAGAATAAATGTTTTGCAACAGTCACCTTGACGGTTTTCCCCATTTTATGAAAATTTAGACTTGTCCATGATGGTCCTAGATCACTCACCTGAATTGTCTGCTGTTAAAAAAATGCAACTAGAGACAAATAACTATAACCAGTTTTATGAAGATTAAGCCAAAACTGTGACTTCTATATTGTAAACAAAGAAATTGTCATTATGGCCCATTTTCCTGTGTTTTCCATAAGAACCTTTCTATAATCAATAGGGTTCATCCTTGTGACCTAACAATTATTCTGGTCAATTTCATGAAAATTGAGCCAAAATTATGGCCTCTAGAGGGAAAACGAAGATATTGTCGTTAAGGCCCCTTTTCCTGTGTTTTCCAATAGAATCTTCCTATAATTGATAGGGTTCATCCTCATGACCTAACAATTATTCTGACCACGTTTTATGAAGATTAAGCCAAAATTGTGGCCTTTAGAGTGTAAACAAAGAAAGTGTCATTAAGGCCCCTTTTCCTGTGTTTTCTGAAAGATCCTCCCAATAATCAATGGGGTTCATCTTTAAGCACTTATAATTATTCTGGCAAGTTTCATGAAGATTGAGCCATATTTGTGGCCTCTCAAGTGTAAACAAAGAAATTTTCATGAAGGCCTCTTTTCCTGTGTTGTCCAATAGAATCTTCCCATAATTGAAAGGTTTCATCCTCATGACCATACAATTATTCTGAAAATGTTTCTTGAAGATTAAGCTTTAGAGTGTAAACAAAGAAAGTGTTATTCAGGCCCCTTTTCCTGTATTTCTAAAAGATCCTTCCAATAATCAATGGGGTTCATCTCTAAGACCTTATAATTATTCTGGCAAAGTTTCATGAAGATTGAGCCATATTAATTTTGTGGCCTCTAGAGTGTAAACAAAGAAATTTTCATGAAGGCTTCTTTTCCTGTGTTTTCCAATAGAATCTTCCCATAATCAATAGGGTTCATCCTCATGACCTAACAATTATTCTGACCACGTTTTATGAAGATTGGGTCAAATCTGTGGCCTTTAGAGTGTAAACACTTCAATTGTTGACGCCGCATGCCACACGACGGACAAAGGGCGACAGACATTCAACGATCTCAAAAGCTCACCATGAGAACTTTGTGCTAAGGTTAGCAAAAAATGCAAAATTTCATTAGCTTTGAATTGTTGTCTGCAACTCCTTTCAATTTGGACCAGTCTAAAATTTTGCCGTCTGGTAATGGGTTAAGCTACCTCTAATGACTTGTCTATATAATCTGGTCAGATAGGCTGGAAAATAGATGAAGGTGAACAAACATTTACACTTTAAACTTAAACAAGAGGCCCATAGGGCCTTATCGGTCACCTGAGTCCTATGTAAACATGGGACATCTTGGAAAGGGCTATTTCTGAGCCTGGGGTCATAATTTATACATTCTAAATGGAGGTCCACCAGGTGATGCTACATACAAAATATTAAAGCTCTAGGACCTCCTGTTTAGGATAAGAAGAGTTTTAAATTTTCACTAGATAAGCCCTTTGTAAAACTTGTGACGTCCAGGAATGGGCTAATTCTGTCTCTGGGGCCATGATTTATACAATCTTGGAAGAAATTTACAAGATGATGCTACATACCAAATATAAAAAGCTCTGGGCCCTCTAGTTTGGGAGAAAAAGATTTTTGAAATTTTCACTATATAAGCCTATGTTAAACTTGCGATGTCAAGGAATGGGTTAGTTTTGACCCTGGGGTTATAAACAATATGCAGACTGAAGATATTATAGATTGATGGGCAAAAATGCAACACTGTAAGACTTGCAATCAGATATTTTTTTGCACCAACTGCATGCTACACATTCTTACGATAATGAGCTGTCCATAAATATTTCTACAGAAGTCACAAAATGCCTTCCCTGAGAAAGGTTAATAAATGAGGGGCACTCACAAGTGACAGGATTCTGTCAAGATGTAAGGTACTAACATCATTATTATTTACAGGTAGGACAAAATTTAAGACTGGTTGAAAGAATTTAAAGTTCATGAAATTTCAAAAATCTGTACATTACAAAGTGGATACTGAAGAAGTTGTATGTTACAAATAATGTCTTTTTTTCCGCATTTTTTTCCAAAGCATTTTTTCTTAAGGGGCGCAAGAAAGTGACATTGAGTAGGAATGCATTAAATCTTTCCTGTACTAACACGGGATTTTACATCGCTGTGACTTTATGCTTGAGAATATTTTGTGGGAAAAAAAGATATTGCTTGTAACAACATTAGTTTGTAGTATTCAGCCAATAATATCAGAAAACAACAAGATGTGTTTGTGAAACAAAATGCCCCCGCAACAGGACTTAACTATGTTAATTCTTTGGGTTAATTTTTTTGGTGTTCGACCTTGATAAGTGACTCTGACCTTATTACATGACCTTGACATGAGGAGATGATGTACCATCATGCCAAATATGAGCATTATATCTTGAAAAGGCGGTAGTAATTGGTAATGTTAAGTTTTTTGGTAAAATTTTGCAGACAGACAGACAGACTGACAGATGGACTAACGGACAGACAGACTGACAACAGTAAAACATTATGCCCCCGAGCTTTAGATGCAGGAGCAAAAAAATTTGACTATTTAGAATTTAAAAATTTGCAGATGACGTTCTGAAATGTGTTACACATATCTTTCATACAGTACACCTTACCGGAAGAGAAGAAATAGCTTGTTACAAGAAATGTTCTATTTTATAACAATGTTTTACATTTTCATTTTAGAGTTGTGAAAACAAGCATAGGAAAGAGAAGATTCAAGATCATTTTGTTCAGATTTTACTTCCAATTTCTCGGCTGCTGTCTTGAAACAAGAGGGTCATTGTCCCTAAAGCCCTCACCTGAGTCGATGACTACAAAATTAAAAAGACCCAAGTGACTGATTCTACCCTAAAGTGACTGGTTATCAAACCTTGTCTGAGAAATCAAGAATAAACAAACAAAGTTTCATGGTATTTGTGTAGTAAAATGTCGCATGAAATTTTCTTTAGATCTAAGAAACCCTAGTTTACCAAACATGCTTGACCAAGATTTTTATGTACTGAGTAGAAAAACATTCTGAACTAATATCAAGTCATTTTAGCCTAAAATGTAACCTCTATATTTTTACCAGAAGTGACCCTCATCTAAATATGATATAAATATGAAATATTATCAGGACAATCATACTGACCAACCATCAAGATACTTGAGCCACAAATGCAACCCTTGAGTGTAAAAGGAGCATTTCTATGATTTGACCTGCCTTTGATCCAAATTTGATATTTACTGGAATATAATGTCATAGAGACAATAACTTTGACAAAGATTGAAAACATTTGAGTCAAAAATGTGATGCTGACACATGTCGCAAGATGCATGACGGAGCATGATTCCAAAAGCTTACCTTGAGCAATTTGTGCTCAGGTGAGCTAAAAAATCATTGAAAGTAACGATGTGAATACCTTGATGGCAAATGATACACTGCTCAGTTTGATAATATCTGATGATACCTACATTTGTCTTTAAAAGGGTTTCTGTGTTTCAAAATCAAATACATATATGGTAAATAATGAAAATCACCCTACCTATCATTGGTGCAGGAGCAACATGTCATAACTACAGCTTTATCAAAGCTGTAGTTTGATGAGCTTGCTCGCACACCAACGCTAAGGTAGACACAGAATGCAAAGCAAACAACTATATACTGTAGACACAGCCGGTAAAACCTTAACAGTGCCCAGGTGGAGTACCTGCTGTATAGACAAAATAGAAAACAAGACTACCTCAGCCTATCTTTGGTTACAAAGATACAAACTGAAGGATCTCAGATGTCAAAAAAGAATCAATTGACCAATCATATAGACCAAGAAACTTGCAGACAACAATTCAAAGACCCAGAGTGAACTGTAACATTTGCCGACATTTAAACGTAACATTTTAGTTGGTTTGGAAACTACAGCATCATACCTACAGCTTATTTAGGGCTAACAACCCATTTTACTTTAATTTTACATGTTTGGGTCAAAAGTCCCCTTTAGGTCGTCTTAGCACAAAGAAGGCGTGCACGCCTAAATAATGTAAGTAAAAACCGTTCAATTTACGCATGCACACGCATATATTTTGAAAGTACACGCATTGAATAACGAGTGCACTTTCAAAAATAAGAGCGTGCACGCGTATAAAGTATTAACAACTTCATATTAAGCATGCACTTGTAATTTAGGCCCATGCGCACATTTTATACCCTCGAATGCTTAGTATTAATGTGTGTACGCCTGAATTTTGTGAGTTCACCTGTATTATTTTCGCGTGCACGCATTTATTTTAGCATGTACTACCTAAAGTGGACTTTTGACCCATTTCGTGCGCCATATGATCTTAGCCATGTCTTTTGAAAAAAAAAAAGCGGTTGACTACCAAATTGGAACTTCCCCATCAGAGCCCAGTGGGCTTGGCTAGTAATCTGTCTTTCTTTTTTTTGCTACCAACAAACAAAAGAAATGTCTATTTGTAAATATCCATCAAATAAGTTTTAAGGTTTTCTATAAAAATTGCTGTATAAGTTTAATCTAAGCCAACTAAAAGAAGAGAAAACTAATCAAAAAGCCAAACTTACCTATAACATATACTCTAGTCGTCTGTGGAAACAGCCATTATAGGCAAAACTTGTGCATTGCAAAAAAAAATTACTCAAGTAGGACAATTGAAAGATAGAATCAACTACTTTAATAAACTCACACTTTCAAGTTTGCAATGGAATTCACCAGAGATTTAAATTTATTGAATTATGCAAGCCAGTATTGAGGATGAGTTATATCTTGATATTGAATCTTCTCTTCACAACCAAATAAATCTAAACTTCCAAGCTGGAATGAATATAGTTAAAACAATTTCTCTAACCCCTTACAAAAACATTAAAAACTGCTCCAAAATCAAAGAAGTTGTGATCACAATCTAAAGTTAACAGAGTTTTAAAGCTCTTTGTTTTTGGTGTAGAATCCACCTTGTGGATAAGGAAACAAATGCCTAAAATGAGAAATTTCTTCATTTTCCACTATGTTTTCTAAACTTTTTTTTTTGAGGGGTTTATAAGAAGTGGGATTTTTTTATATAGAGTCGAATACCTTTACCTTGAACGTCCCTTAGTTGGGAGTTCTCTCTACGTCGAAGTTATTCTAAAGTCCCGATCTTATTACTCTTTACTAATATGTATTTGAACCTCAATACGTCGTTTTCTTTATCTCGTAAACTACCCTACAATTGCAAAGTCCCATCACTATTGTTTGCACATATTCACACCTCTTTAAGACGAACCTTAATCATAAAGGTCGAAATTACAATGAATACAACATCCTTATATCTTTCATTTGATTAGATAATGATACTACTACAAATCATTTGTGGCCTTATTTACCTACGGTATTTCGCCACCATTTTGGTCCTACATGGAAAATAATCATTCAATTATCTACATGTCTTGTAAGTCCCCTGAACTTCGAGGTATAGGTATTCGACTGTAGTTAAAAAGAAATTTAAACAAATTATCGGTTGATAATTTTCACAGAGTTTGAGTGTTCCAAGTAATCATCAAAATGACTAACTCATTGTTTTGGACTCATTTTACCCGGCTTTCATTTCACTCAACTGACTGGGGACAACTAAATGCAAGGCTACAACTGCTGTTGTTTTCCTTAACTGGAATACTACACAATCCCACATCTTTACCCACTATGAAGATATTTTTATACTGTTAGAAAATGAAAGATTACTGGTACTTATTACAAGCAATTTGTTCTTTCCTTGCAATGTTTTCTACCATTTCTGGTATCTATATTTTAGTTTCCACAAGCTTTGAATTGTTGTCTGCAAGTTCCTTAAGTTTAGAATAGTCTTTAAATTTATGCAGATCCCACTTTAGTTCAAGTAAACAAGACAAAATTCTGTTTGATGCAGTACAAGTTTTTTGAGATATATTGGCAAGCAAAGCTTAAGTGCTTCACAAGATATTTCAATATAACAGGTCTAGTACACAAGCATCCGAATTAATCTTGTATATTGTCAGAATTTGTATTGATTTGGGCAAACAAATCAGAACGTGATAGCAACATTTATACTCAATCGAATTGCAATACACTTTAACAGAGAAAATAAACTCCTGTATGAAAATATTACCAGGAATACGCCTGGAATTTAGACGGTTTACGCCCTGAAATTGTCAAAAAATCCGATTTTCCTGCCATTGCTAGACGGACATGGAAAAGTGAAAAAAAACGCCTAGGAAAATCTGAATATCCGCCTTAATCTTAACAGGAAATTTGAAAACAACTTAGACGGAAAATAAAATCCGTGTTGTAAAGGCGGAAAAGTAAACTTAACTTTCAAAATTACCAGGAAAAATTGTCTCTGAATATTTCTAGAGATTCTCATAGGCGGAATTTCGACTTAGTCACTTTTACTAGAAGGATTTTTTGTCTTTGGCAATTTTTCTAGGCAGAATTTCAGACTTCGCTTTTTGAAACTGTTTATTGGCGCATTACCACACAATCCCTACTTTTTATGACCCTGAGAAAGAAGCCTTTAGAAAAGATTGTGGGAAAAGGAGAAAATGCTTGTAACCAGCATTTTCTCCTTCTCCTTCAATGTTTTCTACCCTTTTCCAATCGAATTTCAATTTTAGATCCTCCTTTATTTTGTCATATGCAAATACTTTCAATTTCGACCAGTCTAAAATTTTGTCTTTTGGTAAGGAGTTAATTAGCAGATAAGCTGAAATTGTTTTAAGAGTCTTTAGACAATATGAAAACACCTTATTTGACCAATTGTTTTGCTTCTAATTTAGTGGATGAAGCCACACAGAGTTGAGCATGTTTTCTTTCTTCTCTTATTTTATTTTATACCCCAGTGAAAATTGAATTTCACTGAAATTTCACCCTGCATTGGTGACCATATGGAATAATATTATTTACTTAACGGCAAAATTTTAGAGTGATCCACTTCAAAACCTGCCACAGATGACAAAATGGAAGTTATTAAAGATAGGATTTGTGTAAAATTAGGCATAGAAAATATTGAGACAAAAGGAGAAACTGCTGGTTACCCATGTGAAATGTTTACCATGGCATTTCATTGTAATTGGCATCTGATCATGTTATTCATGGTTCAACTGTGAAAAAACATCACTTGCTATGGTAATACCATGGTCAGAGTTGCTACTACGACCATGTTCGAGCATGGTTCTACAGTGTTATCATGGTATGAAATGAAATACCATTGTCACCCATCTTACAAAGATCATAACCATGGTCAACCCATGATATCAAGAAATAACATGGGCATAATTTTAAACTAAACTTAAATGATAAAAGTAAACATATATTCCTCAAATGAACAGTGACCACACTGTTTTCAACTGCATTTGATAGTAATTTATTTATGGTTATATTACACTATCCCCACCCGTGTCGGTTACGGAAAGTGTTAGGCTCTACAAAAAAGCATGAACTTATGAGAAGGCACAAACTTTCAAGAGAATATATGGCCGTACCCCATCCACTCAGAGATTCAGATTGATTTTCAGGTCAACAGGCCACATGACCCATCAAGCATGATTTTGAGGGGTCTTCTTCTAAAACAATGGGCCAAAGTTTAAGTAATATATTATAACAGTTAAACTTGAACCTGGAGAAAAATGGATAATAACTATATAATTATGTTACTGTATAACTGAATTAAAACTTTCTGTGCTGTTATAAAGGATAAAAAAAAACAAAAAAAAAACAGACCCAAGTCTGAATTAAAAAAAATTATAGATCCCTGTCCTTGTGTCATTGACAAATGCTAGCAACTGTTTTGGTTGGCAGTCAATCAAAAAATTTCCTGGCCTTTTCATATTTCAACCCCAAATTTTAGAATGTTTTCTTATTTTAATCCTTGTTGATTTTTTATTTGGAAAAATAACTCAATTTCATTTTTTTTTTTTTTTAATTTTTATTCGCTTATTTTCAATGATTATCAATTTCAAATACTAAGCTATTTACGTAGTTGAGTTGAAGCAAAAAGATGGCAACTTCAGCAAGAACATTGACTATAAAAATATTGACTGAGACTTTAGTTGATGGATGGTGAAAAAAAAAAAAAAACTCCTAAAATTCAGTTTTGATAAGCCGACGATACTATATTATAGTACCTAGTCTGTTAAATCAGCTGTGTTGAAAGAGCGAGTAAATTTTCCGTGACGAAATATTTACGTGATACAAGGCGTCTGCTAGGCTAGCTAATTTTTACACTGACCTCTACGATTCTGGACTTATAATTGTAAGAAAACGTTTATTATTTATTTACCTTCATCATCTTCGGCTGCTTTGCGTTTAAAAAAACGTGTAAGGCTTGTTGAGCCAGTTTACATTTAGCCCGGCGAGTGAAACGTCGCCGGAAGTATACAATCTCCATCGCGGCTGGTCACCGACTAGCTAAACAAGAAGACTACAAAGCTGGGAACCGTTACATAATCGATTATTTTCGGTCTAACTCGACCTGCGAACTTGCTCGTAGAGCCTCCGAGAATTACCGATCATTTGTTTGTAACGATATAAGAAAAAAACTTTGTGTATCACGTGGTACACAAACGCATTTCCAGGATGACGTAATAACAGGGAAAATTCATACAATACTTCAAAACCACTTAGAACATTTCTCAATTTACCGTTAACAAGTGTCTTTTCCGAATCAAAATATAAAAAGTACATGGGTTTGTCAGAATAACGGAAATTAACTCGCCAGAATCAGAATCTGCGTATCACGTGATGCAAAGCCCATTTCTGATGACGTCACGGCCTGGAAAAAATATTACAGAAATGGCGGCTAACCGTTCGAAAACAAATTTTCCGTTATGCGCTGGTTCAACGACAACAACAAACTTTCTGTGCCTGATCAGAAGTACATATTAGTACCAGAAAAGTCGGTTTACAAACCAGAGGATGGAGGATATGCATGTTTCCCAGGCTTTCCGGGTAGATCGAAATTTCGGATCTTGGCTGTTGGAGGTAAGGTGAAAGCGGGTGGGGAAGCGGATAGCATGACATTTGATATTAACCAATTCATCTTAAATGCCTGTGCAATAAACCATCATCTATATATTTGTAAGACAGATCGTCGTTTGGTGCATTGAATTACCGAATTATTCATGATAACCGAACTAATACCAAATTATTAACGAATTGCTCTCTATCATAATTCTCGTTTTAATTTATTTGTAATATGAATATCATAAATTGATTTTGTTATGTACATAAAAAAAATGATATTGTATAAATTTGAATTTGTGTTTTAATCAACTTTCAACCTATTTAACAAGTTATACCAATACCCATATGATTGACTAACTGGAAAATGGTAGGAATTTCAACATGCCCGCACCTGTTGTCTGCACTGAGGCTTGTGGCAGCCATAGCTGCATACAAACAACATTTATCATATTTCTCGGTCTAAAATCACTTTTTTGATATTGTGAGAAACACTTATCTTCACAGGAGTAAAGTTCATATTGGGCAATTGCAGGAAAAAAAAATAAAAACAAATGAAGGAACAGTTGGATACCAATTTCAACATGCTAATGGTTGATGTTACTGATGGAACTTTGCCTGATTTGACTGCTGGAGATGGAGTTTTACATAATCAAACTGATGGAGCTTCACCTTATGCCACTGATGCAACTTAAAAATTACAAGATGGCCTTCAGCTCAAGGGCAATAATTGTAAAGGCAAGTTTACATACCATATGATTCTTTAACACCTTTGGACATCAATATAAAAAGTAACCTTTTGAAAACATTGGGTTTAACGTCTCTTTAACAGTATTTCAGTTATATCACAACAGTGTCTGCACAAGACAAGTTATAGTGCTGCATCATTGGAATGCTCATGTGGCAGACACATGGCATGAACACTCTATCCAGTCACATTATCCTGACACCGGGACGACCAGTCATAGTGCTCTACTCTTTTTAATGCTGAGCGCTGGCAATGAAGCTACTACTATCAATTTCTAACAACTTTTAGTATGTTGCGGCCGGGGATCAAACCCCTGACCTACTGCTCTGGAGTTAGATGCTCTACTAACTGAGCTAACTGTGCTGGTTCTTCTGTAATTTAGATAAAAGTATAAACTAAATTTGCATCCATCATGCACATGATGGGAGATATATTTGATGATTGAGTGCAAAATGAATGTAAGAACATCTTGTTACAAGATGTTGGCCATATTGTGCTCAACCCATGTTTTGCTCCTCTTGAGCATTATCTTTTTATGCCCCCGCATCGATGATCGGGGGCATATTGTTTTACCCGTGTCCGTCTGCCTGTCTGTCCGTCTGTCTGTCTGCATAAGTTAAGCTGCCAATTTTCCTATAACTCCAACCCTGATTAAGTTACAATGCTAATACAGTGTTCGACATTAACCTACGACCGACCGACTGTGTCTGCCTGATGCTCGGTCTGGTCAGGTTGAACCCGCCAGAAACAAGCCCGACTGGTCGTCCTAATTTCAAATCTACATTCGTCCTCTATAAATTCATTATTTTACGATTGCAAACTGACCTATTCCCTTGTTGAAAGGATGATTGTTTACTATTCTACCATATCCACTATGGACGTGCATGCATTACTAGCCGGGGAAATTCCACATGACTGGTTTCTGTTTTAACTGTAACTCTTTATTGAAACAGAGAATCATTAATTCTGGGATCCCAACTTTTACTAGAATGTGGTTATACAAAAATGCGGCCTAAAAACGCAAATTTCTTTTACAGAAAACATAAAGGTTCTGATGTCATGTGTAACAATTTTAATTAGAATAAAGCATACCGGCCGTCTTTCATAATTTAAAAACCGAAAAATATCCCAGGCTAGGATTTACGATAATACGGTCAGAACGCTTTACTTTAGTTTACATTGTTTAATGTGCTTATCAGTTATTTTTCTTGTTACCTAGTACCAACTACCTACAAGTTCATTATTAATATTTTGTGCAAATCTAGTTAGTAAATGTTCAAGGTGAAATAACTTTGGAATAGTTTGGTATCTGGTAAAGAAAACCATGTAATAATGCATTTTCTAACTTCTGATACGGTTACACTCCTGTCCGTTTTTGCCTCATTAAATAAAGAGCAAAAAGGGCCCATTTTCGCAATCTGTAGCTCCTCCCAAAAATTTTGTTGGGCCTTAAATCTTAGTCCGTCTTAAAGAGCAGTCTTTGATCTTGAATTACAGGCCAGGAAAATGGTATCATTAGGGATAAAGTTTTTCGCAAAATTCATTCTGCACATCAACCCCTGAAATTGTTAAGGCTCGGAAGTGAAATTCTTGTAGGGTGCCACTTTCAAATGTCAGTTTCTACAAGGAAATTGTTCCCTGATTAAAGCTTTGAATCACATGCATGGTATGCAGCAGTGATCTCTCACTCTGCAGAACCTAACATCAAGCAACTTGCTGTTGATTAAATGTTAAAACAGCATGACAAAAGGAGGAGATCTAATTTTCGTAATGGACTACTTTAGGGTACAACCACCCCAAAGTAATTCCGGAGTGGAGTTGACCCATACAAGCAATTGGTCAGGACCAGTGAACATTTGGTAAGGGCCAGCAGTATCTGGCAGCAACAAGCCCAACTGTCTGGCAGCCAAAAAAATCAATGTCAACAGTGTCTGATCTAGGACGCGCGATTGCGAGAATCCCTGGCATTTCTGAAAGATCACGCATGTTTTTTTATCAAGCGGGGGATGGTCGCGCAAAAAAATAAAAAAGGATTATTAATAAACCTAGCCTTTGACAGCAAGTCGCGTCTAACTGTTTACCTTTTTCTTCTGAAACGGCGCTAGAATCAGAGTCACAAATTGACGACGCCATTGCACATTCAGACTCCGTGTCACAAGAAAAAAGTCAAAGCCCAGTAACTTTCATAACTTAAATTTTTTGTCAAAAGATGTCTATTTAAATCAACATACTTATCATGCAGTTGAGTTAAACATACATGTATAAAGGTGTCATTATATTTAAAGAGTAATTTAATTAAAGACTCAGCTCCAGAATTTGTGCTCTTACTTTATGGTTTTAACCCTTTCACACATGAATTACAAGAATCCCAACGTTTACTACCACATTGAATTAAAATTGAAGGAAACATTGTGATAGAAAGTAATGATTGCTTTTAATCAGCATTGTTTTCCTTTCTCACAATGATTCTTACAAAACATAATAATAAACTGAACTTTAAAAATATGTCTTTACTTCTTTCAGTACGGACCAGTCAATTGTTTTGTTGTTTGGTTAAGCTAACTTTAAGTCCCCCATAGTCATTACAGATCCCCCATGTTTTCAAAACTAATGGGGGAATTTCCCCCATGTTTTTCAAATCCTGGATCAGACACTGTGTCAAACTCTGTAATATTTGGTATGTAGATAGGTCTCAACAAGGCGCAACTGGGGAAGGTCAATTCATCAAGGTCAAGGTCAACATTTAACATTCAAAATTTTAACCCTTCTCCCTAAAATATTACTCAAAAACTTAACCTGTCAACTAAACATTTTCCTATAACTTCATCCCTAATTAAGTTACAATGCTAATATTTGGTATGTAGATAGGTCTCAAGAAGGCGCAACTGGGGAAGGTCATTTCATCAAGGTCAAGGTCAAAATTTCAACCCTTTTCCCTAAAACGTTACTCAAAAACTTAACCTGCCAACTAAACATTTTCCTATAACTTCATCCCTAATTAAGTTACAATGCTAATATTTGGTATGTAGATAGGTCTCAACAAGGTGCAACTGGGGAAGGTCATTTCATCAAGGTCAAGGTCAACATTTAACCCTTTTCCCTAAAACAAAACAACAACAACAAAAAAAACTCAATAAAAATCACCTGTTTCTAAAGAATTCCTGTATCGAGGGCATGGTGTTTCACAATCACATCTTGTTTGCTACAGTGTTTTCAAAAGTCGACTGCTGCTTTTAAGTTTATATATGACTTAAAATGCATAAATGGGTAGAAGTAACTTAAAAGTCTTTCCCCCAGAATACCCCTTTCTACATTTTTATACCCCCCTTAACTTCACTGATATAATCAGTATCAACAGAGATGTGCCTATTCCATTTTGGTTACAGTCTATTGATTTATGACATAGTTATGGCCCTTTAGTGAAAAATCATGTCCGCTAATTTTCTCAGCAACCATTGGACGGATTTGATTCAAATTTTACAGAAACGCTTGGTATAAGTCAGACATGTGCATATCCTATTCTGGTTATGGTCCATTGATTTTTTATGGTTTTATGGCCCTTTAATTAAAAAAGTCCATTTTTTGTCCTTGTTTTGCAGATAGCACTTGTATATGGACAAGCGTTGTTGGGGGGTATTAGTCCGCTTTGCGACAATGTCTAGTTTTCAAATAGTGGAGGCCTAGGCCAGATAGCTCTTAACCCTTGTCATTCCAAACCCGGAATATTCCGGTTTTGGCAGGAGGTGTAGACTAAGATCAGACTGCACGTTTGTGCAGGCTGACTTTAGTCTACACCTTCTGCTTGTACTTATCCTTCCGGAATTGTTTATGAGGTTGATTTCTAAAAGAAATATTGTTTTTGAACAACAAGATTTATCAATACTCTCAGCCCTTTGATTTGACAGCAATTCAGTTAGGTAATTTATACAGCATGACAAGGGTTAAAGAAGCTGTCAGATCAGGATCTCCACTGTTACATAGTGTGTCTTTAACCCTTAATCTGTTTAATATTCATCCAAAACTCCACCTACTTTGCATATATAATTGGATATATTTTTAATTTGTCACAAAAATTTTGAATATCAATGCTGTAACCAGTAAAGCAAAGTCTGGACTACAATATGCTCTGAAGCAAACTGAGTAGACCCTGATCAGGCAGCTCCTACAGGTGCTGCCTGATCTGGGTCTACTCTATTTTCAAAGGCATTAATCATCAGGTAATGGGTTAATGGTCTAGCTATACTCTTAACTGCCTTAAAAATGTTGGCATTCATTATTTGAAATATAACAGACAGAAATTTTCCTCATAAATATTAATGGTGAAAAAGTCTATTTTTCTTTAAATCTTTACTTGGCAGATAAAAAGATTTGTTGTAGTGACCCCAACCCAGGAGTGATACAGGGTGACACAGCATCTGTATGTTGGACACAAAATCTCGAAAGATGGTCTGAAAGCTGACCCAGAGAAGGTCAGAGCTGTAATTAACATGAAAGCCCTGAGAGCAAAAAAGAGCTACAAACATTTATGGGATTCATTACATATCTACAAAAGTTCATGCCAGACATGTCAGAGATTAGTAATCCCTTAAGGTTACTATTACAGAAAGAGATAGAATGGCATTGGGACAATGAAAAACAGAGTAGTTTTGAAAAACTGAAACAAATGGCATCAGAAACACCAGTTCTAGCGTTTTATGACAAAGATAAAGATTTGATTCTTAATGTCGATTCAAGCTCATGTGGACTTGGAGCAGTCTTATTGCAAGAAAATAAACCAATAGCTTATGCTTCTAGGGCCCTAAATAACACACAGAAGAGGTATTCACAAATCGAAAAAGAGTCTTTGGCAATAGTGTTTGGTTGTCAAAAGTTCCATTATTATCTTTTCGGACGACATTTCACTGTTGAAAGTGACCATAAGCCTTTAGAGAGTATTTTTAATAAGTCCATTATTGACACGCCATCTAGAGTGCAAAGATTTGTCATGACATTACAAAAGTATGATTTCACGTTACGATACAAACCTGGTAAATCCATGTATATATCTGACACATTGTCGAGATTATATTTACCGGAGAGTAATGATAGTTTAATACCAGAATTGGATGTTCATGAAATCCATCTTAATGCACACTTACCGATGTCGCCAGAGAAGTATGAAAGTTTAAAACGTGAAACAGAAAATGACTCCGAATTACAAACATTGGTAATGATGCTGGAAAATGGATGGCCAGAGCATAAAAAATTAGTTCCAGATATTATTAAACAATATTGGCCTTTCAAACAGGAAATCACAAGCATAGATGGAATAGTCTTCAAAGGCCATAAAGTAATCATTCGGTTTCCTCATGCTAAAAGAGATGAAATGCTAAAAATAGTACACGAAACGCATATGGGAATAGGAAAATGCAAAGAGCGGGCGAGACAATTCATGTTTTGGCCTGGAATGTTGGTACAGATTCAAAATATAGTAGAAAAGTGTGAAATTTGTGCTCTGCATAATAAAAAGACAAACAGGAAAGAAACAATGATTTCTGTCAAGATACCAGATCGACCTTCTGCAAAGATTGGAGCAGACCTGTTTGAATGTAAAGGACAACACTATCTACTTACTGTTGATTACCATTCAAAATGGCCAGAAATAGACAAATTGGACAATTTAAGTTCATCAAATGTAATTTCTTACATGAAGAAGTTATTCGCGCGTTTTGGATACCCTAATGAAGTGGTCAGTGACAACGGACCACAATTTGCTTGTAAAGAGTTTAAACAATTCGCCAAAGAGTGTGATTTTATTCATACGACAATTAGTCCACATTATAGCCAAGCGAATGGACAAACAGAGCGTTTAGTACAGACTGTCAAAAATCTTATAAGGAAGAGCAATGATCCTAGCAAAGCCTTGTTAGATTATAGAAATACACCTATAGATGGAATTGGATTGTCACCAGCACAAATGCATATCGGGCGCAGACTAAAGTCAAGCATACCTACAGCAGAGGTGCTGTTAAAACCCAACTATAAAGGCACGGTAAACATAACAAAATTACATAGCAATCGTCAAAAGCAACAGAAATATTTCTACGACAAACATTGTGGCAAAAATTCTCTTTCAAATCTGATTGAAGGACAACGGGTTGTTATAGAACACAACAAACAAGTCATTCCAGGAACGGTCGTGGGTAAACATCATACTCCACGTTCGTACATAGTGAAAACTGATGATGGGAGAAAACTACGTAGAAACCGAAAACATCTGAAACCAACCAAAGCAGAATTCAAGAGCAAAGAGATGAATGATACAGAGATCAAACCAAGAGAAGTCAATTTTGGAAATTCAGTGTCAAATCAAAATCAATATGAAAAAGTGTCGATTAATAATCAGTCAAATAATGAAGAAAAAGTTGTGTTAAATAATCAATCAAATCAAAGTTCTAATCAAAGTGATGAAAATCCTGAAATCCAAACAACCAGATCAGGTAGAGTTGTTAGAAATCCAGCCAAGTATGATGATTATGTGTGTCATATCAGTGAAGTATTTGTTTAAAAAAAAATCAGTTCACAAAAGAAATAGAAATATGAAAAATATAGTGTGAAGGTAATAAAAGTTTCAAATGGTTAAGTCGATCAAAGTAATTGCGTTGGTTAAAAACCGCAAATTCATTCAGCTGGAAAGGGAAAAGAGACAGAAAGAAGTTATATATTCAAGACTTGAGCAAGTTCCAGAAGATTTCAAGAAGAAATTTCTGTTTATTTATTTTATTTAGATATTAGTTCTAGTCATTTTTCACAACTTAGTCATGATATGATAATTAGTAAAAAAGGAGATTCATACAGTAATGACAAACTGAAGTAGTAGTATTCTAAGATATAGTATTTAAAAAACTGATAAAGAGTGGTAATTTCAGAACAGTTGAACATTAATATATTTCCTTAGAAATTTCAAATCATAATTGGACTTGAGTAGGATACTTGTTCATCTGCAAGACTATAAACCAGTAGTTAGTGTTTGAAATTTACACTGTAGAAAATGCATCTCTGAGTGTTATGAATACATAACATTTATACCTGTAGTTTCTTGACAAAAAGGGGGATGTCACGTATTGATACTACATTGCACACATTATATTACTTTACATGATATATGGTACATTGCGTATTATTGTGGTTGGATGCTCTTTAGTTTGAAAACCAATTAAAGTTGAAGCTCCGATCTTGTTTCGTTTTCTGACACCTAACAGCAAGACTTTAAGCAAGCCTGCATTTGTTTCAAGGCTATTTTCTGCTATGATTGCTGTTCTGAAGGAAAAGTTTAGTGCAAGCAACAGACATTACAGAAAAAGTGCAGTCTGTACAGAAATATGTGGCAAATCATAACAATTAAACACAATTACCATGTTTATGATTTAAGTGTTCCCCACAGGACTGGATTGAAATAAATCTGGGCACTTTTATTTAAAATTTGAGCCCAAGGGACATTTATGTTTTTCATTTTTTAACTTTGAAAAAGAATTTCTGACATCTGTTAACCCATTCCCAAACAGTGACGCTTTTAAACGCCCCTCAATATGACAACTTTGGAAAACATTGTGGATAATGAAGAAATTGCTTGTTACAAGCAATTTCTTCATTATCCACAATGTTTTCTATCCGAAAAAGCAAGGTTTTTAAAGGTTTCGTCATTAATATATTTCGTCTGCAACTTCTTTGAATTTGGACTGGTATAAAATTTTATCATGTGGGAATGGGTTAAGCAGAAAGACCAAGGGCTAAGAATAAACTTGCACTTTATCAATCATTTCACAACTGTTAAATCTATTTTTAAGAAAAAAAGGGCCCATGTTGCACTTAATCTTCTTAGGGCCAACATGGTGCACCAGAAAAGGGGCATGGTAATGCACCATGCAAAATGGCTTGGGGGAGACACTCAGTTAACCGTGGTCAGTTTTCTATGTTTTAACATAACATTGATTATTGAGTTTGACCATGGCCTACCATGGCTTTTTATTATGCTGGTAACATGGTCTCTTTCCATGGTCTGTAACATGGTTTACCTTGTTTTCTTTAACATGGTCTACTATGTTTTCTTTAACAAGGTCAACCATGTTTTCTTTAATATGGTCAACCATGTTTTTACCATGGTATATCATGTTAATGTACCATGTTAGCGGCAATTTAACAAAACATGGTAGACCGTGGTTAAACAGGGTCCCTGGCCCATCATAGTTCGTGTTATTTCATGAAAAACCATGATTATTTTCACCTGGGTATAATCAGCAGTTTCTTCTTTTTTTTCCCTATGTTTTTCCAAGCCTTTTCTTTTAGGGACGTCAAAACCAGGTCTTGTTTGGGATAGGGTTAAAGGTGTTGCAGGTTAACAATCATATCTCTTGAGTACTAACATACTTAATTACTTACTTAAATACTTACAAAATTAGGGGGATAAAAATAATAGATACAATAAATTGTGTTTGTGTGGGTGGGGGGAGTGACGTATACATGTATTAGGGATTTTTATGCCCCCGTATCGAAAGATCGAGGGCATATTGTTTTACTTGTGACTGTCTGTCCGTCTGTCTGTCCGAAAACTTAACAAATTTGCCTTTTCTCAAAAAGTATTGGAAATACAAAACTGAAATTTGGTATGTAACTTCGTGTGAACATTTTTTCCAATCTAGGCTCCTGGATATCGTTAAAATTTACCAATATCAAATTATTTCCAAATGGTTGCAGAAATTCTAGGTAGCTATTTTGAAGTGTAGTGTTAGTAATCCAACATATTAACATTGAATAAATGACCTCTAACACCACAACTTTCAAGCTTGAATTAGATGGTACTTAGCTTTGGCTATTGTCATCTGTACATAAAACTATGCATTATTATTGAGCTCTTCGTGTAACAAGATTTGATGCATTCAGAGAAAATTACTTAATAGGAATTTACAGATAGGTGTTTATAGAAAATGCAGGATACCATTTAAGATCAGATTGCCTACCCTGCAGTTTGATCATGATCTATGTTTGCTGTTTGAGTAAGGAAGATGTGGTCCTGAAAAACTAGTGATTAACTCCTTGATAAGGAATGTATTTTTCAGAAAAAGAATTCTCTAGTCTTTTTTACCAAAAATTTAGCTTGTGCTAGCTGGATTTTCTAAGGCGGGATTTTATCATGGTAATTTAGATTTTTCAGCCTAATGGAAGAAATTCCGCCTAAGCTAAGCTGAAATCCGCCTTGCTAAGGCGTTATTTTTCATCAGCTATGTAGTAAATTTCCACCTAAGCTTGGGAGATTTCTGCCTTTTTTTCCAGGTAATGTAGGCGGGTTTTCTGTAAGACGGATTTTTTTCCCCCTAGAGTAAGGCGGTTTCCGCCTTCCTTAGGGATATTTTAGATGGAAATTTGTGGGGTTTTTTTCTTCTTGTAGTTAAAAGGTCTCCGCCTTATATTCAAATTTTTTCCTCCTAGTAAGACGGTTTCCGCTTTACTAGGGAGAAAAAATTTACATATTTCGAGCCCTATTCTCCTTAAGGACCACTCAAGACGGCATTCATTCTCAATTGTAAGGCTAGATGGAAAACGCTTAAATTTCAGGGCGTGTTCCGGTTAAACTCCAGGCGTAATATTTCGTACAGGCTTAGTCTGGAAATAGCAGTAACTGTTATTCTAGAGAAAGGAAATATCAGTTATTCTAGAGAAAACTTTTAACCCATTCCCAATCAAAATAAGTTGCTCCTGCTTTATATTTTAAATACAGTTCTACTGTTTAAAAATTCAAGTATGGTAGAAGCATGATTTAATTGTACTCTTTGTACTCTAGTAATATTCAGTATGATGCATCAACTTTAATTTGAAAATACTTAAAAAGGTACTGAATTTGTGGCTGGGACTGGTCGATATAACCAAGGTCTGAAAAGGTATCCAATTTCTTTTGTCCCGCAGTACCTTAGTAATACATAGGGTTAGTTGCTCATCTTTTTTTGCTAAGCATCTGTCTGTAACTCTGTACTTATTCCAAACAGTAATTAATATTATGCTTTTTCAGCATATATTTATTGGGTTGCATGACTTTTGAATAAAATTCAGCTACCCCCTATATAACTTTAACACAATCTATATATACACAATCTATATATGTTTTTGCAGTAAATATTGACCTTCTGACAGTCAATAACCGGTAACTTTTTGCATGCTAACCAGATTGGGGTTTCATGGATTGATATATACCGTAATTTGTCCATATATTCGGACACAATTAAATAATTATTTTTTTTCATGTCCGAATACATAGATAATTACTCAAGCCAGTGTCCGAATTTATAGATAAATCGTCGTGCGGCCGGGAACAACCATTGCCGATTTTCATGAGTCACTAACTGTTTTGCTCAGACACTGAATTCATTTCAACAGTAAATAAACTAGATATGTGTTACGCATTACGTTCGTAAATTTATTCATTATTATTTTATTTTTTTCAGATTGTTTCAAGATACCGGCGAAGACGACGTGAATTTAATTATCATTCACTGATTAAAAACCTTAATAAACGATTTACTTTTCTAAACTGTTGTTTTTCTTCTTTTAAACGATTGATAGAATTCCACATATCACTGTAAGAATACGACAAGATCGTAACTGCAGCATTTTCAGGCAAAATAGTTACGACGTTTCTGTCGTCAAAGTCCGATTTTGAGAGGATGGTAAATTCTTTTTCTGTCATTTATATACAATCATCGTCGGTTGAATTTTAAAAAAAGGGATATTAATATGGAGAGCTAAACAAAATCTTCGCATTTTAATTGTTCATGTATTAAAGTCACCAAGAGATAAGAAGTAATTTGTCAGAATAAAATCACGGCATCGGTCAATTACGACAGTTTTTCTCTGATCTGCTTCACATAAATCATCGCGTAATATTCCCCGCAAATTTAAAGTAAATGCGTTGGCCTACCTGTGAGAAAAAATCCTTTCTTTTTTTTTTAAATCATATCCGTTATGTTTGAAGAGTATTCAGACAGTCGATTAAACCATGTAAACTTTCGGCATAATGACAAGGTAAAAAATTCGGTCACAAAGAATTCTCACGGGGTACGCGTCTGGCACGTGCCTACTCCGGAAACTCTCCCAAATATAGCTGAACATCTGGCGGCGGCGCCTTTGATCACCTTTCCTCCCTCGTAGTAAAATAAACTGTACCCGAAAACCTTTACTTTATATTTGTCGAAAGAGACTTGTTACGTGTGTTTTATTGAACAGTATGAGATTAAATTTTCGGATTATTAAAAGAAGCGGGGATAAAAAAAAGTAATTTACTTTAATCTACCAATATTATATATCGGATGAGAAATTATTTTGTGACAAATTAACAAGTAAATTCTCGCATTTTCCGTATTTAGGGAAAACGTCGTAGCTACGAATGATTCTTCTCGAGGCATATCATTGCATTTTTTTCTTGATTTGATACGGCCGATCACAATACCCTCGATGAGCTCCGGATACGAGGAAAGTGAAGTAAAATCGAAAGTAGGTTCAGGTCAATTTGACTAATTTCATAGCGTCGTAGCCATCCTTTTAGAGCATGTCCTGTCGGGGATTGAAAATTAGGAAATCAGAGAGAAACCAAGCGTGATATTTTAATTGCATCACCTTCACGGTTCGTAGCTTAAGCATATCAAGGTGCGCGCCTATTCTCGGTCACTGTTATAAACAATATACACCTGTTGACACTTAACCCAGACAGTTTGGAGATACTGATCGCCAAGATTCCAAATTACCGATAATGGATGCGGTATTTGTTAACCTGATATTTTATGTTCGTAAATTCGGTGTCCGAATTTATAGATAAATTCCAGACTCCATTTGTCCGAAATTAGAGGCACAAAATTAATTATTTCATGAAATAATTAATGGTGTCCGAATTCTTGGAGTGTCCGAATATATGGACAAATTACGGTAGCATATGCCTGGTCTGGTATAAAAAAGCACTTAAATGTCCTCTGAACCAACAATGATAGAATATGTATCTGGAGGGATCATGTTATTTCTCAAATAACCAGATGCTTACTTTGAATTATCCTATACATGTGAATACACTTTTAGTAATAATTCCAAAGGTATTCACAGATTATTTGATAAGACTTCACTCAAAGCAAATTGAATTTAAGCAGGCTTTTAAACAAAAATATTTCGTTATGCAAAGATAGAACAAAATTTAAAGTGAAAAACTCCTTTGCAAAGATCTAACATGAAAAAAAAGGTATGTACAAATTATCATCTGTGTTCATCATGACTTTGTCTATCTATTCAACACTGTCTTTTTTATGTATTTTAACCCTTGTCATGCTGAATTAAAATCCTGTACAGAATTACTTTAAAATCAAAGGGCTTACAGCATTGGAATGTCTCAAAGAGGGTCAATATTTCTTTTGAAAATTGATTATTTAAACAACTCTGGCTGAAAGGGGACAAGCAGGAGGTGTGGACCAAGAACAGACTGCACTTATGTGCAGGCTGATCTTTGTCCATACCTCCTGACAAAACAGGACTATTCTGGGTTTAGCATGACAAGGGTTAAAATATACTAAACAACTGATTACATAATTTTCAGACTTCATTAGATGTTATTGCATAAATGTTTTTGGATAGATAAAAACCTATCTTAATGCACTCTAAGGTTTTAAACTCTTTTCTTGGTCTAACAATCTAAAATATGAAACATCCCTGTCTCATACAGTGGTGCTTGATTTTGCTATTATCATCAAGGAATACTTGCCACTGCTGTTTTTTGGGAATTCTCACAATTGGAAAGATTGTTATAAAAAAATTATGGAAAGGTCATACACTTTAATCTGGAATCGGGCAAAAAATACAATAATTGTAGTGAATAGAATTTCACATATAACATTTAAGCCTGATGAATTATATAAGTACATGTTAGTTGGAGTCATTCACAGTTGTAAGAATTATCAGCAGGCCTTTCAAAAATCAGATTCCACAAGTTGGTTGAGAGTATACATGTACACCAATCCTATAATCCAATTATATCCTCTGCCTTCACAGATTTTAGCACCTGTCATGAAAATCCAACTTTAAAAATTGTAGTGAAAGTCAAAAAATACCTTATTTTTGTCTTCAAATACACAAACTCCTTTACTAGCAACTACAATCTCTGTCGTTATTAAGGACTGTCTTAACCTCCGTCCAGATACTTAATTTACAAATATTTCAACAAAGTGTATACATAAATTTGATATACATATATATGTCCAACTGCCTTGGACTCCATTTGGACATAACATCATAGGTTAACTTTATATGATGATTTTAAAGGCTTATTTGTTTCAAATATCAGGCAGATTAGAGGGTTGACGATAAATGAATATTTTATGCTAACATGCATCTTCTGACAGCTATTTCAGCTCACGTAGTTTGTGTCTTCTGAGTTGTTGTCAGTTGCGATATAATGCAGTGCTACATAGTCAAAATTGATAACAAGAGGACCATGATGGTCCTAAATCGCTCACCTGAGGCATCTGCAAATTACAGTATTTTTTGTATAAAAAAGACACAACTTGAGCAAAAAAAATAAAACAAATATAAGATTTTGGGCTTTGTGCATAACAATCCAGTAATGCTTTACAATAAAAATGATTGCCTTTGGCTTTATAGTTTCATCAATTACCAAACTATCCAAGAACTTGTCACCGTCAGGGAAAAAAAGGTTTAAAACAACACTGTGAGAAAGGGAGTGACAAGCAATTTATCCATTTCTCACAGTGTTTTCTACCTGAAATTCTTTGTATTTAGATTTCAATCAAACTCTAATTACTGTCTGCAACTTGATGGGTGTTATTTTAGCAACCTTGGTAGAGAACAATCTGGATGTTCTATAAATCAAATATGAATGTGTTACAACTTATACATGAGGAGTGGAAGATATTTGAACATGCTCTTATTGAGTGTTTTCATAACTTTGGAAGCCTTGGTAAGGGCCATGTTTGTCCAAAGGATATAAACATGGTAGATAACAATAATGATATCCTATGTTTTTAATGTAAATGCTCTAGAACCTATATTTAAGAAGAAGAATTCTTTCAATGCGATTTACGCAATTCTCGACCCCAGGAGCAGAGACGTTTTTTATCCTAAGAGCATATTTTCCTGTAACATAGTACAAAATTATTTAGACATGCTACATACCAAATATGAATGCCCTTCAGCTTATATTGCAGAGGAGAAGACTTTTGAAGTTGCACTAATTGGGCGTTTTCCAAAATTTTGGACCTCTGGGGCAGTGCCATGTTTTATCCCAGGGCTACGAATTTAGCTAACATGGTAGAGAACCATCTGGTTATGCTATATACAAAATATGAATGCCTTAGACTTTGTAGGCTGGAAGTAAAAGACTGTTGAACATGGTCTAATTGAGCATTTTTACAAACCTTGGCCACCCAGGGAAGGAGTGTTTTTTAACCTACAGGTATAATTTAATCAAAACTGATAGATAACAGTCAGGCTATGCTACAGTCAAAATATAAATGCCCTCCACCTTTATATAAAGAATTTTTTCTTAGCTTACTCAAATTATGCATTTTTCCCAATTTTGGACCCCTAGTGCAGGGCCGTTTTTGACCTTAGGAAGACAACTTTTAGTGATATAGTACAAAACCATCTAGTTATGCTACATACCAAATATGAATATCCTAGACCTTATAGTTTAAGAGGAGAAGTCTTTTGAAATCGCTCTGATTAAGCATTTTTCCAAACTTTGGACCTCAGGGGCTGGGCCATTTTTGACCCCAGAGATTAAATATTTAAAAACCTTGGTAGAGAACCATATGATTAAGCTCTATATAAAATATAAATGCCTTTGGCCTTGTAGTCTGTGAAAAAAACAACAACAAAGACTTTCTGAAATTTCCCATTTTCATATGCCGCAGTTACAAGAGTTTTTCACGGAATGAAATTTTTTAACAACTTTAGAAGAGCTTCATCCAAGGAACATCCATGCAAAGTTTCAGCTTGATTGGCCTACTTGTTTAGGAGGAGAAGATTTTCAAAGATTTACTAAAGATTCCCATTTTCAATGTCATGGCAACAGGAGTTTTTGACGGAATAAAATTCTTTTAACAAATTTTGCAGAACTTTACCCAAGGAACATCCCTGCAAAGTTTCAGCTTGATTGGCCTACTGGTTTAGGAGGAGAAGATTTTTAAAGATTTACTAAAGATTCCCATTTTCGAATGCCGTGGCATCCAAAGTTTTAGACGGAATTAAATTCTTTTAACAACTTATGTAGAACTTCACCCAAGGAACATCCCTGTAAAGTTTCAGCTTGATTGGCCTACTGGTTAAGGAGGAGAAGATTTGTAAAGAAATTGTTGACGGATGGACAGTCGGACGGACGATGGACAACGACCGATCACAATAGCTCACCTCGCATTTTGTGCTCAGGTGAGCTAATAAAAGTTAAATCTTCTAATTCACTGTTCTTGGAATCATCAATCTTAACTATCTCATGAAAGGATTTTGTGTGCAAGCAATTTGTAATTTGCTCAAGAAGTACTGTACTGACAAAAATTACTATATATATATTAGTCCAATACCAAACGGAAAATTTTAAACCGATCCAAATTCAAAGGAGTTGCAGATGACAATTTAATGTTTATGAAATTTTAGATTTTTTCAAATTTCTGGGTAGAAAACATTGTGGAAAATGAGGAAATAGCTTGTTTCAAGCAATTTCTTCATTTTACACAATGTTTTCCTAATTGTTATCTTTTAATTATTATTATTTTTTTTTGAAGGGCATCAAAAAGCTTAATTGTGTTGGAATGGGTTAATTAGAAAACAGATAAACCTAATTTGGTCTTTTCACTAGAAGTCCTGTTTTCAGGATCAAATTTTACAACAGAGAATGGAAGCGAATGATAGAAATTAGATGCTTTTCATCCTCATGGTCGAAAAGTATTGAATGAGCCATACAGGAAAGGATTGAATGGTTTGCTGAATTAATATTCTGACTATTCTGAGAGTAATCCATTTAAGCATTTTCTGCAGTTTAGTAAATTATGTATTCTTTTCAATTAAGTAGCTGAATTCACCCCAGCTGCAGCAGTTAATTCAATATATCAAATTGAAAATCTCTAAATCAATCAATTTAAAGTCTGTGGATAATATATCTCTTAACTAAAATTGAAGCTTGCCTCTCTGAATTTGTTAATAGGGTTTTAGTCAGTCTATTCCTTGACTTTTTAATAATAGCTTGATTTGAAGTCGAACACATTATTACCCAATCCTGGAGTTTTATGAACTTAGAAATTTTAGTTGTAGACAACACAGTGGTCTTATAAAAGGAGAAATTGCTTGTTATAACTGATTCATTCCTTTCTCACTGCGTTTTCTACCCTATCTATTGGCAGCAGTCATTTAATTCACACAAGCTTAATTGATTTTTGTCAATGCCATGTGCCAGTTGAAATTTTTGTACTCAAGTAATGGGATAAACAAAATAGATTATTAACTTTGTATTTTACTATATACTTCAACGGGGATAAATATTACTTATTTACAATCAAAAACTTTCGTCCATATATTACCATTACCCTTGGATTATACATTGAAACAGGCAGGCTACAGACAACAAGTATTGCCCTCACCCCATCTTGAATCAAGTATGCCTTGGATATACACTCCATGCTAAATACTTGATCTCAGTTTCTAATGGAAGGAATGTGTCCTATAAGCAAATGCCACTCCTTCAGGGTATTATGAAAAGTGTTAGCTGGCAATAATATGCAGCAATGAATTACCTAGAAATTATCAGATTAAATTAATTTAAACTGGGTATATAACTAAAAGGTTGTTGACTTTATGCGTAACACCATTTATTTCATCCTGTATTAGTAACATACAAATAACTTTTGTGTTTGGTATCTGGCTTTATTACAATTAGTTTGTATGTAGGAGTCTAATTATGTTTCCCTTATGACATCCATGTGTAAATAGTTTGGCAGCAAGCCCTTACTCTCTTCACATCCAATAGACTATGATGTATCAGTGATACATAATTTCTTTTCCCACATATACTACAACCCATTTATACACACAGTGACGCTTTTTGACACATTCAAAAGGAAAAATTTGAAAAACTTTAAGGAGAATGAAGAAATTGCTTGTACCAAGCAATTTCTTCATTTTCCACAAAATTTTCTTCCCTATAAGAAAACAATTTTTAAAATTTCATCATCTAAAATTGTCGCCTGCAACTTCTTTCAATTAGGACCAGTCAAAATTTTGTTGTGTTGTAATGGGATAATTATAAACCGAGTCTTTAAAATTACAAGCAAGTCAGGCTAGTAACTTAACAATTTTCACAAGCCTGAATATTCCTGGATCATACTGGAAAATGTTGAGGCTAAACGTTTTTTTAAAGTCCAAATTTAACAGAGAAAATCAAAATAAAAAGTCCGAGGGCCAGAATTGTACAAGCTTGTTGGGCTAGTCATCAAGCCAGAAACAAAGTTAACCAGTTTTTGACTAGTAGACTATATTGCAAATTTCTATCACAGTGTTTTTTGTTTGAATTACAATTAATTTTTAAGATATGCACACAGTATTTTGATATTCGATTTTAATAAATATTGTTCTATAATTATGAAAACAATTATGCAAGGCAATATAAATGAAATTTGCAAAAGATTAATCAGGCTAATAATTTGATCAAATCTATCCTCAAATGGTGCCATTCAGCATGAAAAGCTTACACCTCAGCGTTTTTGTAGGTTTCGCAACTAAAACATCCAAACTACAGCTTGTTCAAACTGTTAACCCTTTCCTTGGTGCAAAATTTTAGACTGTCCAAATTCAAAGGTTTTGCAGACAAATTGGATTTATTTTGAAAGAAAAAAACATTCAGTAAGGAAGAAAATATTGTTGAAAAAGAAGAATTTTTTTTACAATGTGTTCTCAATAATCAATATCAAAGTTGAACTTCCTGTCAGTCAGTCAGTGAGTGGGGCCAGCAATACTTTAATAAAAACATTCAGCATTTGAATTCGTAGGATGAAGATATGTGATAATGTGATAATAGAGTTCAACTGGAATTTAGCTTACCTGTATGAGTTTGCATCTCCCAGACATTTTTCAATCCTTTTTTTTTGCATTGCTGTCTTGACAGTTTCTGCAGGTAACTTTAGTCTCCATTTTTTTTCTTTTTTCTATCAGTCCTTTTACCCAGTGCAGAAAACATGCTGTAGCCGAATTTGCCTCTAATTGAGAAAATTAATTAGCATTTTCACAACAGTTTTTTAAGCCTACTTTTTCATATCATTGGCATTAAATTGCAATGGTATCTTCAGGAACTGCATTTTATAAGTCATACAGTTATTTAAGTCAAGAATAAAAAATTAATGTTTTTTGTATGTGTGTGTAAAAACAGAGCAATAATTTAAAATGGGGATTTGATATCACTTAATTCCAGTCTTTTCACATAATTTTCTTTGTCACAATATTTTATGATGTAGAGTATCAAACTTATAACCCTAATTGTCATGCTGAACCCAGAATATTCCGATTTTGGTCGGAGGTGTAGACAAGATCAGACTGCACATAAGTGCAGTCTGATCTTGACCTTCACCTCCTTCTTGTACTCTTCCTACTAGAGTTGTTTATGAATTTGTTTTTTAAAGGTAATATTGATTTTTAATCAACAAGTTCTATCAGTGCTTTCAGCCCTTTGATTTTACAGCAGTTGAATAATTCATAAAGCATGACAAGGGTTAAATTGATGCTTTGACTGCATAGTAGATTAAGGATTTGACTGAATATATTGAATATTGGGGTTCTGTATTCACTGTAAAGTGTTAATGATGGTAAAATATCTCTGTGCAGAGATTTGAAGAAACATACAATACAACAGTATTCGGGAAGATAAAAGAAGAAAAAAAAGTTGCAACATAGAGTTCTAGACTCAGTTTTTTGCTATTAAGTTTAGTTTTAAATCTTGTGGTATTTTCCAGAGGTTTGGTTAGAAAATGCAATGAAAGTGCAACAATATTCTTCAAACATACAGACATGATTTTTCACTATATATGAATATAAATAAACTGCTTTGTCATTCTGTGAACCCAAAGGTCCTGAATGTAATAGCCTTTTTGCTTTGTTACTCCAACTCATACATGCTTAAACTGAATGTTTGACCTTGAGCCATGATCTTGATTTTGTACCAATTCAAAATCTTGTTTCTAAAGGCACATCTTCTCATGATGGAGAGCAATTAACGGCTAGATTACTTTGAAATTTCAGAAAAAGTGCAGTCTGATCTTGGTCTACACCTTCTGTTTATCCCCTTTAATTCAGAAACGTTTATATAATCAATTTTCAAAAAAAATATTGACCCCTAATAAGTCTTTCAAGTGCTGTTAGTCCTTTGATTTTAGGGCAATTCTGTATTGGATTTTATTTCAGCATGACAAAGGTTAGCACACATACACTTACTTCTCATAGTGACAAACCTTTTCAAAAAGATCTATCTCTTCTTTGAAACTTAATACTAGTAGAACACCATAATGTGTAAAGCGATTTCAAAACAACAAAAATTTAGACTGGTCAATAATTGAAGATTGCAAACAACAAATCTCTATCTTTTAGAGCCAAAGAAAACACAGCGGATAATGATGAAATTGCTTGTACCAAACAATTTCTTCATAACACACTGTGTTTTCCAAAGTTTTATTTATGAGGCGCAAAAAAAAAGTGGAATTGTGTAGATGGATTAATTGTGAGGCTATGTAAGTTAAAGGTAGGCAAATAAGGCAGTCTGAGGAAGACCATATTGTTTCATCTATTTTATGTTCTATATACATTCTAGTAAATTGAATACAACAAGACCAAGAATCTGGGCAATATCCAGACAAATTCTAAATTCTCTTGAGGCATTTATTTATTGCTTGTATCACATTTTCTCATATTACTGCGTAACACTACTGGAATTCTAGCCCGATAGGCTTAAGGCTGTAGGCTAAAGATATCATTTGAGCTTACATCCCACTGCTTAAGACCTCCTTTCATTTTCAACAATGTTTTCCAAAGCTTATATATCGAGTATCCTGTGGGAATAGGTTAATCTGTCAAGAAGTGAAAATAAATTAACAGTTCAATTTGGGCCAATCTAAAATTTTGCCATCTGGTAATGGGTTAACTATAAGTTGGATAAGTTGGCTTGGCAGCTGTCAGCTCAAGTTCAATGTTGTATTGGTGCATGTACATGACCTGGTGTGAAAAGTGACAGGAAGCTTTGGCAAGGTGCTTCTTCCAAAAAGTTGGTGTTACCGAAATACTGTTAAAACTGACATCAAAACAGATTCCCTTAATCACTGTCTTACTAGTTTTCAAGATCAAATTAATGCCTTTTAACTTTTCCGAGATGATCCTTTTCCAATGACAGTTCACAAAATATCAAGACAACAATTTGGAAAATTGGACAATAATGAATTAGAAATTCATTTAAAATATTTACTAACACCAAAAAAAAATAAGAATCTGCGACCCAATTGTAGTTTAAACTAGAGGGCCATGATGGCCCTGGATCTCTCATCTGAAATACTGTTAAAGTCCATGTATAATGACAATGTTTTAACTTTTTTCAAACTTTTTTTTTCCATATTGTTTTTTTGGTTTTTTTTTTGTTCAACCTGACTTCATTTTGAATTCATCTCCTTAAAATTCTAAAGTAAAACAGGGTACAATGGACAACAAACTTTTTTCCAGCACTGATGTCAGTATCTTTTTAGCAATTTTCCTAAAAATTGGAAAATCAAAGGTGCTAATAACAAAGGGTTAATATGAATCCCATCATCATCCCCTCAAGTACTTTGGTAGTTTGAATGGAGTTTTACGCCGCTTTCAACAATATTTCAGTTATATCGCTGTGGCTGGAGCACCTAACAATGGAATCCTGGTATTTCTCACACCAGTACTACCATTACATCCTTTCCTAGCCTCCAGCTGCTATCTCACATAGGTCTACGATTACCGACCCATAGCTGAGAGACAAATAGTTGGAAAGGATGTGTGCCGCCGTCAGCGATCGAACCCAGACTTTGGTAGATGACAATGAGGCAATGCTATATGCAAATATGAAAGCTCTAGGCCTTACAGTTTCACAGAGTTTTTCCTTAGCATTGATAAGAAATTCCTTTTGGTTGCCATAGCAACCACAGCTAATCATGGATTCTTATTTCTTAAGTTTTTTTGAAAGACCACCTTTCACAAAAATTTCTTCATTAGATTTGAATTGAAATAACAGCATTACAACTCAATCCCTCCTTTTTACGCCCCCCAAGAAAAGAGCTTTTGAAAACATTGTGGAAAATGAAGAAATTGCTTGTATCAAGCAATTTCTTCATTATCCACAATGTTTTCTACCCAAAATGACCAAACATTCAAAATTCTATCAACTTGAAATTGTCGTCTGCAGCTTCTCTCAATTTGGACCAGTCTAAAATTCCACTGTGGTGGAATGGGTTAAGAAGAGATGTTTTGGGTTTTTTTAAAGAATTAGTTCCAATGTAAATTCCAAGTGCCAACAATAACCTGAAGTATATTGGTAGAGGACTATAAGGCAAATTGCTACATACACAATTTGAAAGCCGTAGGCCTTACAGTTTAGGAGGAGATTTTTAAAGAATTCCTTGGGAGTTCCTCCTTCTGGTTGCCAAAGCAACCAAAGTTATGAACCATTTAACCATTGTCATGCTGAATATATTTTTCAAAATTACATTAAAATCAAAGGACTGAAAGCACTGATAGTACATGTTGTTTGATCATCATTACTTCTTCTGAAAATTAATTCCATAAACCATTTCTTGTATGAAATGGAGAGACAAGAAGTGTAGACAAACATCAGACTCCAGTTATGTGCAGGCTGATCTTTGTCTATAATCTCCTACCAAAACCACAATATTCTAGGTTCAGAATGACATTTGGGTTAAGATTTGTTGAAATACTTTGGAAGGTCATCACCCAAGTATATTTTTTGTAGAAAATATTGAAATCAAAAGGCTAGTTTAAGAGGAAAGGATTTTACAGAATTTGTTCTTTATTTCCTTGTAAATAATGGTACCCACAATATAGGACTTACACATTAATAACATCATAATCTGAATTATTTTGGTAGAGGACCATGAGGCAATACTAAATACAAAATTTGGAAGCTGTAAAAGGCCTTATAGTATAGGACTGTTTAGGTTTACAATCACTGATCACAATAGCTCCCCAGAGCACATTTGGCAGATTTTGATTGGTCCTTTTCTTAGGGATAATCATGAAATATATACTACTATCATTAATAGCACATATGTGCAGGCTGATCTTTGTCTATATCGCCTGCATAAATATCTGAGTTCAGCATGACAATCGTTAGGCAAAAATGATTCTTACAATTAGAAAAAAAATCCGAATTTTGCTCTGTAAGGGGTTGAATTGCAAGATAGGAGACAATGGGTAATGTTAGCCTTTCTTTGTCTTAATGATAAGAATTTACGATAGGTCTGCAGACACATTAAGGAGACTTAAATTGACTGATTGCCCATTCTTTTGACCATATAGAAAGGCAAAAATGACAGTTTATAAGAAACAAGTATCTCACTATTATTCCACAGGGGACAATCTAATAAAATCACATAGTCAATAAAAAAAGAATTCACAGAATATAATCACATTTCCAACAATCAAGGGATACATGGCTTTGATTCTCAATTATAACTGAATTGAGGTCTTAGATTACACTATTGACCTAAAGGCAATCTTAGACTGTGTGTACATTTTTATATACAGGTTTTTATCACTGTATGTACACTTCCAGTACATATGTACTGGAAGTGTAAAGACAGTGATATAGACCTGTAAATAAAAATGAATACACACAGTCTAAGATTGTCCTCTGATACTGGCTGGTCACTTTATTCAGCTGGACAAGGTTTACAAAATTTAGCTTGCAACATTGATATATTCCCTAAAAAGCTAAGAAGAGGTAGAGAATACAATAATGAAACACAATTGAAACAAAATTGGTGCATTAAGTCTTGATTTTAAACTAAAACTTGTACCTTCTAGCCTTGTAGCCTACATTTTAAAGGTGCCTTGCATCATATCTTTGTAAGTAAAATACAAAATTGAGTTTTTTAACAAAGCTCACTACATTGTTTAACTAAAAGAAATCGAAAAAGATTGTGCCAATTTGCCATAGAGCAAAACACATTAAATTGCTGAAGAAAAAGTTATGAACCAACTGCATACTTCTTAATCAAAAGCCTGGTGAAATGAAGTGAATGAACAAAAGCTATGGCAGAGCTCATGACATTACCAGACCAAATGCCATAAAACGACCTCCAGATATTACAGAGCGAAGACCAGTGAATAAATATAACAGAATTGCTGCTGATGTAAAAAGCATATTGATAGTGTTGCAGTAAAAGGCAAGAACAAAGTTCTTGAATATTTCTAAACAAAAGGCACAAAGCTTATGACATTATAAAACAAACAACAAAGAACAAATTCCAATCAATTAAGAACTTGAGTTTCCTGAACAAAAAGTCACAACAAAGCTCATGACATTGCTAGACAAATGATATAAACAAATTCTTAGCATTATCATAACAAAGTCAATAGAAGTAGCACTTGACTTTCCTGTGCAAAAAGACACAATAAAGGTTAAGACTGTGCTAGACAAAAAGTCATGAACAAAATTCTAGACATTACTGGACACAAAAACATGAACACAGTCATAACATTGCTAAAACAAATCCATTTACATTTAACTTGATATTGCTAACCTAGAGACCATTAACAAATGTCATGATATTGTTGAACAATAAGAAATGTCCAAGCTCATGATATATTGTGGAACAAAAAGCATCATTGAACAAAAATCCTCAAATAAGCTCATATGACATGTTGCTGAAAGGATAAGTTTGGTGATAATGAACAAAGTTCATGAAATTGACAAATAAAATTTCAGAGAAGTATACCTGCAACACTGTAGGAGAGTTTCAAGAACAAAGCTCTTGACTCTAGTGAACAATAAGTCCTATAATATAAAGCTCTTGAATTTGCTGAACAAAAAGCCACGAAAACTATTTATGATACTGCTGAACAAAAGGCCATGAATCAAGTAAATATAAGTGCAGTCTGATCTTGGTGTACACCTCCTGCTTGTACTTTTCCTGTAAGAGTTGTTACTGAAATTGATTTCTGAAATAAACTTTGATTTTTAAACAACAAGTTCTATCAGCGCTTTCAGTCCTTTGATTTTACAGCAAATCAGTAAGGTGATAAAAACAGCATGACAATGGTTAATAAATTCATTAGACATCAGTTTGTAAACCTTACACTAATTATATTAAAAAAAATGTAACTGTCATTTTTCAGATAATGAGATTTTGTATAAAAATTTAAACCAGAAAGATAGCATTTTCATTTTTTTCAACTCAAAAAATCTCAAAATCTTCAATACTTTATTCAAACTGTAGCTGGGAAGGCTGCTGATTATTATGTTATGTACTTGCCTTTCTAAAAGCATAAAAGCATAAACATGTGAATTAGGTCAGAATCTATATTGCTTCTGAAAATATTTGACAAGTTTTCATGGAATTAAGTGGAGTCCAGTAAGATATATAACAGATCATGTTCTGTTTCTGTATAAAATGAAAACATGTGCGAGTCAAATTTTTTAATTCAAATCACCAATTCAAATATGGTTTTCAATATCCAAATTGATGGTTCAGGTTAGTGATAAAATAGACTGACTGACAACTTGTTTGTAGATCTACACCACTTCATATGTTTAGCAAACACTTAGAACAGTCCCTTCTTGCTAATAAAAGGACATAAAAGAGATCATAAAAAACATCGGGGATTATCTGTTTTGACTCAGAGAGAAGGTGATATATAATGGGTAAAATAAACAATAGAATATTTGCTCAACAATAACACACACATGGTCTAATTTAGCCTCTTCAATGGTGGCCACATGCATGCAAGGCCATATGGAAAAAGCCCTGAGATACTATCTTGCAGAAGAGATTGAATCAAGAGAGCCAATGGCCCTAAAGTGCTCGCCTAGCTGAGACTATGACTGTAGTGTTACAAAAGCCAAGGTAACCTTATTTTGGTCAAAAGTGACCCTTTATCAAATCTTGTCTGAGAAATAAAGAACACACATTTTTATAAAGTTTTTTTTTGTGCCAGAAATGTAGCGTGTAAATTACAGAGAAGATTTCTTTACATTAGACCAAGGCACCTAGTTTTTGACTCCATGTGACCCAATATCAAACATGACAGAAATTTTTAAGGAGGCAAACATTTTGATTAAATATAAAGTCAGTGAAGCCAGAAGACCTGAGATATTCATATTATATAACTTAAAGGCCTACTTTTTGATCCAAAGTGACCAAAATTTGAACATGGTTCATATATTTTGAAGAAAGAAATTCTGATCACATATCAAATTGTTTAAGCCAAAAATGTGGCCTCTAGAGTGTAAACAAGGTATTTCTAAGAATTGACCATGTGACCAAATTTGACCCCATGTGACCCAAAGTCAACATGGACACAAACATTCTGACTAAATATCATATTGAGTCAAAAAAGCTGCCTCTAAAGTGCAAGGTTTTTTTCTAATATTTGTTTTAGTGACCTCGTTTTGATCCTATGTAACCAAAATTCAAAATTGACAGATATAATGCAGACAAAACATTCTGACCAAAAGTATCAAGACATTTGAGGCAAAAACGTGCCTCGTAGAGAGTACATATCATTATTTCAAGATTTGACCTGGTGACCTTGTTTTTGACCCTATGTGACCAAATATTGAAGTACGTTGACTGAGAATTATTGTGCAGACAAACATTCTGACAAAAAGACATTTGAGGCAAGAATATGCCCTTTAAAGTGCATACAAGGTTTTACTTGTACTTGACCTATTGACTTAGTTTTTGACCAAACGCTGCCAAATATTAAACCTGTCTGAAGTTTCATGCAGACAAACAATCTAACCAAGTTTCAAGACATTTGAGCTTAAATTGTAGTCTCTACAGTAAACAAAAGATGTTGACACAAGATAGCAGATGGACGATTGATGCTAAACACAGCTATATCACAAAAACTCACTTTGAGCACTTTCAGCTCAGGAGAACTAAAGGAAGTCTTAACCTTTGTGATGCTGAACCCGGAATATTCCGGGTTTTGCAGGAGGTGTGGACAAGATCAGCCTGCACATAAGTGCAGTCTGATCTTAGTCTACACCTACTGCATTCTCTTTTCAAACCATAGTTGTTCATGACATTATTTTTCAAAAGACGTATCGACCATTGAACAAGTACTACCAGTGCTCTCAGTCCTTTTATTTTAAATAAAATTCTGAAAAGATTTTATTCAGCATGACAAGGGTTAATCTTATCTTATAAACACTGTAATCAAGACTAACTAGGAGAGGGGAGAATACCTGCAATAACTATCCCTCTTTCAGATGGCAAGCCTTTTAGCACATTTCCGGGTTATAATTTTTTAGACTGGTCTGAATTCCAAGATATTACTGATGACAACATTATATTAAATCTTTGTCTTTTGGATAGTGGATAATGAAGAAATTGTTTGTGACATGCAATTTCTTCATTTTCCAAAAATGTTTTCCATTTTTTTTTCTCTTTGCTATTCTCTGGATTGCGGGCTTAATCCATCAATTATTGATGACATAATCACCTAGTTCACCAGTTCTTGTTAACTTTTTAATCCTTGTCATGCTAAACCTAGAATATTTCTGTCTTGGCTGGAGGTATAGACTAAGACCAGCCTTCACATATGTGCAGTCTGATCTTATTCTACATCACCAGCTTTTCCTGTTTAAGCCAGAGTTGGTAAGATACATTTTCACACTAAATATGAACACTCATTATTGCTTCTAGTGCTTTCGGCCCTATGATTTTAAAGCAATTCTATGCAGGATTTTATTCAGCATGATAAGGATTAATTTCAAAGTCCTATCACACAATGGCTTATGTCTAAATAGCTGCTGTGTCCATAAAAATATTAAAAATTCCATTTCCAACAAAAGGATCATGAAATACATGAAATACTTTTGGTCAATCAAATTTTTGTTTTCTTTGGTAAGCTCTATGTATTGTGTGGCTGAAAAGCATTTCTGTACACCCTATATGAAAAAACTAGATCTATTATGTTGATAGCAGCGGTTTTATAACATGATCAATGTTGGAAGTGTATTTTAGAAGCAATCAATATTGCTGGTATTATCAAAGAACTTATTTTAATCAACATTAAAAAGACATAATATACAGATTGTATATTCATGCTAAAGAAAGACCATAATTGACACCACCAACTGATGTTTTGTACATATTACTAAAGATATATGTAACATCTGTTATACATCGACTTTTTCATTACAAATACCAGTAGGTTTGTGAAAAGACATGGACGTAATAAATATTAAGTAACTATTGTCTATAAGCAAACTTTTAACCCTTGTCATTCTGAACTCAGAATATTATGGTTTTGGCTGGAGGTGTAGACCAAGATCAGCCTACACATAAGTGCAGTTTGATCTTGGTCTAAACCTTTCGCTTGTGCTTTTCCTGCCAGAGTTGTTTATGAAATTGATTTCTATAAGAAATATTGATTTTTGAACAACAAGTTCTATCAGTGCTTTCAGTCCTTTGACTTTACAGCAATTCAGTAAGGTAATTTATACAGCATGACAAGGGTTAATCATATGTCTAATTTTAACTTCAGATTACCTAAGGGGAAGCATATTATGGCACGAGTCTTTGCAATTGTCAGGGAATAATTGTCTACAAACAGTAACTATGGGTAGAATGCACATTAATCTGAACCTGACCAATAACACTGATCCCACATGATTTGTTACTGGGTTAGCTGAATAAGCAGATGAGTTGAAAAGCCATGTCCTTATAGCAAAGAATTTAAAATTTATTAGCAAGGATTTGGGATTCCCTCTGTCAGGGATGGTTGAAACAGCCCTGTCCTCACAATAGAAGTATTTTACCAAGGATTTGTAATAACTGAACAGCCATGTCCTTACAGCAAAGTTTATTAGAAAGAAGTTTGGATTACCTCTGTAAGGGATAGCTAAAAGGCCAAAGTATATAAGTAAAGGTGTTGGATTACCTCTGTAAGAAGCAGCAATCTATCTAGAATTTTCACTAAAAGGAGGAAACACCCCCCTTCAATGAATTAGAAAAAATGGGGTTGTAATAGTTTCAGATATTTCTTTTACTGGTTGATGAACTATGACTTAGTGCTCTAGTGTGCTAAAACGGTTAACTTAATTCTACTATTTTTGGAATCTGAAATTCGTGGATGTTTAGGTAAGGTCTAGTTACTATGGTTGGAAGTTAGCCGGAGATTTATTCCATTGAGACCAGAAGCCGCCGTCATAGCGCAGTTGGTAGCGCGTCGGACTATCATTCAAAGGGTCCCGGGTTCGATCCCCGACGGCGGCAAATCTCTTTCCGACATTTGTCTACCACCAATGGGCAGATAATCGTAAGCCTATGTGGGATAGCAGCTGGAGGCTAGGAAAGGGTGTAGTGGTAGTACTGGTGCGAGAAATACCAGGAATCCATTGTTAGGTGCTCCAGCCGCCGCGATATAACTGAAAGATTGTTAAAAGCGGCGTTAAACCCCATTCAAACAAACAATCCATTGAGACCATTTACATCACAACTAATCATGTATTAGAGCTGGAACCAGATAGTTACCTTAAAATTAGAGTAAATTACTGGATTTATAGCTAACTACGTAAATGCAGATGCAATTATTCACAAGACAAACATTATAATTTTTACACACATATATTCAAGAATCTGTGGCATTGCTATTTTCTTAAGATTTCAGTAAGTTTATAGTAAGAACACAAGCAAGTTTTCCCATTTTAACCCATTACCAAATGACAAAATATTAGACTGGTCTGAATTCAAAGATGTTGCAGACAAAAAATTTCCATTGATGAAAGTTTGGATTTTTTTTTACTTTGGGGGTAGAAAAAATTGTGGAAAAGAAAAAATTGCTCTTAACAATGTTTTTGTACTATGTTTTCCAAACCTTTTTTCTTGGGGCTATCAAAAAGTGTCAATGTTTGGGAACTATTCCATTTTAAAGAAAGGCATCTAGATTAGCTATTCCTAATCAAGTCTTTTGTTCTACACCAAAAATAAAGTAGCTTTTCAGAAGTTTTTCTCAAATTTCATGGAAGACTGAAAACTGTTCCTTTCACTATTGAAACAATTTTACATTCTGCTTCTAACTTTTTGGGAAAAGAACAGACAATGAAATCTAATATATTCCCAAATCAATTAGGAATACATGATAAAACACAATAAACTTTTCCTTGATTACATACTTTCCTACAAAATTGATAGAATATAATTGTCTAGGTCATGCAAACAGAAGCTAATGAAATATTGAATAGAACTAGAAAATTATATATTACAGTAGTTTATGGAATCAGATAAGACTTCCTTCAACAAGACATTTTTAATGAAGTATTGATACTTCTCAAGTAAAATTATACACCTAACAAATTTGTAGAAAATGTACAGACTCCCATGTTAGTTAATGTGATACATGTTTTTACAATTGCAGCAAAACTGAGCTAACAGACACCCAAGAGCCCAAATAAATTCTTGAAATCTAAATCATTCTAGAAATTTCTACACAGCACAAAGACAGCTCTAAAAGATTTTGTTGCCATTTGACGACGCTGGTTCTTTTGCATGCATCAGTCTAAATTAGGTCATAATTATTATTCTAATAAAAAGGAATAGTTCTAGAACATAAATAAAGTAATCTAGATATTTAATAGAACTTTAACTCTAGAATATCAAATATGTTGTTTGTGTTGATGTTGTTTGTTTACTCTTTTATAATATCAGGCTAGAAAAATTCTAAACTTTTCAACTTTGTATTTTTTTCCCTCTCTCTTTTTTCAAAAGCTCTTCTACTCACAGACAGATTATTCACTGTCGGACAAATTGGTAGGAAAAAGTTAAAGTTGTTATTAACATTCAAAAATTTTCACAAATTTCTAGAATTTTTTTGCCTCACAGGTTTTTTTTTTTGTGTGTGTGTGTGTTTCTTTGTTAAGATATTAACCAGACAGAAAAAAAATCCTTCAGCAATCTGTTAGCAGGACTACTCAAAAGGTAGGATAAATATTTGTAAGCATAATTGTATTAATGGTCTGGCCCTTTCAACAGCTGTTCAAGGAAAAATCAAATAAACCCAATTCACCAAGAACATGTCTGTCTGGCCAAAAACTACTCTGGTTTCTCTAGTCTGCAACTTTCATTTCACGTAAAATTAACCAATAGCTGGCTCCGACCAATTACTCTGTTGGCCCCGCCCACTAAAATTACTAAAATTCCCCCATTTTAAATGCCATAGCAACCAGAGTTTTTCCTGGAATCAAGTTCTTTTAACAAATTTTGTAGAACTTCACTGAGTGATCTTTCCTGCCATGTTCCATCATGATCAGCGAACTGGTTTAGGAGAAGTATTTTTGAAAGAAATTGTAGATGACAGACAGACAGATGGACAGATAGACAATGAAAAATCATAATATCTCACCTCTCATGTTGTGCTCAGAGGAGCTAAATATATTAGGGGTAAGTGAAACCAATAATACCCAAATTCACCTGTAAATCTGTCTAAAAATATATAACTCCAAACACTTCAATCATTTCTTATATCTAAATAGTCTGGGTTTTTTAGAACAAGAATTCTGATCAACATCTTGGTATATACATTTAGTTAGCAAACCGTAGTGATGGGTCTTCCAAAAAACTTTGTTAATTGAGAAAGTAGAACTTCAAAGGAAATATACAAGATGAATTTTCCATCAGTCGATAAAGTAGACTCTGGCAAATATTCAATATTTTCACAACTTTCTGCACAATGTCTATGTGACCCATCACATGAAAAAGGGTCATCAAGGGATTTCATAAAAGGTTTATTTGATGCAAATATAACAAAAAACATTTCTATCCAAATATGGAATGTGAAGTAATTGACGGTCAACTTCCTTAACCCATTCCCACACAATCCTTGTTTACACACCTCAAGAAAATGCTTCAGGCAAATTCATTTCCCACTACTTTTTATACCTAGACAGACAAAGATTTTTTTTAAAAAATTCTATTAACTGGAAACTACATGTAAATTTTTTCAATTTTGTTTTTCAATTTTGACCAGTCTGATGTTGTCTGATAAAGGGTTTAGCATTCATAGTCCATATAGTAATACATACATGTTCTTGTATTAACCCATTACGACACGAAAAAATTCTAGTCTGGTCCAAATTGAAGGAAGTTGCAGATGACAATGCAAAGTTTATGATTGTTTTTTCAACTGTCTTGGTAGAAAACATTGTGGAAAATGAAGAAATTGCTTGTTACAAACAATTTCTTCATTTTCCACAATGTTTTCTAAAGCTTTTTTTCTAGGGGGCGTCTAAAAGCGTCACTGAATGGGAATTGGTTAACTAACCATACCATTCATCATTTCTACAGATCTGACTGTGTGTATGGGTGAACAGTATTATCTGGCATGAGGATAATGATTTTAATCCATTACCAAACAACAAAATTGTTGACTTGTCCAAATTGAAGGGAGTTGCAGAAGACAATAAAAAGTGCATGAAAATTTAAATTGTCCATTTTTCAGTGTAGACAATATTGTGGAAAATGAAGAAATTTCTTGCAAGCAATTTCTTCATATTCCAGAATCCCCCCCCTTTTTTTTTATATATTTTTCATTTTTAGCGGTTTTGTAGGACAAAACCGGTACACTGCAGCTCCACTATAACGCTGTTGGTGGGGTCCAAGAAATGAAACAGCGGAAGAAGTGGAGTTATTATGCTATAACGCTGCCCCCCGCCGCCGTAACTGAAATTTTCAACCGTCGGAATCGGTACTAAATACCGGATAATTCGTGATAAAATTCCTGTAACAAGTTTAATTCTATACAAGTTACTAGTCAGGAAATGAAAAACAACAACTGTAGTTACGAGATTTTAGCAGAAACCGACGAAATTTGGCGTGCGGAGAATTAAATTCTAACCTTACCTTCCCGGTCTATCAGGATTGAATAATCCGTAAATTTCTACAAGTCTACAAATTGTGGTTCTCTTTCTCCCAATATTAACCCTTGTCATGCTGAACCCGGATTATTCAGGTTTTGGCAGGAGGTATAGACCAAGATCAGCCTGCATATAAGTGCAGTCTGATCTTAGTCTACGCCCCCTGCTTTTATTTTTCCTGCCAGAATTGTTAATGAAGCTGGTTTCCAAAAGAAATCTTGATTTTTGAACAAGTTCTATCAGTGCTTTCAGCCCTTTGATTTTACAGTGCAATTCAGTAAGGTTATTTATACAGCATGACAAGGGTTAAGAAGCTAGAACTTTTACCCAAAACATGTTTTATTATTATGATAGTCGTCGGCATTAATCTAATTGAATTTATTTTTACTCGGACGTAAATATTTCCATCCGTAGACAAAGGGGATAAAATCTAAGTATCTCGCAAAGCGACATCTCCTTGGAGACCGACGAGTTGTTGAACACCTGGGGTTACTGAAGCGTTGAGAAAATGTCGCATGGATCGACCTTCGAACCTCTTTCGCGGTAATAGACTTGGTCTAATTTCTTTACCATTGTTAAAAATACGGTAACAACAAATCGACAAAGAACTCTATCTGAACCTAGTCATTTACGAATCGGGAATTTAAACCGACCAGTTGCAGTATACATGTAGCATCTAACTTTTAATCGTAAAAATGAAGGTCATAATAATAGAAAAATATCCGAGACGGTGGAATGTCAGGTTTCATAACGACAAGAGTAAAAAATTCGGTCAGCAAGAATTACAGGGGGTATGCGTCTGGCACGTGTCAACTCCGGAAACTCTCCCATAAATAGCTAAACATCTGGCGGCGCCACCTTTGATCACCTTTCCTCCCTCAGAATAAAATAAACTGTACCCGAAAAACCTTTACTTCAAATCTGTCAACCAGCTTTTTGCCGTGTGTTTAATCGTACAGAATGGCATTAAATTTTTGGATTATTGAAAGAAATTCAGAAAAATAACGGTATTTTATTTTAATCTACTTATATTATCTATCCCGTTTCTGATGAAAATCTTCCGATATTGTGACATTTACAATTAAAATTCACGTATTTTCTGTATTAAGCGAAAACATCACAACTACGACTGATTGTTTTCTAAGCACATTGTTGCGTTTTTATCTTGAAGCCACTATCCTCTACGAGCTCCGGATACCAGCAAACTATGAAGTGAAATAAAAATTAGGCTCAAGTCAATTTGTCTAATTTCACGGTCGCGCATTACTTTAAGAACACGTCCTACCGAAATTTAAGAACGCCGAGAGTGAAACAGTGTAATATTTAAATCGCACCACCTTCAAGGTTTGTAACAGAAGGATACCGAGGAGCGTGCCTATTCACTATTGTTTTAAAAAATATCAATGAGGTAAGGCATTGATCATCCCAATGTCAAACAGTAAGACCAAACAATCAAACCGATTTTGTAAATTCAAACACTACGCGTGTCATCAATCAAACAAAGCAATTACCTCTGAACTAATGCATTAATGGCCAGGACCGTCCACATAAGGTGTTAAAAACTTACCTGGCTTCGGGTAATTATCGATTTTTATGTGCAACCCTTTTTCTTCAGACAGGCCGAAGACGGGATGAAAAAAATCGCGGCCAAATCAGGATTAACATCGTATCTCAGCATCTGCAACCCCAAATTCCCCCCCCCCTCCAAAATTTTGGGAGCCAAGCAGACCCCGCGTTATAATGGAGTCAGCGCTGTGCCGGGTAGCGTTGTAGAGGAGTTGCAGTGTATTTCACATCGATCAACCAGAAACAAGTTTTCACGAAATTTCCAATCATTTCCACGCATGCTCATAAACTTGAAGTGAACATCTATGTGATCGCCTCCATCTTGTTTCATCGCTGATGAAGAAAACAACTTACTTGTTGAATGCCAACAGCCTCCTTTTAGCCATGAATATCAAGGAAAATGGTGTAAAACTTTGACTAAATATATCCATAGTAAATTGTCTAATGAACTGTCTAAATGAGAGAAATAATCTCCTCGCGTTTCAGATAGAATCTAGGTCAGTGGTAAGTGAAGTAGGCGAATACATGTACACAAACTCCTAACCCTGCCTGTAAGTTTTGACCTGGGAGGACTGAGCAAATTTACACCCCGTATACGCAGTATATGCTACATGTTATAGTCGCGATTCAAGCGCATATGTCCCACCGAATACAACACCTTTTACATCAAGTTCGACTGTATCTTTGAAACGAACATGTAGTACTGCACTTCAATTGTAATGATAATATTCTAAAAGCAAAAAGAATTGAATGTTAGCTTTGATTGCTTTAACTTTTATCATTTAACCTTTTACCACACAACCGCAAATTTTCACGCACTGATGAAATAATATTGAAGAAAACGTTGTGAATAAATCAGAATAGCGATTTCGGTAAACAGTAAAAGGGCCATGATTAATTGAATGGGGGTTTAACGCACCTTTTAATAGTATTTCAGTTATATCAAGCTGGAGCTCCTAACAATTGATTCCTGGTAGTTCTCACACCAGTATTACAACTACACCCTTATCGAGCATCCAGCTGCTCATCCCATTTAGGTGTACGATTTATTTACTCATCTTGATGATACATGTCGGCATTATTGAGCGTTGTTACAAATAGCCAGCAAAACAGCTCTAAAGACTTTCAGTCCTTTGATTTATTTTATTTTCTTTTTTTTTTTTTGAGGGGCATCACAAAGAGTCACAGTGTGGGAATGGGTTAAATGAATGCATGTTTCGGAAAAATCAGGAAGGACTAGAGAAAACATTAACTCTTGTCATGCTGAACCTGGAATATTCCTATTTTTGCAGGAAGACAAAAATTAGCATTCACAATAAGTGCAGTTTGGTCTTAGTGTACACCGCAATTTAACCATTCTGGACACCCCTTTGACCCCAGATTGTGACCTTGAGATAGGAACCTGGGTCTTTTTCGCGACACGTCGTCTGAAGGTGGTGAACATTTGTATGAAAGAAATTTGTACCTGCGTGCATGATTATAGAAGTTACAAAGAGGACAAGGCAAAAAGTGCCGATTTTTTACCTTTGACCGGGATTGAGACCTTGACCTTTGAGATAGGAACCTGGGTCTTTTTAGTGACACATCGTCTGAAGGTGGTGGACATTTGTTTGAAAGAAATTTGTACCTATGTGCATGATTATAGAAGTTACAGAGCAGACACGGCAAAAAGGTCCCCATTTTTTACCTTTGACCCCAGATTGTGACCTTGATCTTTGAGAAAGGAACCTGGGTCTTTTGCGCGACATGTCGTCTCATAGCAGCGAACATTTGTGCAAAGTTATATTGAAAACCACTATTGCATGAAGAAGTTACAGAGGGGAAATGAAAGCGGGATGGACGGACGGACGATTACTATATGCCTCCCTTTGGGGGCATAAATTTAAGCTTAATATTATATTTTTTTTCTTTTTCTCACAATATTTTTCATTTAATTTCCCATCTAAGGTAAAAAATTTATAATGGGGTAAAGGTATAAAAATTCACTTTATTCATCACTTTGATATACTTATCCTAAGACACAACATTGTTCAACCCTTCATGTACAAACCCTGAATTTTACATTGCTATGATTATACAAGAGAAAATATTGTGCTTTCAACAAGCAATTTCTCCTTTTCCTACAATATTTTCTACCACAAAGTATGGTTTCATTTTAAATTGCATCCAATTTTAACTTTCTTTTTCAAATTGGGCCAGTCTAAAATTTTGAAAAATGCATGGGAAAGGGTTAAACAGTTGAATTGGTAAAGATTTTCTCACTTGTTTCAATCAATATGAACACCAACAACATGAGACATCAGCACTTTCCTGTTTTATGAAATTTTAGACTGGTCCAATTTGAAAGAGGTTGCAGACGACAATGAAAAATGCATGCAATTTGAAATCTGACCATCCTATATGGTAGAAAATATTGTGGGAAAAGCAGAAATTGCTTGTTACAAGCAATTTCTCCTTTTTCCACAATGTTTTCTCAAGTATAAAATCACAGTGACGTAAAATCCCGTGTTTGTCCAGAAAAGGGTTAATAGTAATGGCAGTGACTTTTATACCCCAACTGCAAAGCTAAAGGAGGCTGATCAAGTTCTCCAAAAATAACATCAAATTATTTCAAATGGAATTGAATTTCCGTATTCACAGGATTTTCAAACCTTTAAAATTCAATAATTTTTCCATCCTTTACTGTAGCACATGGCCAGCCAATCAAATTAGGGAAGTAATTTGAGAGAAATTTGTCCAATGAACAAGAAAAGGAAACAAAATTTAACAGAAATGGAATATTTTGTTTTGTTGTTTGCATGTGTTGGTTTCAATATAAACATTTAATCCATATCCACACAATTCCTAATTTTTTTCTTTCCTGAAGAATAATATTAGAGAAAAAAATGTGAAAAAAAGAGAAATTGTTTGTTTCAAGCAACTTTTTCATATTTCTCACAAGTAGCTTCAACCTTCAACCAATTTATAGATCTAAATGTACATTAAGATTGATTCTTCAACCCCTTTCAAATTTGACCAGTCTAAAAGCTTGTTTTGTGGTAATGGGTGTAGCCTCCCAAGTAAGCCAAAAAGTGTTTGCCAAAAAATCCTGCAATCTATGATGAATTTTATATGCTATACTATTTCAAATCATAAGAAATTTCTTGATTTCTTCCTTTTCTATAATTTTCTAAGGTTCTAAGTGTAATTCTACTTAACCCGTTCACACACGGATGCTTTTAAATCCTCTCAATACAAAACTTAGGAAAAACTTGTGGAGCAATTTCATCATTTTCCACAATGTTTTCTAACCAGAAATTTGAAAAAATCTAAAATTTCATTTACTTGAAATTGTCGTCTGCAACTACTTGTATTTTGGACCAGTCTAATAATTTGCAGTCTGGTAATGGGTTAAACCTTATTAACCCTTGTTCTGAATATTCATCCCTTCATGAAATTTAAATCTTTGTCAAAGTTGTATATATAAACTTTGTATAACAATATTTCCTCAACATCAATAGATCTCAACTAGGCAATGTAGACTAAGATCAGACTGCACATTTATGCAGGCTGATCTTGATTTATACACCTGCCACAACTATCATTAAAACAGGGATATTCCAAGATCACAGCATGACAAGGCTTCAATTTCCTTTTCTATATATCTGCCTTCATTCTATTACATTTGAAATTTATTTGTTTAAAATCTGACCAATCTGCCTAAAATACAGTAAAATACAGTATCAAAACTATTAAAATACAGCAGTGATGAGAATTTACATAGACTTTTGGTCAAATTATAACCCATTCCGACAAAATGATGTTTTTCGATGCCCCTCAAGAAAAACAATTGGGAAAACAGTGTGTTAAATTAAGAATGTCTTGTAACAAGCAATTTTTTTTCATTTTACACAATGTTTTCTATCCAGAAAGTAAACAAACCTAATATTTCACAAACTTTAAATTGTCTTCTGCATGCATCTCCTTTCATTAAGGACCAGCCTTAAACTTTGCTGTCTGATAATGAGTTAAACAATCCAGCTCCTGACTTAATGTCCATCAATATTCCTGACAATCGGCTTGCCCATCTCCAAAATCTATGCACACGTTTTTACGCAGCTTGTAAAGGTTTTTAAAGTTATTCATGAGATAAAGAAAATACAAAGTCTTGAAATTTCAATACAATTTGATAGTGTCAAGATTTTGTTTATCCCATACAGAAGTTTCAACTTCTTTACTTTTTATAGTCTTACAACCCTAATGGTCTAAAGACCAAGTCTATTAATTTTGGGCCTTGCCAATCTCAAACATCTAAGTATGTTGCTTTACCATGCAAATGAAGATACTCATGAGGCTAGAGAAAGTGATATTACGTCTTTAAATTTCGATACAATTTAACCCTTGTCATGTTGAACCCGGAATATTCCTGTTTTAGCAGGAGATCTAGACAAAGATCAGGCTGCACATTTGTGCAGTCTGATCTTTGTCTAGACCTCATGCTTGTCTCTGTAAAGCCTGAGCATTGTCCATTCCATTAATTTTCTAAATAATTACCAACCCAAAATTAGTGATGTCTGTGCTTTTAGTCCTTTTATTTTAGCACAATTTTGTATAGGATTTTATTTAGCATGACAAGGACGTTTTCTGTACCTTATACAAAGGTTTCAAATTTTTGTCCCTGAGTATGTCTTTTACTTGTGAATTGTAGGCTGAGATACTAAAAATATGCATTCATCAAATGTTTGAAATTTGTCTTGACAGGTATCGCTTTTCTAATGAGTAATATCATAAAAGACTAGATATGTCCCCAAATTCTTCAGTCTTTAGACACACATCAATAACCATCATTCAAATAAGGACCCTAAAATAAATAGACTAATAGGTTCTTATCAAGGACAAATCACAGAAAAAAAGCCACTAGGTACAAAAGATGATTAAAGCCACATGTAATTTACAGTAAATCAGATAAAGGTGGGCATAGGTTCACCTAGGTTTTATTCCTCATCCTCATAATATTATCTAATTTACAATCAAACAAGTAAAAAGAGCCAAACATCAGTGATCCTAGTGAGAAGATATCCTGTAGGGGGTCTACAACAGACTTGTAAATAATAGGTATTTCTCTTGTTGATGTGTCTCTCAGTTTATCTAGCATTATTTAACTGATTCCAATACTAGCTATTCCGATTTTTTCACCCCTCAAAAAAAAAAAAAAACTTAAGAAAAGATTAAGGAAAATGAAGAAATTGCTTGTTACAAGCAATTTTTTTCATTTTCCACTATGTTTACTACCAAGAAATTTTAAAAAAGCTAAAATTTCATAAACTTTAAATTATCTTCTGCATTACTCCTTTCAATTTATGTAAGTCTCAATTTCTTCTGTGTGGGCTTTGGTTAAAACAATGAACTTTCTCTTGACACATTACCATATTACAAAATTTTAGACTGTCCAAATTCAAAGAAGTTGAAGACAGCATGATTTAGTTGATTATATTCTTTAAAAAAAATCATTTTATAGGGTAGAAAGCATCGTGGAAATGAAAAAAAAATTGTAGGTTGCGGCCTTGAGTTCAACCAGACTGTTGAACATGTAAGTAAATATTCTTGGGAAAGTCATTAAGAGCCCTAGCTGTAGTAGTCAGAGGTCTACATAAGAGGGGGATAACAGCATTCTTAAATCCTTATTTCTCAACAAACCCCTTTGTTGTGGGTACTCATTTGAATCGTCTCCTTGAGACGATTTAATTGAGTATAAACAATGTAGGGTTTTTGAAAGTTTCGCCGAAATATTTTAATCTAAAACATAAATCACACCCTCTACCTGTGGCTCTACTTATACGAGTAAGTGAACTTTCCTTTGATATCACTGAAATATTATTTGAAATTGTGTAAAAATAAATTCATAAATTCCACTTAGCACCATCCACCCTTCCATTATGACCTGAGATAAAGACAAGAAAAAAGCTTCACTGCATGCAATATCTAGATAAATCCTAGATGCTTAATAAATACAATATTACATAGTTATATAATATTCTAGGACAAAAAGACATACAGAGTTTCAAAGAGGGTGCATCATCACAGTTTCAGGATGTTAATCCAGTATCATATGACAAAATTGGTTGCAGATGACAATTTTATGTTTGTGGAGTTAAATTAAAATCCTCATCATCTTTAAAGTAGAAAACACTGTTGAAAATAAAGAAATTGATTGTTACAAGTAGTTTCTTTATTATCAAAAATGATTTTCTAATTTTTCTTCTTTTTTTTTTTTTATTGCTTCATGTTCCAGAATGTTTTCAAAGTTCTTTTTCTAATTGAGGGGTCTAAAAGTGTCACTGAGAGGGTATGGGTTAAAAGGGCATTGTAAAGGGGGGGAGGAGCGGTTTAGTTTGAATGGGTGAAGCAACACTTGGAGATGCTAAGCTGACAGTGGTGAAATTTAGCAGTCACAAATCGGTTTTTCCCAATGTATTGTTACAATGAAGAAGGGCATTACTTTCCTTTGGAAAAGATCATTGCAATCTCAATTACAGAACCAAACAGGACACTTATAATAGTCTCATTTTCACATTACACTGTGGAATGTTTGAAAGATTTTTTACAAACATAGGAGTTACAAGCTCTTTTTGGGTGATACTATAAAAATCAAAGCAAAAAGCAATTATAAGTCTTCCATAAATTAGGCTGAACTTATCAAGAGAGTTCAGCATGACAAGGGTTAACAGATTCAGCAGATCTAATGGCTGCATCTAAGGGACAAAAATCATATTTAAGTAATGCATTCTAATGAACCAATAGATACTCTTACAAAAGGCTGAATCTAAATTAAACCTTGTCAATGCAATAACAAATATAAGACACAATTACTTTAGTCTTCTAATTAAATGATCACATCTAACAATCAAAAAATAGAAAGACCAATCAAATCCTACAGGAAGCGAGCCTTAAACACCAACATTAGTTGGCATTAATGCAAAGCATTTTTGTTTGTTTGGCAATTTAAGTGTCATAATGTCATAACTTTAGCTATTTCAAGCTGTAGTTATGACATTTAGGTGGTAGGCCACTTTTTTTATTTTTTTTCATCCAAGTTAATGACCATAAATTTGCAAATAACACTGTTTAATATTGTAAGGGGCCAGTGGTTCATCAGTTATTTGTATGCAGAGTAATCAAAATTGTTGACAGTTTTGAATCACAGATGTAGAAAATTTATAAAAATCTGTATTTAGACACAGAATTTTTCTATAGAGTACAATAATGACATTCAGGTTCGGTAAGTGTAAGAGCGGTGTCAAAGACAGGTAAATAGGGTTGGTAGAACATGGAAATTAACAATTAACATAATGACAGATGTGTTGATCAAGTACTTTTAGAGTCCTTGAAGTGCTTGACCAGGTTCAGTAATTATGATTTTTTTAACCTAAAAGACAGCTCGAAAACTCAAATGTTCATCAAAATGTCATAGGTAACTTCATTTTCATGATAATTTGGTCGTAAGTGTTCCTCCTTGGATGCATTAGTTTATAGATAGAATTTTGAATACCACTGTCATTTTTGGTAGAAAAGAAGTTGGAAAAATTTAGAAATTGCTTACAAAAAGCAATTTCCTTATTTATTTTCCACTTAGTTTTCGAAAACTGATTTCTGTGGGGTCATAAAAGGGCTGAATTGTGTGGGAATGGGTTAAATACTGTATGGGAGATGCGCATATCTCCCAAAGGTGATAAAGGTTAATTACCTAGGTATCATCTGTAAATTGTTCAATGGCCAAAAAAATTATTTACCTATTGCAGGAGATAATAAATTAGAAAGCAAGGAAATGACAGACTAATTAGTGTTTGCCTTCATTGTTCTAGGTTCAACATGATACCTTGCTTCAGACCTACTAGAGGTTGCCAAGCAACAATCAATAAGCGTCAACACAATAGGGAGCTTTTAAAAGCCGTAATTCAATTGATCTCCACAATTTGTAATGGCCATCAAGTCCATTTCTGTTTTATTTTAGGTTAACTAAGACAAATACTTCAGAATGTATATTTGACCAAATTGATTTTTCTGTAAAGTCAATGTTGACAATTTATAAAAGCAATTATCCTTCTGCTTTTTCCTTCCGTTTTATAATATTTGTAAATAATAGTTTATTGTCCCACATTAAATCTCCTTTCTGCAGGCTTGTATTCACTCAATTATTGTCTGGTCATTTATTTGCATAATACAATGATTATTGCCTAAATTTTGATAAAGAATACCTAGATGGTGAAAGCAATCTAAACATGTGATTAGCTCAACTGTTTCTCTCTATTTATGTAGCCCCTCTAGAAATAAGCTTTGGAAAACATTGTGGAAAATGAAAAAATTGAGTAAAAAGCACAATGTTTGCTACCAAAACAAAGATTTTATTTACATTCCATCAACTAGGAACTGTTGTCAGCAATTAATTTCAATTTGGACCAGTCTAAGAAATATATGAGGTTAATATTGTTGTCATCATTGTTACAGTGCTGCAAATATTTTAGTCATCAAACAAATTTAACTTTGACATTTTTGAAACAACTTTCTTCACAGCATTGACTCAAAATCAAGACTATATCATACTATTATGCTGCTTTTTCAAAATAGATTTAAGAATCAATTTTTTCGTTATCATGGATCTCAAAGCTTAACATCTGAGGCACCAAAAAAATTGGCATTTATTTTTTTTATTCTTTTCAAAAAATATCTCCTGTGGTATTAATTGTTTCTTGCCTGTACATCAAAATTTGGGAAAATGTGTGGCAAAGGGTTAACAGGTGGAAAATATCTTTAAAACTAATTAAAACTTTAACAAAATGCTGCCTGAATTTAGTTTTAACCAAACTTTGTTTTTTATACATGAATTATATCATAAACAAAAATCTCAAGGCTCTTTCTTGTAACCTTTATCTTTGTTTTTATAAAGCAAGAAATATTGAAATTCAGGTGCATTCCCTATAAGGACACTTAATTTTGCATAGTCTATATCTATAGTTTATAAGGATTTGTCCATAAACTATCCAAAAATTGTTGATACCTGATTTATAGGCAGTTCCAATCTTCTACACTCTTATAAACTCTGTTAAAGTGCTATATATCGACCCATTCCCGCTCATTGACGCTTTTTGACACCCCTAGAAAACAAGAGGGCCATTGGCCCTAGGGCGCTCACCCGAGATAAAGGCTCTTTTTCTTTCAACAGTCTTATTTCATGTTAAGGTTAGGATTATGATACAAGTTGGCCACACTTACATATAAAGACTATGAACCTGGGGATCCAAAGTCTAAATAACAAATTCCAAGGCTTTAGTGCTGATTTGAAAGAAGGAAAAAACTTTTTCCTCCCTCTGGATCCATGGTTTATATTTTCAGAAATAAGAAAGAAGTCTGTGAACTGATGCTTCATGCCTATAACCCGCCCCCCCCCAGCTCCGCCCCTGGAGACCCTAGAAATATGATTTTAGCTATTTTGTAAGAGATCAAAATAATTTGATACTTCATGCAAAATATAAAGGCTCTACGCCATCTGGGTCAGGAGGAGAAGATTTTTAAAGATTTTTTTAAAATTTCAATTTTGTTGCCATGGCAACCAGAGTTTTTAACGGATATCAATTCTTTTAGCTATTTTTGAAGGGGACCACCTAAGGAACATTTCTACCAAATTTGGTTCGAATTGGCCCAGTGGTTTTGGAGGAGATGTCGATTAAAGATATTGTTGACGGACGACACACAACGGACTGTTCCACCATGTGTTCTACCAAGAGAGTTGAAAACTCTAAAATCTCATCAATTTTACTTTATTGTCTGTAACTCCTTCCAATTTGGACCAGTCTAAAATGTTACTGTTTGGTTAATGTGTTACTGCCATATCTCTGATATACATAATGTATCTCTGTTCCTATAATACATAAACTACTGCTCTGAAACTTTGCACATGCCTTTATGGCCATCATAGTATCCTCTAGGCAAAGATTTGTTACCCAGACATTCATTTTAGTACAATTATGACCCCCTATTTCAATTTAGAAATTTGCTTAAGGTTTTATGTGCAAGAATCATATCTGTTTCTACTCATGCTGTGACTATCATATCATTATGAACCTGCGCAAAAATAAGCTACTCTTACATTCATTTTAGTGGAATTCTGACTCTTTTTCAACACAGAAATTCTTGATTAAAGTTTAATGCACAATTGTCTAATCTATGTTCCTACTGTTGCCATGGCTTTGAAACAAAGCAAAGACCTCTGTGACCATAATATCAACCTCTTAGCACATATTCATTACTCTGACACTGACACTTTAGTAGATATTTGACCCCTTTTGACTTAGGCATTCTTGGTTAAAGTTTTACGTGAAAGCTGATCTTTGTCTATACCTCTAGTCAAAAAATAAATATTCTGGGTTCAGAATGACAAGGGTTAACATCCTCCATACATTTAACCCTTGTCATGCTGAATGAATTCTTTTTCTGAAATGCATCAAAATCAAAGATCTGAAAGCACTGGAAGCAGTCATTATTTCTTTGGAAAATAAATTTGATAAACAACTCTGGATTGAAAAGGACAAACAAGTAATGAAGACCAAGATCAGATTACTCTTCAATACAGTCTGATCTTTATCTATACAACCTGCAAAAACCAGGAATACATGAAGGTTATTCCAAATAGGGGACACTAGGTTATGCTTGAGATATTATTTCATAAATACATGATCTAAAGAATGATTGTAGAGAAACCTGAATATACAACAAATAATCCAGTGTTAGCATTTCTTCATTCCAAGTGGGAGTCGGTCAAGGTATAAATTGGTAAACATTCTGATAAATGGATGTAAATGATCCTATGTAAATAGGGCTTATCAGCTTTTGAAGTGTTTGCAGTAGGTAGTAATGAAATAAGTTACCTTTCCAAAGAGATGCAGGTGTGATTTATTCAATCTCCCTTAGTCTTTTTATATCAATTTAATTCTACTGATTCACACTCAAATTCAAACTTGTATCTGAGATTGTCAATAACATCGAGCTTAGAGGGGCAATCTAGGAAGTTCATAAACTTTAATAGTCAACAGTAAATTAGATCAGCAAGACAAAGTAGATATTCTGAACTAATCTTAGTGCAGTCATGTTGCATTTTCCAGGCTTATTTTTCTTGCATCCTTGCAATCTGACACATTTTTAGCTTGACTATTCGAAGAATAAGGGGGCTATTCTGGTAATTCGGGCGTCGTTGTCCGCTATGGTGTAAAGGTTTTTGTTAAACCTTACTTGCAACTGTCATATTATCTACCATTGTAAGGTGCTCCAGCCGCCGCGATATAACTGTAAGATTGTTGAAAGCGGCGTAAAACCCCATTCAATCAAAACTTAAACTTTGCATACTTGCATTTGTGGCAATAATATCAGCCTCTAGACAAAGATTCAATATTCTGGTGTTCATTTTGGTGGAATTTTAACCCTTTTTGGACTTAACAATTCTTGGTTAAAACTTGTTTGCAACTGCCATTTATCTTTAATATTTTTTTCCTCTGTTCTCTATGCTATAGCTCTGAAACTTTGCACATGCTTTTTTGACCATCATATCACCTTCAAGATTCATTACAGGTACATTTATCATAGTGCAGTTTTAACCCTGGTTGATTCTTGGTTAAAGATTGCATGCAACTGCCATTATCTTTAATAACTCTCTTTCTACCTTTGCTAATTGGTCTGGAATTTCACATGTTTTTGTGACAATAACATCAGCTGCTAGACACAGATTCATTCCTCTGACATTCATTTCAGTGGAATTTCAACCCTTTTAGGACTTAGAACTTCTTGGTTAATTATTACAAGCAACTGCCATATATTTAATCAAACTCTTTCTACTAATGCTTTGAAACTTTGCACATACTTTTGTGACTTTTATATCATCTTCTAGGCAATGATTCATTACAATTACATTTATGATAGTGGAGTTTAAACCTTTCTCAGACTTGGAAATTCTTAGTTAAACCTTTCGTGCAACCGTCATATATCTTTAATAGCTCTTTCTACCAATGATATTGCTTTGAAACTTTGCACATGTTTTTGTGACTATAATATCAGCCTCTAGACACAGATTCACTACTCTGACATTCATTTAAATGGAATTTTAACCCTTTTTGGACTTAAAAATTCTTGGTTAAACCTTGCGTGTAACTGTCATTTATCTTTATTTTTTTTCCTCTCTTTCTACTAATGCTATACAGGGGTTGAAAAATTTCTTCAAACCTACTAGTCCTGTAGGACTAGTAGCTCTGAATTTCTACTCGCCCTTAAGGCAACCCAACTCGCCCTTAAAGATGAAGAAAATTACTAGCCAAAAAACGATTGGATGTCCGATGTTCCAGCCATGAGTTTTAAAACAGACGAATTTTATCTAGATTGACGTATTTTCGCTTTGCAATACACATTACAGTGATCAATCAAGCGTTTAAAGATACGGAATACTATGCAGGCTAAACTGGAGATCCTGTCTATACATTATCGTGTATTTTGACATGGTTTCCAGTCTACAAATCAAGCGTCTATGAAGATTGATCAACATAAACAGGGAACAGTCTAATTTTACAGTGAATATTATTGTTTCCGATATGAAGTTGTTTGAAATAAATACTTTCTTTTTCGATCCTTAATTTTTTTCCCTCAATCAGCGTGATTCAAGTCCTAAATTTGCACTCGCCCCGTCGGACTAGTTCGTCCCCAATTCTACTCGCCCTACGGCATTTTCTACTCGCCAATGCGAGCGGGCGAGTGGATTTTTCAACCCCTGCTATAGCTCTGAAACTTTGCACATGCTTTTGTGACCATCATATCATCTTCGAGATTCATTACAGGTATTATTATAGTGGAGTTTAACTCTTTTTGGACTTAGAAATTCTTGGTTAAAAATTTAAGTGCAACTGTCATATATCTTTAATTACACCTTTTCTACCAATGCTATTGCTTTGAAACTTTGCATATGCTTTGTGCCAATAAATTGAGACACAGATTCATTCCGCTGACACTCATTTCAGTGTAAATTTAACCCTTTTTTGACTTAAAAATTCTTGGTTAAACTTTACATGCAACTGTCATGTATCTTAAATAACTATCATTTTACCAATGCTATTACTTTGAAACTTTGCACATTTCTTTGTGAACAGCAAATCGTCTTCTAGGCAAAGATTCATCACTAAGACATTCATTATAGTTGAATTTTATCCCTTTTGGGACCAAATCATTCTTGTTTGACTTAAAATTCCAATTAATAGAATTTTTATCTCTATTACTACTTAGGTATTATGCCTTAAATGTTGACATTGAATTGTTGTTACTACCCAGCACTCAGAATAGTTGAGTGTTGCTGTCCTCTGGCAGCTCTTGTTCTATATCCGAGTACAGTATGATGCCATCGCCTCTGGCCATGTGTAAAAACCCATTGAGTTAGGTTCATTGAGAAGAACTACTGGTATCATCAATAAGAAGCAAATGAATTTGAATATGCCTTTAGAAAAACAGTGAGTTGCAATACTGTATAATGCTACAGACATAAATATTGCCATTCAATTTGATGGGTTGCTTTTACATGGTAATTTTATCTAAACTTACACAAGACAAGGAAAATTCATCAATTTTCATGTGCTAGCAGTTTGCAGTTTTTTTTTCAGAAGTACACCAACTGGAAAACTAGTGTAAAATTACATCTGTGCTAAATCTAAGTAGATCCATTCCCTATTATCCCTTTTAATTAAAGATTTAAATTTAAAAAAAAAGAAAATTGGGAAGGAGTGGTAATCAGAAATGTTTAATTCAAAAATTTTCAGTTGAAAAATATTGAATAATCCTAAATCAGGAGAGAATGCTGCTCCCAACACTTTTCAAGGGAACAAAAGTACCAAGACTAATGCTTCACACCTGTATACTGCAAGTATGTAGTTATATCAATGTTAACTTCCCTTTTCAATATCAACTCTTCACATGCTGAATCCCCGATTATTCCATATTTCAATTTCATCATGTAGAGGATTTATAATTCAGCATGACAAGGGTTAATAAAATCTACTTGAATGTATCTTAGTTCCAAATGATATATTATGATTAAAAACTACATTAAAATGGAACTAATGTAAATAAGTTCTTCATAAACCTTCATAACTTTGACATACATACACATGATAGAAAATTGTTGGTCAATTAACCATCTCAGTTTAACCCATTACCAGAAAACGAAATTAAAGACTGTTCCAAATTGAAAGGAGTTGCAGACGACACTTTGAAGTTGATAATATTTAAGATTTTTCTACTTTCTATATAGAAAACATTGGGTAAATTGCAGAAATTGCTTGTTACAAGCAATTTCTGCATTTTACAAGATGTTTTCCCAATCATTTTTCTTGAAGGGAGTCACTGTGTGGGAAAGGGTTAATACAGATGTCCTTGTTTCCAGAAATCGCCTAATTACTGCCATATTCAAATGCCATGAAAATGGCCAAGGGCATTTCTGTGGTTCCAGTATGACCAGACTTTATACTCAAGGGGATTCCATAAATAAGTGTTACAATATATATCATTATAATAATGTTCAATTCTCATGATTCTGAAATAATTCAATTAACTTACTAGTGTTTTTAACCCTCGTATTGGTATCAGTTTTAGTACATGTACGTACTCAAGTAAAGTGTAAAGTTAATTAAATCAATGACTGATATATTTTTACTGGTTAACAAACAGTATGATTTTGTGGATAAAATAAAACATGATATATGTGTATATGTGCAACATTTTGCCCCCCCCCCCTGAATTTTCAGGTAAGTATACCTTTGAACTTGACCTTGACCTTATAAGATGGCCTGGACCTTGTTTCTCATTGAATTAATGTTGCTTGACATGCACTTGCAATCAAATACTAACATTACATAAATGATACTTAACCCATTCACACACAAGCCCTTCTTTTTACGCCCCTCAAAAAAAGCCTTGGAAACCATTGTGGACATGGAAGAAATTGCGTTTTCTACCCTAAAAAAAAAGGAATTTTAGAATGTCATCACCTTAAAATACAAAGACAACCACAAGACATATAAGTGCATCAATTAAGTCTCACTATCTTGTAATGAAATTAGTCAAGCTCTTGAATAAGTTCAGTAAAGTTTTACAACTAGTTCTTGAACTGCTTCTTTAACTTTTTCTGGTACTTTGATCCAAGCGTATGTTGATCACAAAAGCTCCAAGATAATCTAGGTCATTTGTGCCAAAACTGAACAGAAATATTTCAAGAAGAAAAATAAATATTCATAAATACTTTTTAAAAACAAGAGAGTATCAGATTGTATGTGACACTCAAATGATCCAGTTACCATATAAATTCTTATTGAAGAAAGGATTGGGAAATACTAGTGATTAGAAATTCATTCATTTTTAAGACTTATCTTACCCCACCCACTCTATTTAATATATAACTATCCACATTTTTTTTACAGAATATCATTAGGGAGTGTTCAAAGTAGAAATATTCTGTACACATGGCAAAGTTTATATAAATTTTTACTCATCATTTTCACCTGCAAATATCTAAATGCTTTCTTCATTAGAATTCTAACTTGTAAAAAAAATGTATATATAAGTCATGTAACTGCCATCGTTCTAAAACTTGTTCGAGAATGTTAAATGCCAGTTAAAGAACTCTACTATTCTAGAAACTGTTCTAGAACACAAAGTTCTTGATTGCCATTTAAATGTTCTTGGGCATTCTAGAACCAGTTCTACAATATTGAGTTCTTGAACAGTCATTTAACATTCTTGAACATTGAAACTGAAGTTCTAGAATGTTCATGAAAAGGAGTTCTTTATCATTTTTGCCAAGTGTTAACACTCCCCAAGTCTACTTTAAATGGGCAAAATTAATTCGCTCTGATCAAACTTTCCAACAATCAGACCAGAAGTCCTTGCAGCTTTCTGTGTGTCTGATTTTACTTATCTTTCTCTCGGTTTATTGTTGTTGTTGTTTTCTCAAAATCTACACATAAAAAGCTATTAATGTTGAGCCTGTTAATTTCCCATGAGTAACCTTTGATTTCATTAATCCTTTTCAAAACAGACAATGGTTGAGAATACAAATCCTTGTAGAATTATTCAATATGCAGTGTTACAGGAATTTTGAAGAATTCAGTCTATCTTGGCACAAAACCAGTTACTTTCCAGTATTTTGTCCTGTTAATCAAGAAATTTCATTCACCCATTACCACACAATAATTTTTCAGACTGTTCTCAATTGTAAGATTTTGCACATGACATTTTTAAGTTGATGAAATTTTGAAAGTCGTTGTCTTTGTGGGTTGAAAACATTGTTAGTAATTTTTGACTTTATTTTCTCGATTACTTTTTTTTTAATTGAGGGGCATAAAAAAGTAGGATTGTGTGGGAATTTGTTATTAGTAAATGACACACAACATGGCAAAGATCAGTCTGCACGTTCATTCTGAATGAGACTGAGCAGAGTCTTCAACAACCTTTCAGTTACATCATAGTAACGTTATAATTGCTTCAGTAGCAAAATATATCTAAGGAAGCTTGAGTTCTGAAGTTTCAATTAAGACATGCCTGAAGTTTCAAAATAGCTAAGAGAATAGTTTTAATAATCAATTAACGTTATAATCTGTGGCTGAAAGTGTTTCATTAAAACTTGTACTAATTACTTCTGGTGAGAGATTTGTCATGTTTCCAATTACAGATGCATGGAACTACTTCAAACACAAAGCATCATCCAAACTCATTACCAGATGACAAAGTTTGGTCAGGTCCAAATTGAAAACAGTTCCAGACATCAATTTCAAGTTGATGGAATCTTAAAATTATTTTTCTCTAAAGGTAGGTCAACAGTTGAATTAGCTGAAACATTGAATAGCTCAGATATTTCTGAATCTATAGAATTATCTTCCAATATAGGGAACACATAGAACTACGGGAGAGAATAAGAGAGTCTAACTCAATTGTGCACATTTATGAATGGCCAACTTAATATATCCCTGGAGTCACCTCAATTGGTAGGTCTAGGCAAATAGATTCTTGTTTTTCCAGGGAAGAGTGTTACTATCTTTAGTTCCCAGAACATATGTTCTACATTTATTCCAATAGATCAGAGATATTTGGCCCATGTTCATTGTTCTTAACTAGACCAGACCCATTAACCCTGTACTTGAAGATTTTGTTTGGCATTTGACGGATCACCGCATTCAATTTAAAAATCTACAGACCAATCAAATCCTACATTTAGACAGGGAGAGAACTTTGAACTCTGAGGTTGGTAGACATTTATGTAAAGCCTTTTTCTGGTTTGGCAACCCTGTACTTGAAGACTTTGTTTGGCAATTAAGGGATTGCAGCTGTCAATTAAAAAGTCTACAGACCAATCAAATCCTACATATAGACACAGAGAGAACTTTGACTCTGAAATTGTTTGACATTCATGTAAAGCGTTTTTCTGGTTTGGCAACGGCAACATTGTAATTACAGCTTATTCAAGCTGTAATTACAATGTTTAAATGGCCAACCACTGATTGTATTTTTTTGTTACATGTTACTGACTACAAACTTAGGTGGTATCATATCTAAGTCGAACTTCCTTTTGGAGCTCAGTGGGTGGGGGCTTAGTACTGATATGTTAATTAGAGCTTCAAATGTATTTGACTGATGACAAAGAATTGGCTTGTTTGGAAAGTGCAAAGCATATCAATCCTGGTCAGACTGCCAAGATTATAGTGTTCTTGCTGATAAGGATTGAAACTTTCACTTGGGGTGGATTTTCTTAATATAGATTGGTCATTCTGCCTTACTTAATCATTGTTTTCAAAATAATTTTGTTGACCTGTGCTGCATCCTATCTCTTATAGTAAATACAAATGCTTGCCTCATACAATTCTCAGATGGTCACATGTGACCTCTATAATGCATAGAAGAACTACATTTATTTTGATAGATGTATACAGACTTAAAATCAAATCCTGTAACAGATAAGCTTGAAAATCCTTCTTTGATGCCCCTATGACATAAAGCAGTATACAGTAAAATGAAGAGGCTTATAATAATTATGTATCCTTAATTAGACCACAAAAGGGAATTTCAATACATTCTTGGAAATATGGGCTGTAGCCAGAGGATTTTGCAAATAGTGAATCGTAACAACTAACTTGCAGATTGCTGATCACACCTACTGACCTTCAGCTTGTCTGAGGTATCAGATAAAGTTCGTTTGCAAAAATATACCCGGTGGATATGAATCCTAAAGCTATTTATCAACCAAAGAAAACCATGTGCCATAGACATCAAATTAATTGAAAATGACCATGCTTTCAATTTGCTTGACCCATTACCAGACAATAAAATTTTAGCCTGTCCAAATTGAAAGTAGTTACAGATGACAATTTCAAGTATATGAAATTTTTAATTTGTTCAACTTTCTGGGAAGAAAACATTGTGTAAAATAAAAAGAAATTGCTTGTTACAAGCAATTTTCTCGCAATTGCTTATCTTGAGGGGTGTCCATAAGCATCACTGTGTGGGAATGGGTTTAGAAATTTCGTTCAATCCACTAATCCTGCAGTCTTTCAGGGATCATGCAGACTTAAAACAATTAAAAGGCCCATTCAATATTCAACAGTTAGAAAAGGACTGTTGTCGCTCACATTCTTTCAATATAATACTCAGAAAAGACTGTGATAAAAGGAGAAGTTACAAAATTCATTTTTTTCTAGTTTGTTTTCTTCCTTCTTAAACCATTATCGTACAATGGCACTTAAATACATTGGTGGAAAGCTTTGTTGGAAAAGGAAAAATTGCTTGAAACAAGCCTTTTTGAAATTTTGTTGTCTGGTAATGGGTTAACCTATTACAAGATGACAAAATTTTACACAGGTCTTTTTAGTTGATGGGATTGTAATTTTACAAGAAAATATTGTGGATAATGAAGAAACTGCTTTTTACAAACATTATAGTGTACTCATTTTCCACTAAGCTTTACAAAGCCTTTTCATGAAGGGGCGTAAAAAAATAAAACGTTATTCCAGAATTGATTTCAAAAGCAATAGTTTAAAGCTTACCAAATGAGGCAGAACTCAAATTTAAAGGCCTGTAGCTTATGTCAATTACAATATTTATCATTCAAAAAGTACTCAATAGACATAACTTTTCAAAAGGCAAACATAAATGTTTTGATACATATTTAAAACATTTATCAGGACCATTAATGTTTTAAATCAATTTTGAAAGTTGAATGCCTGAATCATAATAGATGACCTCTAAACTCCCTTGACTTAACTTATCCGTTTGCTTTAATACTTAACCCTATAAGTGCAGTCTGATCTCAATCTACACCTCCTGTTTGTACTTTTCTTGCCAGAGTTGTTAATGAAATTATTTTTCAAAAGAAATATTGATAATTGAACAAAAAGTACTACCAATGCTTTCAGCACTTTGATTTTAATTACAATTTTGAAATGTATTATAATATACAGCATGACAATAGTTGAATTTCAGTGTGAAGTCTTTCTGTAGAAATCAATAATCTTATCTTAATTATTACCTTAGCCCATTCCTACATAATGATGTTTTTTAATGCACCTGAAGAAAAAATTTGGAAAACATTGGTGAAAAAGAGTAATTACTTATATAAAGCAATTTCTTCAAGGTCAACAATGTTTTCTAACCAAAAAGAATAAAATTTTGAAAATTATGTCAACTAGAAATTGTCTGTTAATTAACCCATGTAAAGAGTCAGATTTTTTTTCCTTCTATTATCTAAATTCCTTTTTTGGTATAACCTACCAACTTTTTTGTATTAATTTACAATATTTACAAATGTTTGTAGTTTTATGTCTGTTATCAGCTTGCCGTTATCTAACAAAAATCTGTGTTTGACAGTTTTGTAAAATCCATAGCTGTGCAACAAACTATCAAGGGAATAGGCCAAGCACTATTATCATGCTGCACATAGATCTATTTGTAGTATCATCTGAGTCTACACTAATGCTTGAAGATTTAAGGCTTTGCCACAATGATAAAATTTGATACCAGTCCAAATTCACAGAAGCTGCAGATGACAATTTAAAGTTGATGAAATCTTTAAAAAAAATGTCTATTGTGGTAGAAAAAGTTGTAGATAAGTAACAAGCAATTTCTTCATTTGCCACAATTTCCAAATCTCCCATATTGAGGGGCATTTAAAAGCTTCATTGTGTGAGAATGGGTTTGAGCCAGTTATTTGACAAATAACTGAAAAAAAAAAATAAGAAGAATTTGTTTACCCAGTTTCATTACAGTTAGAAAAGATGAAAAAGTAACAAATTGTCAACTCATATTGATTGTTGATTACAGACCGAATTTCCTCTTTTATTGCAAATCGATGGTTCAGCTTGAAACAGTTGTAACTGCCTATATGTTTATATGTAGTTAAAACTGTTTTGCGCTGAACAATCGAAATATTGTTTATGTATGGTGTTTAAAGAGCAATTATAAGACCTGAAAACTTGTATGTGATTGAATTATTACTTTGCTTTTATTTGAACAACTCTACTAAACTGTTACCACACAACCTTGAATTTAAAAACAAATTAAATAAAAAGCTTTGGTAAACAGTGGGAAAAAGGGAGAAAATGCCTGTACAAGCAATAACATTCTCATTTTCTTACATTGATTTCCTTTCTATTTGCAACTTACTTTTCAATCGAAACATTTGTTGTTTTTTTCATCCTCTCTCAATCTGAACCAGTATCAAATTTTGTCATTTAATAATGAACTAATTTAGCGAATCTGTTAACAAGGATATTTGTCAGAAAACTAGCTAAATCAGGCACAAGACAATGTTTTGTTTTGTGGTGAAAACAAATAATTATTCTCTTGATCATACAAGCCTCATAACTAATATTTCTGATTAACCCATAATACTATTACCATAGCAACAAACTCACAACTATGTGTTTCTGTTGATGGGAACTACTAATATCTCTGGGTTAAACAACTGACAGGATATTCAGAACTCATCAAGAAATTATAAAGCTGATTTTTTAATTGACCTTAACCAATTCTTATACAAAACCCCCTTTTTAATGCCGCTCAAGAAAAGAATTAAGGATAGTATGGTTGGAAATGAAGAATTTGCTCGCTACAAGCAATTTCATTTTCAACCATTCTTTTAACCCATTCCCTCCCAAGGATGCCTTTGGACACCTTCATGAAAATTATATGGGAAAACACTGTAGTAAATGAAAAAATTGCTGTAATAAGCAATTTCTTTATTTTTTGTAATGTTTTATACCCAGAAAGTTGAAAAAATCCTAAGTTTCATAAACTTTAAATTGTCCTCTGCAACTTCTTTCAATTTGGCCCAGTCTAAAATTTTGCAAAGTGGTAATGGGTTAACCAAATAAGACAAAGATATTCAAAATTCTCATCTTAAAGTTGTTGTCTGCAGCTTCTTTGAATTTAAGACCAGTCTGAAATTTGGCAAAGTGGTAATTGGTTAAATCAATTTGCAGATACCGGTAATTGACTTTTAGGACAGTTTATAAAGCAAAAAATATGGAGGCATCAATGAAATACAGATATAATTTGAAAACAGATACAATATAAATCATGAAGTATATCAACCCTAGGTCATGCTGAGCCCAGAATATTCCTATTTTGGCAGGAGGTACGTACAAAAATCAGCCTGTATATATATGCAGTCTGATCTTAGTCTACACCACCTGCTTGTCCCTTAGAGCCAGAGTTGTTTACAAGACAGAATTTCAAAACAGATATCAACATAAAATTAGTACTTTCAGTCTTTTTCAGACCTTTGATTATAATGCAATTCTTAAGAGAATTTTTATTCAGCATGACAATGATTAATAGAAATTACTTGTAAGCAATTGACAAATCCCTGGCAAGCCCACATACTTTCAAAGGAAGATCAACTTAGATATTACAAAGTGTTATTTTGCAAAATATATGGCAAGTTAAATGTAACAAAAAAATCTAATAGATGGTAAGGCATCATAAACATTATAACTACAGCTGCAGAATAACCTGTAGTGCCAATATTTAAGTTCTAAAACCAACAAAATACTTAACATAAATTTTGAAGTTCAATTTCAGTTCACTTAATCTGATCAAATTAGATCATCATTTGATAGGTCAATAGAGTTTTTGTTTGACATCACTTTGATTTGTCATTTGCTTGCAGCTTTCAAAAGAAATAAAAAATAAAATCCTTAAGTTTAAAGGATCATTTATAAGAGAATAAAAATAAGTCTTATAGTGCTAAAGACTAATTATTGTTAGGTATTTTCTGAAAAATCAAATAGATACCCAATTTAGTCAAATAATGGTATCAAAATAAGAAATTATACTCGCTTTTCTGATCACTTAAAAGTATTGCAAATAGGTGACTTGAACTTTTTTTCCCATGCATATGAAACTGTAGTGATCTAGCCCGTCAAGAATACCCAGAGACACAATAACCCTGCTTCAAGAATATTGTATAAAGATTGTAAACTAACAGAGATGTTGCAAGAATTTAATTTGTCCCAGATTAATCTTGATGGACCATAACAAGTTCAAGGTTAGCAAAACCAAGATAATTATTTGAAATTTATAGTTAATATAGATTCAGATTTGGATCCATCTTTCACCAATCATCAATTTTCTATTTTTTGTTGGCAATCAACAGTTTAGTTTCTTAATCATTCCATGACTGCTAACTTTTTTACGCTCCTCAAGAAAACGCTTTGGAAAACATTGTGGAAATTGAAGAAATTACTTGATACAGGCAAACTTTTAAGTTTAAACATTTTTTCCAATGCAGAAAGACAAAGAGTTTTGATATGTTGTGTTATTAAAATTTTCATCTGCTCCCACGTTATATTAAGTTTGGTCTAAAATATACTCCTCTTACAAGAAATTGAACAGTAAATCAATTGTAACAGCTTTTACACTAGAAAATATTTTATATCATTGGGCCTATTGTTCTCTTTTTCTAGTGCCAAGTCCCTCAGGTAAGGAGGATTGTGATATGAAGTAACAGCAAGTAACGACTGCACATGTGTGTATTCCTTCCACAATACTAAATCAGAAATGAACACGACATCTGTTCTCCTATGCAATTCACAGGGGAGCGACGCAATGTGTGTCAAAATCAATGTTGTGATGCTTGCCAAATGCATATGTAACTCACTGGAATAATGTATATTGATGGCTTAGTGCAACAACCTGGTATTTGTATATACATTGTATAGACACTTATGATGTTCATACACTAAGCCATTGAGATTATTATTATGATAAAGACTAATGTACAATGGAATGTAAATTAGGGGACATTTTCAACTAGTGATTTGTGAAAAATGTGAAACTAGGTGATGCTGTTGCTAAAATATTAACCCATTCCCACACTTTTTCACGCCCCTTAAGAAAGACAATCGGGAAAGCATTTTGGAACATGAAAGAATTGCTCGCAACAAGCAATTTCTTCATTTTCCACGATACTTTCTATCCAGAAAATTGAAAAAAAACTAAAATTTCATAAACTTTAAATTGTCATCTGCAACTCCTTTCAATTTGGACCAGTCTAGAATTTTGCTGTCTTGTCATGGGTTAACCAATAATTGTCTGTCCTACTAAACTGACAGAAAAATCCTGCAATTTTCTTCTGTCCATAATTATGTCTGTCCATCTATTCAACTATATAACAATCCAGTTCTAGTGACCACAACTTGTCTCCATATTTCTGGAATAAATCTAATTACAATTCTTGTTACTATTACTGTGACTTTGAAGATAATTGTTAAGCTTTTCTGATTTGCGACTAAGACATGGAAAAAGGGGGCGCTAAGTCCATTCCTTATAAGAACATAAATTCTTGTATACAAGGATTTGTGTTTGTGCAAGAAATGAGCACAAAGCCCACTATATATAATTGTACTTAAAAATTAAGCTCTTTTAACCCATTTCCAACCTAAACCCTCCTTTTTATGGCTCTCAAGAAGAAGTTATTGTGGAAAATGTACAAATTGCTTCTTACAAGCAATTTATTCATAATCCATGTTTTCTATCCAAAAAGATGAAAAAAATTACTAAAATTCAATCACCTTGAAATTGTCGTCTTCAGCTTTTTTCAATTTGGACTAGTCTAAAATTTGTAGTAATGGATAAACCTCAGCCTATAGTCCCTCAGCGGGTACAAATAAGTATGGGCTTTGTATCCCAGCTTAGGTTCCGAGTTCAAAACAAACATGAGTCACTCATCTTTCATAACAAACCATATAATTATCTCAATAGCAAGGGAGAGGTGAGGCAAAATAGGAACAAAAATCTAGAAACAGTTGGTAGTTGGGAAGGTATTTCTAACCATTTTTCCATTATCTTATGACCCGATTATTGAAAGAATAGAAATGTTTTCCCCAATATAATATGAGTTGACAATAATTCCGCAAATGGTTATATAATTTAATTGTTAGTTTCGTCTATCAAAAACGAGCCATCTGATTGGTCGAAAAATTTAATTCATACCTCCATGAACAAAATTTTGAGTACGCAGCTATTTTGAATGCTTCCGCACAAAATAGTTCACTACAAAAAAAGGTATCAAAATTTGTTAAGTTGTTGCATTTTTCTCTCAAAGCTTTTAAATTATAAGAAATGAAGAGAATATTTTTTGTTTTCATGGAGGTATGAACCGAAAAACCTAATCACACAATGTATGAATCCGCTTCGCGGATATGTGCTGCCGCGGGGGAGATTGCAAGTATATAGATAATGGAGTAGCTATTGAACATGGGTTGGAAGTCTTAAGTAAAGAACTTAAAAATGATTAAATCTGATTCATTTGATCAGAAAAAATTGAATTGAGGTCAAATGTGATAATGAAGACTTTTCTGTAACAATTTTTTAACTTTTCCATTTGAAAATTGTATACCTTGTTTATCTTTTATATATTACATTTCTGCATTCTCTGGGACGAAAACTTGTTTCTGGCATTCAAGATCAGGGTTCTCCCCAGGCCATTATGGCGTATCGGCCCCGATACGCCTTCATTAATTAAGAGAGTTTGCCGATACGCCTTCAGATCGCCGATACGCTTAAATTTGGTCACCGATACGGCTTAAATTCAAGCAGAAGAAAGGGTAAATTCAAACCATTAAAATTGGCTGCAGAAGCGCGGACACGACAGGCTCTTTATCTATAATGTTGTATACCACGTATTGCATAACATCTCTATTGATAAGACCCTTACACTCTTACTAATTGGTGATTATCGATTTTTTCTCGCGTTTCCCACTGGTACCTTGCTATCAGTCACCAAGCATGATAGGTACAAATATGTAAACAATGAATTCAAAATGGCGACCTGGTTCCGGAAAATTGTCACTTCGGCTGAGATTGGTTTGGTTAAAAGTAAAAGATGTGGTTATTTGATCTGACAACTATCAAACTAAAGCCACAGTGGTTTAAAATTTAATTTTTTGAAGGAAAGATTTATTGGGTCAGTTTATTTCATACATTGATCGCTGAAAACATACCCATTTCGCCATCTTTTTTCCTTACGAGAATTTGTCAAAATAATAAAGACAGATTTGTATAGAAGCAGGGTTTTCATTAATAACCGATTGCCGATCTAAAACATCGGTTGAAATTAACTTTTGATCGGTTGTTTTCGCCGGAATTTAGAAATGTCAGTCACTTTTTGTTTACAAAATAAAGCTTTAATGCCATATAAGTTTTACCGCGACACCGGTGATATTTTCCCCCACCACCGGTTTATTTACCGCGAAACCCGTCTAATTTGCGTATCCATGTTACGAGGCCTATCATTGGATACTTCAAACCAGTCATCCAATCATATACAACGATACGAAATTGATTTCACACGTTGGTAAACATGGACGCCAAACTAAAAAGAAAAAAGTCTCTACTGAAGACAATCGTGGTTTCTTCGACTTTGCATGAAAAAAGACGATGATTTCGATAAGAATGATTTGACATATAATTATTCATGAGCTTTTAAGCGTATAGTTTTGCGTTTTAGTGTAATTTGGGTCAATTAATGCGTCTTAAAGACGGTGACCGGTCAACTCGACCTATCGGAAAGTCGGCCCAACGTATATCTCGGCCCCAATTTTATTTCGTGTAAAATCAATTTAATATTGATTATTTATTAAGTATAATTATTACAAACACAAAAATATTCAAAATTTATTTGTGAGGAAATTTAAGTATGCATCAGCGGCAGATTTAAAAATATATTGAGATTTACCAGTCATTCAAATTGCACATATTCAAGCAATAATGCGATATAGTAATAATAAAAACACAAAATATTGTATTTTGAAAAAAATAAAGATAAACATGGTAGGGTTATACTGTCTCATTTGTACAAAACTAAAACATACTCTAAGAATTATGATATATAAGAAAATCTGCAATGTAAAACACTAAGGAGAGCTCTCCAAATGGATTGAGAAATACCTTATTTCTTTTTCGGCCGGGGGGGGCTTCGCCCCCCTGGGCCCCCTACCAGGGCGTTGCCCTGGACCTACAAGGGGACCTAAGGCGGCCCCCTTGACCCCCGGCCAATCTGTTGGTTTCCAAATAATATCTGTTGACCCAATACTTATTGAAAACCCTGTAGAAGCCATCCTAGTTATACTAAGCTCTTGTTTTCAACTCAGTTTAATAATTACACACATGTATCTTCTGGAATAAGTCCATTTATTTTTATCCAACATGAGTACCCTTGTTTGTTCAACCCATTTTTTCAATAAATTTGTTTTAAAAGTTTGATGAAAAAAATTATTATACTTTTAATAATCATCTAATAATATCTCATCCTCTCATGTTTTTTACCCAAAAAAGAAATAATACCCCAAATAAAATCAAAGTGCTGAAAGCACTTCAAGAAAAGAATGTCTTAGACCAATTAGGGATTTCTTTTTATAAAAAGTAATGGTTTAATAATTATTTAGAATCAGGAAAAGATCATTCACGCTATAATATTTGGAAAACAAAATCCTCTTTTGAAAATCAAAGTGCTGAAATCACTTAAAGAAGAGAAGAGTAAAGACACTTGTTTAATAACTTTGATCAAGTTTCATGATATAATTTGAGAAATAAGGTTGGACACTGCTGATATATTATACATTTTTTATTAACTTATTGAAATCAAATAGCTGAAAATACTGTTAGAAGAATAGTTATAGTGTCAGACAGTCGAAGGCTTCTGAATGGGCAAATAATGAGCATTTCAAATTTTACACAGAGAATCTAATGGAGCTCTTTAAGATGCAAAATTTGAAAATGAAACCAGGTATTTCACACAGGAACCTTATAAATACATTTTTGAAATTACTGATAATATTTTCTATTTCTTTTTCTGATGAAGGGCATTTTTCGTCAATCCAACACTCCATGCTTTTTTAAAGAGTCCTCAAGGATATGATTTTTGGACAGACTTGATAAAATGGCCAAGCATGAAAAGCTAATCCTATCTAATAGACAAGCACTTGACACTTTTTTTTACTCATGAGACTTTTGGGTATATTCTTTCATTATCTTTCCTTTTCACATCCTTTTTATGAGACAATCTAGTGCCCTTTCCAACAAATAGGATAGAGAGTTGAAGTAAGCTGAGTAATGTCACAATTGGTTGGTATCAAAATAAGCCTCAGAATAGATAAATCAACTTATAATAATTAAAAAGTTGAAGAATATAATTCAAGAATAACTCTCAATAAAACAACAAGATGTCAATAATCAAGCTAAAAAGCACTTTTAATGACCTTTATTATGTATAGTCATACCAAGATGTTAACAGACAACACGCCGTGCATTTGCCACTACGCCTTAAAAAATTTCTGGGGAGAACCCTGAAGATGTATATAAGACTGTATAATTACCTTCCCTTTATAAATTTTTTTAATCTTCTGTCCCTTTATCTCATTACATGTCTTGTTATCTGGTCTGTGTGTGGGACAATCTGTAAAATGCCAGTACCCTTTTTCTGGGCTTAAATATTCTGCAAACATACTAGCTTAAATATTTGGAAATATAAAGAAAAAGAAGGAAGTACTGCTATGTTAACCAACCTAACACAGCAACATGAGTTAGTTAACCCTTGTCATGCTAAAGAAAATCATTTTCAAAATTGCATGAAAATCAAAGGACTGAAAGCAATGTACGAGTACTAGTTATGGGTCAGTTTTTCATTGAAAATTAAACATGTAGACTTAGATTAGACAGCTCTTTTGTGCAGGCTGATTCAAGTCCATATCTCAAGCAAAAACAAGAATATTCCAGGCTCAACAAAATAAGTTGTGTAAGTTTCACTGAAACTTGCAGTTATTGTATTTTCTCCACAATGGCATATCAACCAGACATCATATTCTTTGTGGTATTTCTTTACCTATACAATAATATAGGTAACATTATCACATCCCATTTAGTCTGCTGTTATTTATCTCTTGAGCTAGCAAAAAGTGAATATTTTCTGAGAAGTAGATATTTCTGAGCTACAGATAAAGGCTGTAATTCTGATTTCAAATATGAAAAATTCAAAAATTCTTTTCTTCACCCTGTATTGTAGGAATCCATTTGATTTGCTTAAATGAGACAAATCAAATGAGTACCTACAGCATAGCTTATATTGAGAAACAACATATTTCGTTTGTTTTTACTGGCTCTTACCTTGACCTTTGTCAGACATGTTACAGGCTAAGTGAAAACCAGTTGCTGCCTGCTTCTGATTGATCTGATCTCTACACCAGATTAACAAGCTTATGGCATCACAAAAATACCTAAATATTAATCGAAAAACAAAGGTTTTCGTTTCTCTTACAATGATAAATGTTTAAACAGGATAACTGTTTCAGAGTAAGATAACAATTTATTGTTCAATGAGTGAACAACAAAAGCTAATATTTTCATGAGTGGACTGGAGCCATGAATGATATATTGATCAGACAAGAAAAACAAACAATTATTCTATTGCTTTAATTCAAAAGGCAATAAAATATGTAAGGTGTCTGTTGTTGTTATTTTCTAAATCCCTAATAGAGAGACATTGTGCACATGAATTAAATGGCAACTTTATGATATCATCAGTGTTTTTGGTCTCACTGAGTTGATGTTCAATAGTGCAAACTGAGCAAAAGCAGGTCTTAACCCATTCCCAGACGATACAATCTTAGACTGGTCCAAATTGAAAGGAGTTGCAGATGACAAACGAAATTTTAGATTTTTCAACTTTCTGGGTAGAAACGTGGAATGTGAAGAAATTGCTTGTTACAAGCAATTTCTACATTTTCCACAATGTTTTCCCAATTGCTTTTCTTGTGGGGCGTCAAAAAGCGTCACTGTGTGGGAATGGGTTAAGTAATCTACAAAAAAAGTGAGTTTATCACTTTGATGATTAGCCAATTACCTGACAGCAGTGCAAGACTTGTCCAAATTTGAAAGAGTTGAAGACAATAATTTAAATTCTACAAAATTTTAAACTTTACAACCTTCTGGGTAGAAAAATTTGTATAATGAAGAAACTGCTTGTTGCAAACAATTCCTTCATTTGACACAATGTTTTCCCAATTGTTTTTCAATTTGGACCAATCTACAATTTGGTCGAGTGGGAATGGGTTAATTAACGTGATGCCTCTGAATTGAGATTTCTTCAGTACTGTTGATCAAGCCTTTTTTGTAAAGCATGATCCAGTTCATTAAAAGATACTAGTTTGTCAGTGTTCACACATTCCTACACAATCCCCTTTTTTATACATACCTCAAGTAAAAACCTTCAGGAAAACAAAGTGAAAATTGTTTGTTACAAGCAATATAATCTTCCACATTGTTTTCACCCCGGAAAGACATATATTTAAAGTTCTATCAATTTGAAATTGTCGACTTCAAATTCATTTAATTCAGACCCGTCTGAATTTTTGCTGTCTGGTTATAGGCTAAGCATTTCAAGTTCAATACACAACTGTACAAAACATGCATTTTTTCAACTTATCAAAGAATAATTGGTTAATTCAACAGTAGCCCATTAAATCAATACCCATATGAATAAAGAGCCTGATTTGCATAAACAAATGGTAACAGTATGTGGTCAATACAAAGAATAGCCAATCATGGATGGTTCAACACACCAGAGTGTTCTCTTATCATCTAGCCATTCATTACCACCACATGGGGCATGATCAATCAGAGATCCATCTCCATTTCCACATGGCTTTGGTGTTCATTTTTATTATCAACAGATAATAACCCATAACCACACAATAAAATATTAGACCAGTCCAAACACAAAGAAGCTGCAGACGAAATTTTAAAGACGATGAAATCTTTAAAACACTTTGTCCTTTCATATAGAAAACAGTGTTGATAATGAAGGTATTGCATTTAACAAGCAATTTCTTAGTTTTACACAATGTTTTCCAAAGCTTTACATGGAGAAGGCATTTAAAAGTGTCACAGTGTGGAAATTGGTTAATTTCTCATTGACTTCCAAAATATTAGAAAGAATTATTTTCTCCTTTGGTGAAAAAAGTGTAGATGGCTTATTTAAATTACTGAACAATTGCACATACATGAAGGTAAATAATTCAAGGGCCTTAGTGCAAAATAATGCTGTGAAAGTCTAGAATTACATAGGCTCTAATAGTGAATTTTCCCTAACCCCTCAATTTGAGCTAGGCAATCTCAAAAGAACACGCCAAAGTATCAGCACAGAAACACCACCCTTAGCCATGGAAATCTTTTTCTCTTAACCCAATACCAGATGACAACATTTTAGAGTGGTCCAAGTTAAAAGAAGTTGTAGAGGGGAATTTTCAGTGTTGGAATGTTAAGATTCTGTTTGTAAGGGATGTAAAAACTGTGGTTAATGAAGAATTAGCTGCAGTTTCTTCGTCTGCCATAAAGCTTTACATAGCTTTTTTCTTGCAAGGCATAAAAAAGCAGGATTGTGTAGAAATGGGTTTACAAAGCTTGTTAGACTTTTTGAATGTAGAGTTTTCATTTTCATATTAATATGACTAAAATAAACAGTTTGCCGTAAGGCAATATAATCATAACATGCAACAAAAAAAGTATCGATTGTTGTCATTTAAATAATCATTATATTGCCTGAATCAGAATATAAGTTCAACAGCCGGTTACAAGAACTCTACTTCCCCAGCAAAAAGTTTAAGTGTATCAGTGATCTGACAGACAAGCTTCATGTACTGTTTTTGTATGATGCTTGTCTTGGTACAGTAACCAATTCCCACAAAAGGACGCTTTTTGACACCCCTCAAGACAAGCAATTGAGAAAATATTGAAGAATGTTTTCTACTTAGAAAATTTAAAAGATCTAAAATTTCATGAATTTTGAATTGTCGTCTGCAACTCCTTTCAATTTGGACCAGTCTAAAATTTTGCCATCTGGTAATGGGTTAAACATAGATGAAACGTATAAATTTCATGCACTCTTTATCGTGTATAAAGATTGCTAGGGTAGAAGTAATGCTTTAACCAATTACCAAATGACATCATAAGAAGTTTAAGATATTTAAAGAGCAAGTAATTAGAAAAATAAGTGCTATGTAGGGTTTAAGACATTGTGTAAAAGGAAAAGATTGCTTGTTTACAGCTTTTTTCCCCTATTTTTATAATGTTTTCAAGAGCTACTTTTTGTTCAGGGTGTACAAATGATTGTATGGGAATGGGTTTATGCCCATTCAGTCAGCAAAGTAAATCAATAGCTGACAAGAAAATACTAGCTTCTCTGCTACATTTGTAAACACATACTGCCCACACTGAAAATATAACACTTTCGATGGGAAACCAATATTCATAGATCTGGTTTGAATATATACTCTAAGAATAACGCTTTTAAGGATAGCCATTGTCCAATAATTGGCCTATCGCTGATGTCAATCAAGGAGTATATCGACCATTCAAATCATTCATTCAGCTGGAATTAAGATTTGAACTCCAACATTGGCTGCCAAATTGTTAACTTTTTTTGTTAGTTTGGCGACTTTTTAAACATCGCAACTACAGCTTTTTGAAGCTGTGGTTATGACGTTAAGGCCACCAACCAACTATTCTTCATTTCTGTTATGTGCCCTTGCCATAAATGTGGCATAATAAGGCATAAAATCGAAGCAGGACTTCCTGTAGGAGTCAGTGGGCGTGGCCAAATGAGTAAGTTGGCAGGGGCCAGCCATTGGTCAATTGCTGCATTAGTATGATAATGGCTCTAAGGCTAATATACATTATATGTAACCAAATTTTTTCAAATTTTAGTGAGTTTAAAATCCCTTTCCTCAAAACACTCAAATAATTAAAAAAAAGAATAGTAAATGACACACTAGTAGCAAAATCTCCTAATTCCTAAGTTAAAATTAGACCTCCCCCACCCCTCAATCTTGTAATTTTTCCAAGTTAGCCATCTGCTTCCTACAGGACTGTGTAACTCACTAGGAAAATCTTTGAATTTCAAAGTTAGTATTCCAAAGCCTGAGCTTAAAAATAATATCACAAGGTAAAATACATTTTAATTTCTCCTGTTTCTACAATATCTATCGTTATCTTGATATGATTTCTAGGAGTGTTAAAACTGTGGGTTACAGGTAAGGCAGGCTAGCAATACTGATAAATTTGGCCCATCACCTAACAACATAATTTTAGACTCTTTGAAAGAGGTTGAAAACGACAAATGACATTTTATGGACACTGTAAAGCTTTTCTTCATTTACCTCAATGTTTTCTTGGGTTTCATTTATAGGAGACATAAAAGATGTGATTGTGTCAAAATGGAAATGGTTCACCTATTCCCAAACAATAATGCTTATTGACGCCCCTCAAGGAAAACGATTAGGAAAATATGTAAAATGAAGAAATTGTCTGTAAAAGTATGTTTTCAGAAATTTCATACACAGGTTCGATTCCCGACGGCGGCACCCATCCTTTCCGACTATTTGTCTCTCACCAATGGGTCGATAATCGTAGATCTATGTGGGATAGCAGCTGGAGGCTAGGAAAGGTTGTAATGGTAGTACTGGTGTGAGAATTACCAGGATTCCTTTGTTAGGTGCTCCAGCCGCCACGATATAACTGAAAGATTGTTGAAAGCGGCGTAAAACCCCATCCAAACAAACAATGAAACAGAAATTTCATTAACCTTAAAATGCCATCTGCAACACCTTTCAATTTGGACCTGTCTAAAATTTTGCAATATGGTAATGGCTTAACCCATTCCCACACAATGACGCTTTTAAATGCCCCTCAATATGACAGCTTCGGAAAACATTGAGGATAATGTAGAAATTGCTTGTTACAAGCAATTTCTAGATAATCCACATTGTTTTCTACCCAAAAAGACAATAACTTAAATGGTTTCATAAACTTTTAATTGTCGTCTGCAACTTCTTTGAATTTGGACCAGTCTAGATTTTTGTCGTTTTGGAATGAGTTAACTAAAACTTCCTTCCACTTCAACTCCTTCAGAAGCAAATTTAAAATGGGTAAATGGCATGTCCTCAAAATTCCTGTCATATCATATTGATAATAAAAAGGTTTACCACTATAGTTTTACGTTAAATACACACTAAATTATAAAGAGGTAGATTTCAGCAAAGGGATTTATAAGCTGCAATTACTATGTTTAAGAGTTGGGATTCTTCAAAACTATTCTTTACTATGTAATATCATCAGTGAAAAGCATGCTAAATGAACTAAATCTGATATAACTTTCCTCAAATAACATAAATTTGAGAAAAAATAGAATTTATTGACTAACATAAAACAAGTAAAGATTCACGTAGATTCAGAATATTGCTAAACGTATTCCAAGACAATCCAACTTTTTTTACTCTTCAAGAAAAACGGAACAATTATTGAAAATGAAAAAAATTGCTTGAAATAATTTCTTTATTATCAACACCAAAAGATGAAGACTTTAATAATTTCATCAACTAAAAATGGCTGTCTGACAAGTTCTTTGAATATGGACCAGTATAAAATGTTGTCATCTGGTAATGGGTTAAAACAATTGCAAATATCTGACTGAGAGTCAGTTAGTGTTGATGGAATCATACCATTAGCCAAAAGGGTAGCTTTCCAGAATATATACTTTTTGAACAAAAGGTGTGGGGGAGGTATTGAGTTTCTTTAGAAAACTTTCACAATACCTTGCATACATATAACACTTAACCATTTTACTTTACCACTATGACTTTGTTTTGGTGTGCTTGTGGTTGTTTAAAGTCATAGACACATTTTGGGGTGTTTGGTTTTAACCCATTACCACACAACAAAATTTTAGACTTATCCCTATTTAACTCAATACCAGACCGCAAAATTTTAGACTGGTCCAAATTGAAAGGAGTTGCAGACGAAAATTATAGTTTATGAACTTACATTGTGAATAATGAAGAAATTGCTTGTAAAAAGCAATTTCTTCATTTTCCTTAACTTTTTTTCTTCTCAGCTTTTAAAAGCGTCATTAAATGGAAATGGGTTAAAGAAGTTTGCAAATTTTGGATTCATACCTCTGTCTTTTTGCAAAGAAAACAATGAGGAAACAAACAATTCTTAATTTTTCAAAAATATTTCCTTTAGGGACGTAAAACGGAGCATTGTTATGTTATAATGGGTTAGGATGCTTATTCCTTATAGGTCAAAACCCACCAAACTTTCAGTCTTGTCTACCTCAAAACTGAATTAGATTGCCCAAAATAATCAAATACACGATTGAATACAAAAAAGAAAAAAGAAAATGACTGAAAATAGAATATCATAGAAACACTTTGGTGAAAGGAGAAATTCCTTGATTCAACATAGAGTATTTTAACCCTTTCCTGTACAATCTCAGATTTTTATGTGCCTGTGATATTATACTTGAGAAAAAATTGTGGAAAAAGAAGTACTTGATTCAACATAAAGTATTTTAACCCTTTCCTGTACAATCTCAGATTTTTATGTGCCTGTGATATTATACTTGAGAAAAAATTGTGGAAAAAGAAGTACTTGATTGTTACAAGCAATTTTTTCTTTACCTACAATATTTTGTATCATAATAGGCTGGTTACTTTTCAATTGTTCTTACTTTATAGAGGTGTCTGCCACCCATTTGAATTTGGACAAGCCTAGAGCTTTTAAAAACAGTAAAGGGTTAAATAACACACACAGCAGCATTGACAGGAATCCAAATGAGGCTACATTTGGCGACTTGCTAGCCATGAAAGCAAAGCAAATGTTTAGATTGTACACCTTCAATTGGATATTATGTTGTTCTTATTCTCTTAACTGAGTATCAATCCTTCACAAAAGAATTAAATGGCTGCAGTTATATAGCTTTAGAAAATGCTAGCTAAAAGAAGGAATGAAAAGTCTTTGCTCATAACTGCACTCTAACTGTGAGTAAAAATGCTCCTATTTTTTTTCACTTCTAGTTCAATAACAGGGTCAAAAAGTCTTTATGAATTATCTATGTTCATACAATACCATAAGTAAATATTTTCATAATTCAGATTTGGATTATAATTTCATGGGTATGACAAAGTACTGTGAATATTCAGTAAAAAAAACAGTCACTTTATATTAGATATCAAATGTCTGCATATAGTGCATCAAAGTATAATAAAGATTAACCCATTCCGATGTCACATACTGATTTTAAAAATTTAGTGGTACATATTTTCTACCCAAAAGACAAAGCGTTTAAGCCCATTACCAGAACAACAAAATTTTACATTGGTCCAAATTGAAAGGAGTTGCAAATGACAATTTAACGTTCCTGAAAGATTTTTCAACTTTCTGGGTAGAAAACATTGCGTAAAATGAAGAAATTGTTTGTTGCAAGCTGTGAATTTCTTCATTTCAAACAATGCTTTTCAGGGCTGTAAAATTCGTAAAATGTTTACTCATCATGCACAGTAAGAATACATAGTCCTAAATTAATTTCTGTATTCAAATCTTTCACAATTCTTTTGTCCTGCATAAAAAGACATAGAAGGAAAAAGTTGTGCAGGACGAGTGGATGAGTAGAATTTTCCAGCCCTATTTTTCAAATTGTTTTTCATGAGGGGTATCAAAAAGTGTCAATGTGTGGGAATATGTTAAGATTCCTTCAATCAAAAAGTGTAGTCTAAACTTAATGTATTTTGAACCTGCCTAAAATTTTGTTGCTTGGGAAAGGCTTGAAATAGGATTGGTAAAGGAATGTCAGAGTCAACGTTCTTTCAACACATCTTTATGGCTCTTTTTTTTTTCATTTTTTTTTAAATTGCATATTAACTTGTTGCCAAGGTGAGGTTGAAATAATGTTTGATAGGGCAATAATTCAATTAATTATGATGTTTGGAGAAATAGAAGATTACAATCAATGTAACTTTGATTAACCCACTACCAGATGACAAAATTTCAGCCTCACCTAAAAAGAGAAAGAAGTTGCACACAACATTTCAAATTATTTTGATTGGACAAAAAAGGTTTCAATAAGGTTGAAAATATCATGCAAAAGGAGATATTGCAAGTTACAAATAATTTCACCTTATCCACAACGCTTTTGAAATGTAATTCTTTAAGGGTATAAAAATGTCTGTACATTGTATAAAAATGTGCCTTTTCTGTGAATTATATATCAGATTATTAGAAACCAAATTATATAGCTTTTAAAGGATTAGATACTTATACTTTTGCAACTGTTCTTCAAAATAGCTTTGTCCTAAATGTTTTCTAAAAGAATTCCAAAATTTCATCAGCCTATAATTATCATCTTCAAATCTTTTCAGTGTGAAATGTTGTTGGCTGCTAATAGGTTAACCAAATTTCAAAATGATTGTGTTCCCTTGCCATGATTTCATTCAATGTGTCATTATGTCTTCCTTTCATTCATAAATGGAGTTTGAGTACTTACTCAATTTCGTCGTTCTGGAAAATCAACTCATGGTCAACAGGCTCGTAGTCCTTTCCTTCTTTGGCTGATCCCTCCATGATGGTGAAGGGCACTTTCACAGTACCACGTGCCCCAGATGATCTGACCACTTTGATCTCAATCTCACCAGCAGCTTCAGACACTGTAAGTTCAGATTCCTCATAATGGAATATACCTGGATGATCATCATCTAAGATCATAACAGTTGCCATGAATGGAGTTGCTAGTTTTGCAATTTCACCAGCGCTATTTGGCTCAAACAGGCCTTCAGCATTTCCGACTCTCAAATTACTAAGACGAACATACAGATGCTCATCTTCTTCAAAAAGATCATCATCAATGATAGTGATAGGAAACTGTTTGTGCATCTCACCCGGATAGAAGTGTAGAGTTCCTTCAGCATACTCGTAGTCTGAACCAGCATTGGCAGTTCCATCTTCAGTTTTGTAGTCTATATAGAGTGTTTTGCTCAGGTCACCTCCTTGTCTTGATACTGTTACGTTGAAGGTTCCAACATTCTCCATAACTGTGTAATGTCCTGGATCGAAGAATACTCTTGTAACATCATCATCAAAGTCAACCTTTACATCTTCAAGGCTTGCTTTCTTTTCAATTTTGGATTTCTTGATAACATTTCCACTACCTGTAAGTTTTCTTGTGGCTTGAATGCGGTAAAAAGCTCTACTCTTTGGACCACGATTGATAGCCTCAAGCTCTGCCATTTCTTCAAGAGTTTTCATATCTGTGTTAGGGTGTTTCTTCCTCAATTCTTTCAAGATTTCCATGAATTCTTTACGATGCTTTTCAAATTCTCGGACTTCAGGATCTTGAGAATCACCACCCTTGAAAACAACTTCATCCCCTACATGGTTTGCCTTGCCAAGTTCGGTATCTCCTTCAGTGGCTGCGATTACACCATGCTGCTTCCCTGACCTATACTTCTTGGACATGTACTTATAAAACAGAATTCTCTTGTCAGCTATATAGGCAGTCAAAACAGTGAGTGGGAAAAACAAGAAAGTAACCACAGCTTCCCATATTTTTACAACACCATAAGAAGAAACAGACAAAATGAAATACAACCAGAGGTAGGCAAATATGCTCCATGTTGCAGTGATGACAAACACCCGCAAATGTTTAACCCTTCGTATTTCATCTGTTGGTAAGCATGCCACACATATAGCAATAATGATGAATAAGTTAAATGCTGCACTTCCAACAATTGTACTAGGTCCCAAGTCACCAGCTTCAAATGTATTACCACAGATTTCAATAACCGATAGCAGAATTTCTGGTGCTGATGAACCAAGGGCCATTAATGTCAAGTTCGAAACAGTTTCATTCCAAATTCTAACGCTTACTACTTGTGTTTCCCCGTCAGGCTTTTTTACAACTACATCTTTTTCTTTTGAAGTTATAACTTCAATTGAAGCCATGAAACGATCTGCAACAATTGAAACTCCTAAGAACATATAAACCATTGCTGCCATGTATACAGTTGCACGGGCAGCTTTATCCCCAGGGCTAAGGTTGCCTGAGGGTGTCCACATTGGAATGATAAGTCCATCTTTACATGGGGCTCCATCTTTTGTGCATACATAACCAGTTTTATTTCCAGATGCAGAAGCAACGTCTACAATAGCAACGGCTATGAAAAACCAAAGACATACTCGCAGCATAAGCTGGGCCATTTTCCTTGTCAACTAGAGCCTTTATAACCACAGTCAATAAATATGGTTTCTGAAAGTAAAAATAACTAATAAAGATTACTATAATCCTGAGGTATGACCGAAATATCAATACAGCTATATCCTATTGAAAATCTTTAATAACTAGATAGAACTTCATTGAATATCAATAAGGTTAACACATTTATCCATTTTCAATGAAGGATCAGCACCAAATACTGTCATGTCTTTAAATAGTTAAACGAATATCAAAGAGCACGAAAACAGTCTAGCTCCTTATTGTTCTACTATTTTATTAGAATAAAATATGTAGCGAGAATCACAATTTAATATTAAATCCAATTTAATCACCTACAATCCATATCGACAAACCGAAAGTTACATTGCAGTCAAGAGATGCTGGCAGCAACCGTACACTTTATCCGAGAACACTCTGCCGAGTTGATCGATTTCAACTGTTTAGATATGTGCATAAAATTCCACTTATTGAGCATTTGTTATTTATTTGATAAAATTCATCATTAAACCATGGTGGTGACTCTAAGAGACATTATTTTAACATTACACTGTTTCCTACCACGAAGAATCAGCAGCCGCATCTGTCAATCTAATCTAAATATGGGCATTGTGGGAAAGTGATGCAGCGCCCTCATTTACGGATACAGCGGTAAGGGACGGCACTCTGGTTATATTGGATTCTGTCTGCAACTTGGTTCCACTCGAGTTAAACTTCTTTTTGTTTATACGGGCGGATTTAGATTATTCGTATTGTACATTATCCGCCAAATGTATCCCTAAACAGCAATCTTATCAATGACCTGCAGACGACACTTTTAATTAATTACGTCACTTGCCAATATGAAAATTGTCCCGGTAAAAAGTTTATCGGGAAACGTTGTAGAAGAAGCAAAAAATAAATTGAACATGTATTTGTATGCTCAGGTTACTTCTTCAACAGTCTTCGACTTTTTTCTTCCTATCCTCAAAAAAGAAATACCTTTGTGTTAAATTTGCATATCACTCCGCCGCTTGATTATACAGGGAGCTTTTTTTTTGTTTTTTTTTTTTTTTTTTTTACTGGTCGAAATTCAAAAACGTTGCAGACGACAGCTTAAGGTTTATAAATTTCAAATAGATCACTTGTCACGGGCAATTTCTTTCGTTTCTCGTTTTTTGTTTTTGTTGTTGTTGTTATTTTCTTCTTCTACGAAAGGGGGCGTAAATAGTGTATAGGGATAAAATAAATCTAAATAATGATGACGATGTTTTATGAAAAATTCTTCCATCTTTCAAATCCTTTACTTTGTTTTCAAAAACCAACGAAGCCAAAAAAAAGTCACGATTTAGCTCATCATGTTAATAGAGTTGAACATTTTAGACTGGTCCAAATTCAAAGGGGTTGCAGAAAATATTTCTATACGCAGTCTAGTGTTTTAGAGTTAGTGCCGAATGTTTATTTTATTTATTTTTTTTAAAGGAGAAATTACTTGGTACGGACAGAGAAATAGAATAACAAAACATTGAAGAAGATTATTAATATATTTATGTCTCTGGTACGGGCATTTTCTCCTTTCCTGCAAAGTGTTTAATAATTCTAATCCATTACCAGACGACATGATTTTAAACTGGTCCAAATTCAGACGACAATTTTAAGTTGATGAACTTGATTCTTGTGTGTGTGTGTCTGTGTGTGTGTGCGTGTGTGTGTCTGTGTCTGTGTGTGTATTGTGCGTTGGGTTAGCCTGTGGAAATTGCTTGAAAAAGTAGTAATTCATTTTCACAATGTTTTTAAAAAATCTGTATTGAGGAGCGTAAAAACACGTGATTCTGTGGGAATAGGTTTATTTCTTCAGGCGGCGTCATAAATCGGCGCCGTGTTTGGTTATGGGTTTAAACTGAATACTGGAATACACTGTTTGTGAGCAACGATGATAGTTTGAGACGGGATTTGTTCTTCGTGGTTGAATGTTTTTACCAAAATAAATTTTGAGAAGATTCATCGACCACTTTAGTTCTGAGTCTTAAAATATGTATCGAAAATTTCTGCACTTATCTAGCATTTATATAAAATCAAAGGACTGAAAGTACTGAGAAGTTGGAATGCGCTGAAAGGGTCATAACTGTGGAATTCGGTTCAAATTCATTTAATACTTTCCGATTAAGCCTCCGTCCTTTAAACTTAAACCAGCATTCTCATTCGTGTACATATGTGCGTGAATAACGCACAAAAACATAAATTCACATACACAAACAAAAACTAGCATTATCTTAACCCATTCCCAGACAGTGACGCTCTTAAATGACCCTCGTTATGAAAGCTTTGGAAAACATTGTGGATGAAAAAGAAATTGCTTGTTACAAGCAATTTTTTCATTACCCACAATGTTTCTTTCAAAAGACCAGGATTTTAAGGGTTTCATCAACCTACAGTTGTCGTCTGCTACTTCTTCGAATTTGGACTAGTCTAAAATTTTATCGTGTTGGAATGGATTATAAGCTCGTGTCACGCACAACAAAATTAGAATTTTCAAGTCTAAAATTCTCCTTTTGATCAACTGTAATACGTGAACTCCTTTTTTGAATCTTGAACACAGAGAATAACAGCTTCTACAGTAAGAAATCAATGACATCGATGATTATTTGACCCTCAACTCGGCCAATTCTGTAGCGATCATACTAAACTCCCGTAGATTTTAACTTCAGGTTTATGAGTATACGTGGAAATTTTCGGAAATTCACGGAAACTTTTTTAAAGGTGATCGATTTGAAATACCGGTTTAGACTTAGGCAATAAGAACATTTAAAGCGTTGTGAGTAAAATTCACAAGAAAAAAGAGACGTTAACGTTATTGTGATGTTATTGTTTGTACATGGTAGTTTATCCCTTTTCCTAAAAATTCCTATAATATGACGAAGATAGTATCAAATTATCTTCAGCGCCCTGTAGTCGCGTTTCCTTATTCGTTATTCGGCTTTAGAACCGTAAAAAGTCTTAAGTAAAAGGACCAAGCTGAAAGGTTATTGGTTTAAACATCTAAATAACGAAATAATAAAGCGTCACCACACACACACACACAAAAAAAAAACAAACAAAAAAAACAAAAACACTACAACAAATTACTGCGCTGATTATTACCTTATTTTTCAATAATTTAAAGCAAACTAAAGCATGTTTAGAAGTTTCTAAACGAAATTTTATATCATCCTTTACACAAGCCATATTATTGTCTTCGGTGTATTCATATCTAAGAGATCACGTCATATGTGTTATCAAAAAAACCCGAAATGAAATTGTTTTGTGTTCATATTGCGGTTTTGTTAAATCTAAGTTGGAATTGCTCCGCATTCCAACTTAAAAAACCAATGTCGCTCCACAGTGAATAAGCTCTGATTCACAAAATAACACATCATATAGATGTACAAGTTACACTGAGTGATCAAAGGTCAATTTTGTCTACACAGGTATAGACAAAATTGACCTTTGATCACTTACTGTAACTTGCATATCTATATACATTTGGTATTATGAGATCGTGCTAGACTGGCACCACCGTCGACTGTAACTCTAAAAACACCTTAACATACAAGTCTACAGTGGTGTCAGTCTAGCCTATGGCCGTCCCAATAAAGCATTAAAGTTCAGACCACATGATTTCAGACTGGTTCAAATTAAAAGACTTAAATACAGACGAAATTCCATTAATAAGTTAAACAATTATTCGATAGAATCCAATTAATTGTAACACCAATTTGTCAACGCTTTTTTGCAATTAACCAGAATTGCTATTAATAGGAGCTATTTGTTCTATCAATATAAATTCTAAACCGTTTCTTTATTTGTCATATTCTTTCTTGGTCGACGAATATTTGCTAGGGCTAGTTTGTGACGCCTATGCTATTAGTTCTTAATGCCTATTCATTCTTATATTGACAAATTACCTCTGTCAATCAAGGAATCAATCGACCAATCAAATTATTCATTCAGCCCGGTATTAAGCTTTGAACTCCGTTATTTATATGAAAAATTTTGGTGGTTTGGTGACTTAAGTATCTTAACTACAACTAGTTCAAGCTGTAGTTATAAGATTAATATCGCCAACTAACCAATTTATTTGTTTATAACATGCTACTGGCTATATTGTTTTCAATAACGCCGGTAAAAATCGAAGCGGAACTTCCTGTCGGAGTCGATTGGAGGGGCCAACGGAGAAAATAGAGGGTGGCAGGGATTGGTCAATTCCTATGTTGTGGAAACTCACTTTGGACGGCTACTGATACGACCTTTATTGGCATCGATACCTGTTTTAGTGCAATTTTTTATGGCAAGTAGCATGTTACGAATGGTAGAATAGTTGATAGGTGACTTAAATGTCGTAACTACAGCTTGATTAAACTGTAGTTACGACGTTTAAGTCGCCAAACCAACAAAAATGATTCACCAAAATGTCGGAGTTCCAGTCTAAATGAATGACTTTATTGGTCGACTGATTTGATTGACAGGCGCGATTGGTCAATTCAAACATAAAGACTGGTCCAAAATCGAAGAAGCGAAAAGGTACCTCTCGGTCGTAGAACAAATATCTGAAAGGAGATGTGACCTAGCAGGGATCGTCTAAACGGGCTACTTTTCTTGAATAAATGTATGACAAAGTGGAATGGCCATTCTGTGTCCAGCAAATCTTGAATGAAAAGTGTCATACATAGTCAGACTGCACAAAACGCGTATACTGACCAGAATCGCACCTTTCGCACCACCCAGGGGTCCCTTTTCCCTTGACAGATCACACATGTGCAAGTATTTATGCATGTTATCAGCGCATCAGCAGTGTGTTATACCACACTATTCAGTGTTTTTTGTTATACAGTATGTTGATAGATATCCCCGTAATTAACATGGAATCCGCATTCCCCATTTCTGCACTCACAAATATCTGCCTTAGTTCTTGTCCTTCTTCTCTCAACTGTTGTATATTGAACGTACGTCATATTTCTCCGAATACACGTTCAGCTCATAATGCAAACACGTATAGATGTGAAAGTTATAGTGAGTGGTCAAAGGTCAATTTTATCTATACAGGTATAGACAAAATTGACCTTTGATCACTCACTATAACATTGTACATCTATATATGAATATTGTTGTTTTGTTCACTTCTTATTCGAGGATTAGTTCATCTAAATAATCCTTGAATTTATGATTACTTATAGAAAATGACAGGGATCGACACTAATTTTACTTCAGTGGGATCCCACAGGAGTCCTTACTTGTTCCACCAGGGTTTCCTCCAGATAATAAGTGACCCCTCCTTAATATATACATTACCCCATTCCCACAAATTCCTGCCCTTTTAAGCCCTACTTGAAACAAGAGGCCAATAGTGCCTTATCGGTGACCTGTGACCAAAGAACACAAAACCACCAGATTATGCTATATACCAAATATCAAAGCTATAGGCCTTTTAGTTTGGGAGAAGAAGATCTTTTAAAAATTTTAACTAAACACTTGCCATAATTTATACAATTTCGATAGAGGTCCACCAGATGATACTGTAAACCAAATATCAAAGCTCTAGGCCCTCCTGTTTGGGAGAAGAAGAGTTTTTAAAATTCTCACTATATAAGGCCTATGTAAAATCTCTGACGTCTGAAAATGGGCTAATTATGACCCTGGGGTCATAATTTATAAAATATTCACAGAGGTCCACCAGATGCTACATACTAAATATCAAAGCTCTAGGCCCTCTCGTTTGGGAGAAGAAGCTTTTTAAAAATGTCACTATACAAGCCCGTGTCAAACTTGTGACGTCCGGGAATGGGCTAATTTTGTCTCATGGGCCATGATTTATACATCTTGATAGAAATCCACCAGATGATGCTACATACCAAATAAAAGCTCTAGGCCCTCTCGTTTAGGAGAAAAAAAAAATTAAAATTTTCACTATATAAGCCTATGTTAAACTTGTGACGTCAGAAAACGGGCTAATTTTGACCCTGGACCCTATAATTTATACAAAATTGATAGAGGTCCACAAGATGATGCCACATACTAAATATCAGAGTTGTAGAATTTTTAGTTTGGTAGAAAAATATTTTAAAGTTGTCAATATTTAAGCTTGTGCACCCCAACCTTTGACCCTCCTAACACGGCCATTTCTCGACAGATTTTTTTTTTCTTGTACAAACTTGAAAGTCCTTGTTCTATAGACTCTAAAAGCCAAATGTGAATCCAATCCGACAGCCGGTCCATTGCCCCTTTTGGGGGTCCAAGGGGAGATAACTCCATGACGTGTACAAATTTGAAGCGCCTTCCCATAAGTGTCATTCAGGGATCGACACTAATATTGCACCAGGATCCCAAGAATCCACGAAAATTGGAAGCTTTGGAAAATAGTGTTGAAAATGAAGAAATAGCTTGTTATAAGTTATTTATTCTTTATCCACAATGTTTTCTACCAAAAGGGACAATTATTTTTTAGAATTCCATTTATCATAAAAAATATCGCCTGCAAATCTTTAATTTAGACCAGTCTAAAATGTTCTTGTATGGTATTTGATTAAATATCAAGGAAAGAACAAGGAAATAAGACGTTGAAATTTACTGAAACGTACTCGAGAAATATTGAAGGATACTGGCGGAATCCCTATCCAAAAAAAATTCTGGTATGCTTCCAGTTTCGTGGATTCTTGGGATCCTGGTACAATATTAGTGTCGATCCCTGAATGATTCCCACATTGGTGGATATCTGAGCCTACGTTACTGTAAGGTAGGGGGCCTTATTGGCAGGGGGGGGGGTTATGACACGTTAAATCATTACTGATCGAGGGGCAAAACTTCCGAGTAACTTATAAATCATCGAGTAACTCAGTATATTTTTTAGCAAAATAAATGAAAGACGTTTACCCAGTTCAGGTCAAAGAAAGTTAAAGAAATTTATTTTGCCTTCGAAGGCTCCGTAGAATGAGGAATTAATGATAATCGGCTTTTCTGTCTCGTATTTTGAAACCAATTCCAGTTTTGTTCTCCCACATGAAAATCTGTAAATGGCGATAACGAGTTGAGATTTGTGCTAATTGTTTTAACGCCAGGATCACGATCAACACAAACAATTTACTGAACATGACACGGATTTCTCACGTGAGTAGAAAAGTTGACTAATTTCTTAATTCCATGTTAGATATCCTAGTCCTGACGATTATGGTGTAAGTCATCGGATATTTTACCAAAGAAGGTGATCACAATTGCCACTTTTTACAATATCGCAAAAAGTCGCATTTAAATGTCATTCATCCATTTGGACTGGTCCAAATTGAAAAGCAGTTTATGAAACTTTCGATGTTCAAAAATTTCTTGTTTGAAAACATTGTGGAAAATGAAGAATTGAATTGGTTCAAGCGATTTCCTCGCTGTACACAATTTTAGCCAATTGTTTTTCTGTGTGGCATCAAAAAGCGTCATTGTGTGGACCTGTGTGATGATGCTATACAAACCAGATGAGGCTCCCAGTAGTTCCCCCCTCTATCTTGGCACTGTCCCCCGTAACAACCGACAGCGCTGATATTCGCAAATGCTACGACAGCGACCATAAATGAACGAACATACGCATTTTCGTCCACTTTATTCGTTTCCTATTACATGTATACCTGAATGGAAAAGCCTGTTGAGAGGTGTGCGATCAAATGCTTATACAGTCAAGTACATGTATGTCAAAGAAAACCAGACTAATTAAAATATATCTTTTTTTATTTATTTATTCTAATAAGTCCCAAATATGACTCTATTGCACATGCTTGACTGTATAAGTGAATGTAATGGGGTGGTGTGGAAGAGTGCAAGATGCGATGTCCTACCTTCAAGGTCAAGATCACAGTTCAATGTCACTGATTGATCAAATTCATCTCGTCCAGAGCATGTCCTTAATATTTTTAGATAGATTTCATAAATAAAAGGCGATGCTTGAATGTGTATCTTGACGAGGTGTGTGCAGAACGTAGACTTCGGTGACCTTACTTCAAGGTCAGTGTCGGCTGTTTTCGGAATTTATCTCTTAACCCATATCAACTCAAGCCCTCCTTTATACGCCCCACAAGAAAAAAGCTTTGGAAAACATTGTGAACAATGAAGAAATTGCTTGTAACAAGCAATTTCTTCATTATCCACAATGTTTTCTATCCCAAAAGACGAACAAAAATAAAATTCCATCAACTTGAAATTGTCGTCTGCAGCTTCTTTCAATTTGGACCAGTCTAAAATTTTCTTGTGTTGGAATGGGTTAAATTGATGGGTGGAATTGAAATTGTCTTGGCACATATGACAACTGTATATCTGATTTGATAAAAGGACTAGAATGAAGACGTTAGCTCCTGGACAAGCATACACAAGCCTTAGTCGAATTACCTTTAACCCTTTCCCACACAATGACGCTTTCTGACGCTTCCAAGAAAAATAGCTTTGGAAAACATTGAGGAAAATGAAGAAATTTCTTATGACGAGCAACGTCTTCATTATCCACAAATGTCTAACTCACCAACTAAAATGTTTTGTCTGAAACAGTTTTGAAATTGGACCAGTGTGAAATTTTGTCGTCTGGTAAAAGATAAAAGAACTTTTCAATAGAAAGTATAATAGTGCACAACTCACCTGTTGCTGAAATGGAGGAGAGACTGAGAGAAAAATGTTTATTGTCCTGGAGAAACCGTTTGATTCGTGTTGCAGAAAATGATTTCGTCTTCACACTCTTAAATATACAGTAAATCTTGTATCAAGCGACCACTCAGGGGACGGACAAAATGTGGTCGCTTAAGAGAATCTGGTCGCTTAATACTCATTTTGTTACATATAAGAAAAATTGATTCGGCTGAATACATGTACATAAATAATTACAAAAATCTCGTTATATCCCACTTTGTTTGGGCTCATTACAGTCGTCTCAATTAGACCGGGCCATTTAATTGAGTTCCAACAACAATGGATTTAGGTGTGATATGTTTTAGCAAGTAGCACCACTTCTTAATGAGGGCTTTTGATTTTAAAAGGGATTTCGATTGTGGTCGCATAAAGGAAGTGGTTGCTTAGTAGATGTGGTTTCTCTAGCAAGATCGACTGTACGCTGTCTACGGTCCAATCAGTAAGGCGTGAAATGTCAAAAGCTCCTAAAACGTTTCTATTCTTTGTGTAAGTGAAACACGTGTCAAGCTAATCACATCATAGATGGGTTTCAACTATCCTTAAAATCTAAAGATCATGGGCTCTTTATTTACATTGGCCCTTGTCATGCTAAATTCGGAATATTCCTGTTTTTACGGGAGCTGTAGACAGCCTAGTCTTAGTCTGCACCGTATGTTTGTCTATGTTGAGGAAGAGGTGTTTATAAGATACATTTTAAGAATAATCATTAACTATCTATAAATGCTTCCGGAGCTGCCAGCCCTTTGATTTTTTAGCAGTTATGTAAAGGATTTTTCCTGCATGACAAGGATTAAACATGGTGTACTTTGCAAATTATGCCACTGGAAACCAAACACAAATAATGTCTGGAAATGTATTTTTGAGCCATGGCAAACTAAACTTGTTTTTAAGCACGTGAACGGTCAGTCCTAAATCGAACATTTTTTCTCGTCTCCTAAGGAAGTTTAAGAATTTTAATACCTTATCCAGCAAACTATTACTAGGTGGTGATTTTAACACTTGAGAAGACCATGTGCTGTTCAGTTTAGACCTTTATTTAGAGGGAGTTGGGGGATGTTCGTTTTAACCCATTCCCAGACAGTGACGCTTTTGGACGCCCCTCAAGAAAAAACGATTGGGAAAACATTGTGTAAAATGAAGAAATTGCTTGTAACAAGCAATTTCTTCATTTTATACAATTTTTTCTACCCAGAAAGTTGAAAAATTCTAAAATTTCATCAACTTTAAATTGTCGTCTGCAACTCCTTTCAATTTTGATCAGTCTAAAATTCTATCGTGTGTTAATGGGTCAACTCCTCTCTGTAGCGAAATTATTTCACATTCACGAGGAAATTCAGTCGATCTTGCTCAAGCGACCACTTCTATTAGGCGAACATGTCCATTTAGCGACAACAATCGAAATATTTTCTATTCGCAAATAACTCTTAACCCATTTCCAGATGACAAAATTTAAGACTGGTCCAAATTCAAAGGAATTGCAGACGACTATTTAGAGTTTATGGAATTTTATATTTTTTCAACTTTCTGGGTAGAAAACATTGTGTAAAATGAAGAAATTGCTTGTTACAAGCAATTTCTTCATTTTTCACAATGATTTCTAAGTGTTTTTTAGGGGCGTTTAAAGCGTCACTGGGTTGGAATGGGTTAAGAAGTGAAGACATTTCGCTACAAAGTAGACACACAACAAATTCCTATGTTTTTGGAACTCATTAGAATCGTCTCAATGAGGCGATTCTGAAGAGTCCCAAAAACATAGAAATAAGCGAGAATTATGTGATTATTTATGTAAGAAATCGAATCAATTCTTCATAAATAAGGTAGTTCTAAGCGACCATTCTCTTAAGCGACCAAGTTTTGTTCGTCCCTTGAATTGTCGCTTAATTCAAGATTTACTGTAATAGGAAAACGAACCCCTAAGGAGTTGCAGACGACTATTTAGAGTTTATGGTATTTTAGATTTTTTCAACTTTCTGGGTAGAAAACATTATGTAAAATGAAGAAATTGCTTGTTACAAGCAATTTCTTCATTTTTCACAATGATTTCCAAAGTGTTTTTCCTTGGGGGCGTTTAAAGCGTCACTGGGTGGGAATGGGTTAAGAAGTGAAGGCATTTCGCTACAAAGTAGACTCACAACGAATTCCTATATTTTGGAACTCATTAGAATCGTCTCAATGAGGCAATTCTAAAGAGTCCCAAAAACATAAAATTAAGCAAGAATTCTGTAATAATTTATGTAAGAAATCGAATCAATTCTTCATATCTTTGAGAAAAAGGGTGTACTAAGCGACCATTCTCTTAAGCGAACACGTTTTGTTCGTCCCTTGAATTGTCGCTTAATACAAGATTTACTTTAATAGGAAATCGAACCCCTATTGGTAAAATTAAACCCCCATCTACAGAAATCCTGGATCCACCATTACATCAACATAATTATTTATGAGTTAATCAAGATTAGAATCTGTTGCAGATGTTCTTATATACAGGGTTCGCTGAGTTTTGGATTTAAAGATAATTGACGCTCCGCTGACCACGCCCACCGACATCCGACAGGAAGTTCGACTAAGATTGCGAACGGCGATATTTTGAAAAGTTTGTGGTCAGTTGCATGTTTTAAATAATTAAATGTTTCGTTGGCCACCTAAACTGCGTAGCTTCAGCTTGAATTAGCTGTGGCTAAAATACGCGGTGTAAATCGTCAAACCATCAACAATGCTTGTCACAAATGTCAGAGTTCAAAGTTCATTTTCGATCAAAATAAATGAATTAATTTGAGGGTTAATTGCGACACTGTAAGGGTCTATACAATGTAATTTACCATCGAATAAGTCGATCAACTATTTAGCCCTTTCCTGTTCAATCCCTGATTTTCACATCCCTGTGATTTCATTTTTGAAAAAAAAAAAAAAAAAAAAAAAAAAAAAAAAAAAAAAAAACGTAGAAAAAGAAGAAATTGCTTGTTACAAGCAAGTTCTTCTTTTTCTAAAATATTTTCTACCCTACTGAATGATTACTTTTAAAATCAAATCCTCTTTAATTTTTTTCTGCAAATCCTTTGAATTAAGAGAGGTCTCAAATTTGTGCGACTGGCTTGACTAAATACTACGCGAAGTTTTGTCATACACCGGCTTGCATTAATGCTACATGAATAGTTGACAATAGCATCAGCCTCTGTCTCTTGGCCCAGACCAAGTGACAACTATACACCCTTCGCGTCTCTAAAGAAAAAACAACAACTTTGGAAACATTGTAGAAGATGAACAAATTGCTTATTCGGGCTATTAATTTCTTAATCTAAAATGGAAAATCATCAACTAGACCTAGATTTCAGGGGTTTAAACAAGACCTATCCGGCTGGCTCATAACCTAAATCTTGGGTAACTGTCCGTAATACTAGAATACAAGTTTAGGCCTAAATCTTCCGTGATGCTTCTTTTTAGACTCTTTTCGGAGAACCAATAGATGAATTGCTCACAAACCCTATTCTGCCTCATAGCCCAAATCTCCTGCTTCTCTTTAGACCCTTAATCGGAGAACCAATGGATAAACTACTCTTTATTTTATTTTCTTCGGATTTTTAATATCATCAAAGGTTAATCAAGTTATATAGGCCTAAAAGTCCATTTAAACTGAAAAACACAAATGATTCAAGCTTTTTAAGCCTTTATGTCAGTCTGTATGACAAAGCCTAAAAAGAATTTTTTTAGGCTGCATCGGCTACATTGATCGGCTACGATTATCTTTATTCAGAAACTACAGAATGTTCAATAGGAAGACGACAGCGATTTTTAAAAATCTATTTCGCTGAGTTCGTACTTCCGTTTGCCAACGGGACAACAAAATGCAATTGGAAAATTGTTGAAATAGTGAGACTGTAGCAGTAATAAAAACCACTAGCATTCGTCACTGATAGCATATACACAGAATGGACTCACCATCAAATTACAGACAATGTAATATTTTTACAGTTTTATTAAAGACCGATATTTATTTCAAATGCCCAACCGATTCAAAGTGTACCTATTTCGGATGGAAGCATTGATTCGGAGATCGAAAGCTTGAAAAGCAATTTTAAAGATATCATACCATCTCTTTATCGCACCAAGTCAGATAGTTTTTGCCCATTGCACTCAAAAGGTCTTTCGAGTATAACTTTGCTTGAATCTAAATAGGAAATAAGATATGTGCAGGCTCCAGATTCGGGGAGAAGTGACTTCTCCCTAGTCTGTGAATTAGGAGAAGTTTTTCAAAATAGGGAGAAGTTGTGAGACTTCCAAGAGAAGTGAATCGTGTTAAAAAGCAAATGATTTTGCTGATTCCTTATTCCTATAGGAAAATAAAAATAGCTTTTTCAACCAAGTAGCTGCATATTTTGTTTTATTGAGTGTGCAGTTAATTTTAAAGCACTGCTCACCCTTTCTTTCAGTCCTTATTACATAGATCTTATTCCTGTGAACAAATATTTTGATCTTCATTCTTTGGGTTGGAGAATACAGGAATCTGATTCTGAAATTATTTTCATGAATATTTCATATAAAGATGGTGGTATAATCTTAATTATCAAAAATTGTAATAATAATTTGAAAAGAGAGTATATGTGGTCTTAACTTACAAAAATGATCATAGTTTGATTTGAAGCAGGAAATAAGATCTGCCAAAATTAACAAGGTGAGGGTCTGATGGACATGCCAGAACAGAGGTCAGACCCTGTCATTTTCTTAAAATTAGTTTTGCAACAAGCAATCTGGTAAAATAATCACTGTCATATAAATGAAAATCAAAACATGTCTCCTCCAAAGAACTGTACATTTTGAAAATGACGTGGTATGATAATTATAATTTGTATAAAGCGTAAAGACTCCTTTTTTTTTACAAAAACATTTGCCAATATCCTGCTAAATGTAGATGTAGTAACAGTTTCAATAATGAGCAGTCTTTTGATAATAAAGTCAGTAATTTGCCTTTCGTTTGGATTTGTGTGATCCAATGCTGTATTAACAATTCAGTCTAAGATATGGTCCATAAAGTTGTGATTTGCTTTGGATTACAAAATTTTTATTTTAGAAGTCAGCATATTATCTGTACACTGCAGGAGTGATAAGCCATACTGCACTACATAGAATTGTATGGATAAGCAAAGTTAAATATGTTAAAAAAGTTCCTGCTTATCACTTTGAAGCCAAAGTCGTTTATAGGATATTTTTTCTAAATAGATAATAACCCTTACTTCAATGATTCACATGCTTTCATTCTTTGATTTTAATGTAATTTTGTATATTTTGTTCAGTATGTTAAGGGTCAAATACTATAATGTAAGGGATTTTTTTGCATTTCAGCATCACAAGGAAGCAAGGGTAAAAGAGGCAGAAAAAGTGCACAAAAACCACAGCTGTTTCAAGATACCAGTGTTCAACAGCCCCCACCCCAGCATGGTTATGGTCCACCACAGCAAACAGGATATCTAGATCCAGGTTAGACTATGTATATGGTTATTTCTTTAAGTTCTAGATTCAAGTATGAGACATAATTCAGATACTTCAGGGCTTGTGTATGACTTGTAAACCAGGCTTTGACCAATTAATTTCTAAAATTATACTATTTTTATTGGTAGAAATTTCTTTCTAGGGATTATTTTAACCCCTTTGAATTTTTGATGATGTTTCTTACTGCACCACGGAAAAATAACTTGAATAAATTGTCTTCTCAATAGGAGATTCATATAAGTGAATCTACTTCGACGAGAAAGTATCAGTTCGTACTTAAACTTTCAGATTGGTTCTTTTTTGTGATGGACCACAGGGACCTTCAAAAAAGTTTTGACCTTCTAGAATATTGTTATTAACCCTTTGTCATGCTGTATAAAATCCATTATTGAATTGCATTAATATCAAAGGGCTTAGACAACTGAAAGTACTTGTTCAATAATCAATATTTCTTTTGAAAATCAATTTCATAACTTTTCTGGCAAGAAAAGTACAAGCAGGAGGTGTAGCATGACAAGGGTAAAGGGTCCATAGCTTTGGAATCTCCAAGGCTAGCACAAGCACTGTTTTGACTCAAATGAATATGCTCCATGCTGAGATTTTAGAAATGTTTCACAAAACAGCAATATCGGGATTATTTATCTAGACAACTCTTAGTACAATATCAGTTTGAAATGCTTTATACTCGGCATAGGTATTTATCATGAGTTGAAGACGTGCAAGACTCAATTTCTTTGAAAATTCCGTAAAAATTTACTTAGTTATTGCCCCTGGTATACATTAAACTGCTTGTCTGGAAAATTCTTACCACAGTTTCATCTGATTTGCACTGTCCATTTGGAGTTGAATATGTTCAAGACTCTATTTTTTGAAAATCCCAATAAGAAATACTGAGTAATTGCTCCTAATTTGACTTAAATTCTTGTCCTGACAACTCTTTCTATAGTTTCTATCCAATTCACTTTATTCTTTGTGGAAGTGTTTGTTAGGAGTTGTAGGTTTACAAGATGCAAATTTTGTGAAGTACTTTTAAGAGTTAATGAGTTATTACCCCTGATTTGTCTTTAAAAAAATCTACCAACTCCTTACTGCTTCAGTCTGATTTGCCTGATACCTGACAGAAGTATTCATTGGGGTTTGTATATGTACACGATTCACATTCTTAGGAAACTTCTATTGAAATTAATGAGTTTTGCCCCTGATTTCACTTAATAATTAGTTGGCGTTGAGGATTGCTAAATTATTTTTCCACTGATTCAAAGATACAAATTTCCTATAATTGTTTGTCTGATGACTGGAGTTATTATCCTTAAATGAGCATGGTTATCAACCCTGTGATACCAAATTTAGGGACAGTGGTATTTATCACCATTAATCGTAGTTAAATTAGTTGTTATTTGTGTTTGTCAAAGGATTTGAATCTAGCTAATAACTATAAGTAATTTTGGTCAACTATTTGTGGTATATCAACTGTGTTAAGAAGAGTCTTGGCCTTGGTGAATTTGGAATTAGAATTACATTGAATATAGTATTTTTCTCATATGTAGAAAAGAAAAAGACCTGGCTTAGCAGGAAAGCAATTCAGATAAATTGCAAAGCATCAAGCTGGGGGGAGGGGGATGATAAAGAAATGTGAATGCCAAATATCTGCAAAGAGGATAGTGATGATTAATATTTGGGGGGGGGGGAGGAGGAGACTGGTACATGATGAATCAGACCAAACTTTGGAATTAACCCATTCCCCTGCAACAATATTTTAGACTGGTCCAAATTCAAAGAAGTTGCAGTCAACAAATTCCAGTGAATAAAATCTCAAATGAAATTTGCCCCTTTAGGTAGTAAAAATTGTGGATAATGAAGAAATTGCTTGTTACAAGCAATTTCTTCATTATCCAGAATGTTTTCAAAACCTTTTTAGCTCACCTGTGAGCTCAAGTGAGCTATTGTGATCCCCTTTTGTCCGGTGTCTGTCCGTTGTACGTCGTCCGTCAACAATTTCTTTAAACGACATCTCCTCCCAAACCACTGGGCCAATTTGAACCAAATTTGGCAGAAATGCTCCTTAGGTGGTCCCCTTCAAAAATAGCTAAAAGAATTGAAATCCATTAAAAATTCTGGTTGCCATGGCAACAAAAGTGAAATGTTAAAATAATCTTTAAAAATCTTCTCCTCCTGACCCAGAAGGCGTAGAGCCTTGATATTATGCATGAAGCATCAGTATATTGACCTTTTTCAAAATAGCTAAAATCATGATCCTCAGGTCCCCAGGGGCAGAGCCCCAGGGGGATGGGGTTTATAAAGAAATAAAGAACGATTTTTTAAATGACATCTCCTCCCAAACCACTGGGCCGATTTGAACCAAATTTTGCAGAAATGTTGCTTAGGTGGTCCCCTTCAAAAAAAGCTAAAAGAATTGAAATACGTTAAAAACTCTGATTCCCATTGTAACAAAATAAAATTATAAAATAATCTTTAAAAATCTTCTCCTCCTGACCCAGAAGGCTTAGAGCCTTGATATTTTGCATGAAGCACCATTATATTGACCTCTTTCAAAATAGCTAAAATCATGATCCTTGGGTCCCCAGGGGCGTAGCCCCGGGGGGAGGGGGGGTGAGGTTTATATAGATATAAAGAACAATTTTTTAAATGACATCTCCTCCCTAGCCTCGGGGCTAATTTGAACCAAATTTGGCAGAAATGTTCCTTACTTGGTCCCCTTCAAAAATAGCAAAAAGAATTGAAATCCGTTAAAAATTCTGGTTGCCATGGATTCAAAAGTGAAATTTTAAAATAATCTTTAAAAATCTTCTCCTCCTGACACAGAAGGCTTAGAGCCTTGATATTTTGCATGAAGCATCAGTATATTGACCTCTTTCATAATAGCTAAAATCATGATCCTCAGGTCCCCAGGGGCATAGCCCCCGGGGGGGGGGGGTTATATAGAAATAAAGAACGATTTTTTAAATGACAACTCCACCCAAACCACAGGGCCAATTTGAACCAAATTTGGCAGAAATGTTCCTTTGATGGTCCCTCTTAAAATTAGCTAAAAGAACTGAAATCCATTTAAAACTCTGGTTGCCATGGCAACAAAAGTGAAATTTCTAAATAATCCTTAAGAATCTTTTCCTCCTGACCCTGAAGGCGTAGAGCCTTGATATTTTGCATGAAGCATCAGTATATTGATCTCTTACAAAATAGCTAAAATCACGATCCTCGGGTCTCCAGGGGCGGACCCGGGGGGGGGGATATAGGCATGAAGCATCAGTTCACAGACTTCTTTCTTATATCTGAAATTATAACCCATGGAAAAAGTTTTTTCCTTCTTTCAAATCAGCACTAAAGCCTTGGAATTTGTAATTTAGACTTTTGGATCCCCAGGTTTATAGTCTTTGTATGTAATTGTTTCATAATCCTAACCTTAACATGAAATTAGACTGTTGAAAGAAAAAGAGCCTTTATCTCAGGTGAGCACCCCAGGGCCAACAGCCCTCTTGTTTCATGGAGGCATCAAGAAGTGTCATTGTTTGAATGGGTTAAGACCATCCAGCTAGTATGATCACTTTAAAAAAGTACGCCAAATGGTGGTGATAGAGGGGCTTTACTACATTTATTTAGGAAGTCAGCAATATGGAAATACCCAGTACCCTGATCAAGGTCAAGGACCCATGGGATGGAACCAGCCACAACAGTATGTAGGGCAACAATTTCTAAATGACCCTATGGCTTCTATGGCTATGCAATATGGCACATCATTGGCAGGGCAAGGAAAAGATATTGTCAATAAAAATGTAAGTAACCCATTTCTACACAATGACTCTTTTGACAACCCTTAAGGAATGCAATCATGGAAAACTTTGTGGGAAAAGATGAAATGGCTTGCAAGATGCAAATTCTTCCTTTCTCAGGTTTTCTACCCTATCTTACACTTATGTTCCAATATTTAGCTCTGCTGTTTTCAAAGAAACCCAAGGTATTGTTCTGGCCAGGTCATCATCTGCGTGCCTGTCTGCGTTCTCATCCTCGTGAGCATCTGTATCAGCGTCATAGTTCAATGGTTTAGCGCAAAACAGTTGTAACTGCCTGCAGAGTTTCAGAAAATTTTGACATTTTTTCATCTCTCTGGTATTACTGAACACATTCTCTTGAAACTCGGAATGTATAGTATGATCACTATCAAAAGAGCAATCTATAATTACAATGAATTTTGTCCTTTTTCAGCTTAGAAATTTTACCCACTATTAAGCATTTGAATGGCCGAGCATTGGTATTTGCATATGGTAGGACAATTTGAAATTTTGTCTGCAACTTCTTCCAATTCGGACCAGTCTGAAATTCTTTTGTTTGGTAATGGGGTAAGACATTCTATTACGGTTGAGTCAGTGGGTGACTTTTCCAACAATGTCACATGAGTGTCAATTGAAGACTTGACACTTTTTACAGTATTTCAGTCATATCGCGGTGGCTGGAGCACCTAATCATGGTTTCCTGGTAATTCTCACACCAATCCTACCACTACATCCTTTCTGAGCCTGGAAAATGAAGAAATTGCTTGTTACAAGAAATTTCTTTATTTTCAACAATGTTTTCTACCCAGAAAGTTGAAAAAAATAAAAATGTAATAATCTTTAAATTGTTGTCTGGAACTTCCTTCAATTTGGGCCAGTCTAAAATTTAGCCGTTTGGTAATGGGTTAAAAAAATCATCATCTAAAAATTGTAATCTCTGCAACCTCTTTAAATTTGGACTTATCTAAGATTTTGTTGTCTGGTAATTGGTTAATATGCAAAAGCAGTTGTCAGTGTTTATGATGTTGATGTTGTTCTCATTAGCTTATCTTTGAAATTTGAAATAAGAAAAAATTGATTTTTTTGTCATTTATGCGAATTCGTTTGAAGCTCGGCTGTTTCCCGAGAAAACCCGAGGTATTGCTATGGCCTTCATGTTGTGGTTGTTGTTGTCTTCATTGTCGTGTGAAAACTTTGACATTTTGTGATATCTCTGGTTCTACTATGGCATTCACTTGGAGCTTGGAACACTTGTTCACTATCAAAAGAGCAACCTATACTATCAAGGGGGATAACTCTAGATGCTTTTGTCCACTATCCAGCACCCAACAGCCGAGCGTAGGCACCCATAGGTGTTGCTCTTGATAAAGGTTTCCTTTTATTTTGAACTCAATTTTTTATGGCTATGATATGTTTTAGTCAAAACCAAGTGTGACACTTATATTTTGCATTCCAAATGTATTTGTTGTCTGATCATTTAACATGTTGGTTTTACTTTTCAGTTAGAAAAATATGTGTCAACGTCTAAATTGAAATATTATTTTGCTGTTGATACAAGTTATGTTGGGAAGAAGTTAATGATGCTGTTTTTTCCATATTCACATACAGTAAGTACAATTAATATCTCTGGTCTTATAAATAACCAGACAACAGATACTGGTAATGGGACTGTTCTAAATTTAAAGATGTTGCAGACTTTTCAAAATGATTGCAATTTGATAACTTTATAATATTAGATAAAATAATTTTAGTTTAAAGAAGAAATTGTGATACAAGTATATTTTTTTGAAAAATATCTGTCTGTCTGTCTGTCTGTCCATCTGTCTGTCCATCTGTCTGTCTGTCTGTCTGCAAAAGTTAACCTACCAATTTTCCTATAACTTCAACCCTGATTAAGTTACAATACTAATATTTGGTATGAAGATAGGTCTCAACAAGGTGCAACTGGGGAAGGTCATTTCATCAAGGTCAAAAATTTAACCCTTTTCCCTTAAAAGCTACTCAAAAACTTAACCTGCCAACTAAACATTTTCCTATAACTTCATCCCTACTTAAGTTACAATACTAATATTTGGTATGAAGATAGGTCTCAATAAGGCACAACTGAGGAAGGTCATTTCATCAAGGTCAAGGTCAAGGTAAAACCCTTTTCCCTAAAAAGTTACTCAAAAACTTAACCTGACAACTTAACATTTTTCATTTCTTCATCCCTAATTAAGTTACAATGCTAATATTATTTGGTATGTAGATTGGTCTCAACAAGGCACAACTGGGGAGGGTGAAGGTCAATTCATCAAGGTCAAGGTCAAATTTTAACCCTTATCCCTAAAAAGTTACTCAAAAACTTAACCTGACAACTTAACATTTTCCTATAACTTCATCCCTAATTAAGTTACAATGCTATTATTTGGTATGTAGATAGGTCTCAACAAGGAGCAACTGGGGAAGGTCATTTCATCAATTCCAAGGTCAAATTTTAACCCTTTTCCCTAAATTGTTACTCAAAAACTTTACCTGTCAACTAAACATTTTTCTATATCTTCAACCCTGATAAAGTTTTAATGCTAATATTTGGTATGAAGATAGGTCTCAATAAGGCGCAACTGGGGAAGGTCATTTCATCAAGGTCAAGGTCAAAGTTTTAACCCTTTTCCCTAAAAAGTTACTCAAAAACTTAACCTGCCAACTAAACATTTTTCATTTCTTTATCCCTAATTAAGTTACAATGGTAATATTTGGTATGAAGATTGGTCTGAACAAGGCGCAACTGGGGAAGGTCATTTCATCAAGGTCAAGATCAAAATTTTAACCCTTATCCCTAAAAAGCTACTCAAAAACTTAACCTGCCAACCAAACATTTTCCTATAACTTCATCCCTAATTAAGTTACAATGCTAATATTTGGTATGTAGATAGGTCTCATCAAGGCACAACTGGGGAAGGTCATTTCATCAATTCCAAGGTCAAATTTTAACCCTATTCCCTAAAACTCTACTCAAAACTTAACCTGTCAACTAAACTTTTTTCATTTCTTCATCCCTTATTACGTTACAATGCTTAAATTTGGTATGTAGACAGGTCTCAACAAGGCACAACTGGGGAAGGTCAATTCATCAAGGTCAAGGTCAAAATTTTAACCCTTATCCCTAAAAAGTTACTCAAAAACTTAACCTGACAACTTAACATTTTCATATAACTTCATCCCTAATTAAGTTACAATGCTATTATTTGGTATGTAGATAGGTCTCAACAAGGCGCAACTGGGGAAGGTCATTTCATCAAGGTCAAGGTCAATATTTAACCCTTTTCCCTAAATTGTTACTCAAAAACTTTACCTGTCAACTTTACATTTTTCTATATCTTCAACCCTGATTAAGTTACAATGCTAATATTTGGTATGAAGATAGGTCTCAGCAAGGCACAACTGGGGAGGGTGAAGGTCAATTCATCAAGGTCAAGGTCAAAATTTTAACCCTTATCCCTAAAAAGTTACTCAAAAACTTAACCTGCCAACTAAACATTTTTCATTTCTTTATCCCTAATTAAGTTACAATGGTAATATTTGGTATGAAGATAGGTCTCAACAAGGTGCAACTGGGGAAGGTCATTTCATCAAGGTCTAGATCAAAAATTTAACCCTTTTCCCTTAAAAGCTACTCAAAAACTTAACCTGCCAACTAAACATTTTCCTATAACTTCATCCCTAATTAAGTTACAATGCTAATATTTGGTATGTAGATAGGTCTCAACAAGGCACAACTGGGGAAGGTCATTTCATCGATTCCTAGGTCAAATTTTAACCCTATTCCCTAAAATGCTACTCAAAACTTAACCTGTCAACTTAACATTTTCATTTCTTCATCCCTAATTACGTAACAATGCTTGAATTTGGTATGTAGACAGGTCTCAACAAGGCGTAACTTGGGAAGGTCATTTATCAAGGTCAAGGTCAAAATTTTAACCCTTTTCCCTAAAAAGTTACTCAAAAACTTAACCTGACAACTTAACATTTTCCTATAACTTCCTCTCTAATTAAGTTACAATGCTATTATTTGGTATGTAGATGGGTCTCAACAAGGCGCAACTGGGGAAGGTCATTTCATCAATGTCAAGGTCAAAATTTTAACCCTTTTCCCTAAAATAAAGAAAAAAATCACCCATTTTAAAAAAATTCCTGTTTCGGGGGCATGGTGTTTTACAAACACATCTTGTTTATTTAAGTAAAACATTTTTTCTAATTTTTATCAAAATTGCTTCTCTTGTATTTGAATCTTAGCTTTCACGTTTTCATTATAACTTTAGAAAAGCTTCTTGAGGAGTATTCATATTACAAACATCACTTGATGTGTGTGTGATGTTTTTTAACATTTTTTAACCCATTAACAGATGGCAAAATTTTAGACAAGTCCAAATTGAAAGGTGTTGCAGACAACAATTAAAAAGTTATGAACGTTTGGATCTTTTCAACTTTTTGTGTAGAAAACATTTTGGATAATGAAAAAATTGCTTGTAACAAGCAATTTCTTCATTGTCCAATATATTTTCCAAAGCTTTTTTTCTTAGGGGCGTCTGTAGGCATCATTTAGTGGGAATGGGTTAATGTGCATAGAGTGCAGATACTGAGCTGCCTGGGCTGCCATACAGTCCATTAACCATGGTCATGCTGTATGAATTACCTTACTGAATTGCCGTAAATTCAAAGGGTTGAAAGTACTGATACTTGTTCAAAAATCAATATTTCTTTAAGAAATCAATTTCATAAACAACTCTGGTATGAAATGTACAAGCAGGAGGTGTAGACCAAGATCAGACTGCACTTATGTGCAGGCTGATCTTGGTCTACACCTCCTGCCCAAACCGGAATATTCCGGGTTCAGCATGACAAGGGTTAAGAATATTCTCTGATTGACATATTGCTGGCCACGCTCACTGACTCAGACAGGAAATTCGACTTATTCAAGCTGTTACATTTTTAAGTTGCTAAACCAACAAAAATGTTTAACATGAATGTCTGGCAAGTTTTTATTTCAAAGTTCACTCCCGGTCTAAATGATTGATTTGATTGGTTGATTAATTCCTTGATTTACACCTGGAATGCATGAGTTATCAGAAAAAAAATTTTTGTCTATACCTATCTTCAGAGCATATAATTAAGTCTCTGATCAGATTTTCCAGAGTCTGATCTGAGTCTTTACATCATGAGCATGTGAAATATCGGAAATGTAAAGCACAGGCTCCTTTGAAGATATCAGGCCATTTAACCCATTCCCGCACAATAATGATTTTTGATGCAGAAAGAAAAAAGCTTTGGAAAGCATTGTGGGAGGTGAAGATATTGCTTGTTGCAAGCATTTTCTTCATTATCCACAATGTTTTCTACCTCAAAAGTGAATAAAATCCAAAATTTCATCTACTAAATGTTGTAGTCTGCAATATTTTTGAATTTGGACCAGTGTAAATCTTGTCTGGTAATGGTTTGTTCTCAGTGAAGCTCTCAGTGAGCTTCAATCTCTGACATCAACTTTTTAACCCTTTCCTGTTGTTAAAATTCTGTCCTTATCTAATTTGTAAGAAGATGCAGACAAAAAGTAAAAGAGTGTAATTTTAGAAGTAACCAACCTATAATATTTAGTGAGAAAAGAAGAAATTGCTTGATTCAGGAAATTTCTTATTTTCCAACAATATTTATTCGAGTTTAAATCACTAGGTCATAAAAACAAGGGATCATGCAGGAAAGGGTTATGAGATTTCACTCAAGAGGCCACAGTTTTAGTTCAATCTTGAGGAAACTTATTCAGAATGATTGTTTGCTTATAAGAGAAAAATGTATTGAAAGAAGAAAGTTCTTTTAGAAAATGCAGAAAAGGTGGCTTTAATCACAATTTCTTTGTTAGCTTGGCTGTTTTCGGAGAAAACCCGAGGTATTGCTATAGCCTTAGTGTCATTGTTGTTGTTATTGTTGTGCAAAAACTTTGTTCTACTAAAGGCATTCACTTGAAACTTGGCACACTTGTCACTATAAAAAAGAGCAACCTATACTATCAAGGGGGATAACTCTAGATGCATTTTGTGCTTTTATCCACTATCCAGCACATGATAGCCGAGCAAAGGCACCCGTAGTGAACTTGTTTTGATTCTAGGGACCATAATTTAGGTCGAATCTTAATGAAACTTGGTCAGAATCATTGTTTTGAGCCCGATGAAGATTTGGAAGTGGAATTCAAGGGAAAAGGAACCTTGATAACATTTTCTTCATTTATTCACTAGAGGCCACAATTTTGGCTCAATTTTGATGAAACCTGGTCAGGTTTTTATGTCATGAGGATGTCTTGTATTGTAAATGGGAACATCTATAGGAAATACGAAAAAATTAGGTCTCTAGTTCAAATCTCTGATTGATATTAACATGTTTAATAAGCCTTGTGTAGTATTTGTGTCTCTACAAATAAAACCCATTATGAAGTTTCAGTTATAATGTTTCTTTGTCCTATAAACTACTCAGAGGAGTGATCTATGAGTATTTTTGCCCTCATGTAGATAATTATTTTATTTTTCAGGACTGGTCAATAAAATTTGATCAAGACCAACCTGTGGCACCCCGATATGAAGTCAATGCCCCAGATTTGTACATACCAGGTAGTTTACTCTTCAGCATCTTTAATTTGGGAGAACACATGGTTAACCAAATATCATACAACAATTGTCCAAGTATTATGGCCCACAGCCATACCACAGTTGGTAGCTTGTTAGACTCTCAGTCATGAGGGTCCAGGATTATTCATGGTTGCGGCAAATATCCTTATGGACATTTGTCTTCTTCCAACGAGTGGCCCTGGATTTGAAATGTTATGTCCAAATTCTTTTAATTTAGACCAGTCAAAAAGATTTTCAAATGACTGGTATGTGATTGGTCTATTTTTAATGATCTTTACCCAGGGCTCTGCAGAGTGATCGACTCAGGCGAAGAAGTTTCATAAAACTTCTCCCAAGTTGCTGATCAAAGCGAAGTTGAAGTCGCCTTCAAAAAACAGAAAGTCGCCTCATTATGACAGGCTATATTTGCATTTTGCCTAGAGGCTATCAAATCAGAGAATAGTAAATCCATTATACAACTGCTGATTGGAGCCCCTATGATCGTAAATCAAGCATGTGTTGATAGACGACATGTTCGCTTTATTTGCACCTAGGCTGATTGGATGGTTACAAGCCCTTGTAAACTACCGGCACACTATGTTTATCTTATCAATAAACGAGATTTGTTGCGTACTTTCAAGTAGGGAGAATAATGGTGGATTTTATTACGAACGTTATGTCATTTGCCGTATTTTAAAATTCATTGATAAAAGAAACAAGATCTTTGTGATAAAAAATGATTTTCCCGTAAAACTAAATAGAGAAAAAAGTTTTTTCCAATGAAATCCTAAGACTCTAGTTATCTTCTTTGATTACCAAATACAGAAAAACTAAGACAAACAATCTACGGCTTCTACAATCTTTTCAGAAGCAGGGCTCTGCTGACTCTCAGAATTTGGGGAGAAGTGAGTTCTCCCTAGTCTGAGAATTGGGAGAAGTTTTTCAAAATAGGGAGAAGCGGAGAGACTTTCAGGAGAAGTGGATGACGTTAAATAGCAAATTTTTGCATGTATTCCTCTTGTCTACGAGATAATGAAAAAAGCTTTACAACCAAGTAACTTTGTATTTTGTTTTATATAGTATACAGTTAATATTAAAGTATTTCTCATCCTTTCTTTCAGTCCTTATAACAGAGATCTTATTCCTGTGAATAAATATTTTTCTCTTCTTTCTTAGGGTTCGAGAATATAGGAATCTGATTCTGAAATGATTTTCTTGGATATTTCATATATAGATGGTATCATAATCTCAATTATCAAAAGTTACAATAATCAATAATTTGAAAAGAGATTATAGGTGGTCTGAATTAACAAAAATGATCAGAGTTTAATTTGAAGCAGAAAATGAGAAAACATTATTATTATTACTATTTAATTTAACTCATCACCAGAAGACAAAATTTCCAGACAGGTCCAAATTTAAAAAGAAAGTTTACCACATGCCCACCACATTTTAAGTCAAAATATGCTCAAAACAGAAAATAAGTACCAGATAACATAAAAAATATTGTGGGAAAAGGTCCGTCTGTCTGTAGCTTTTTCTTGTCCCCTCTATTTCTCGGCAACCATTAGACAGATTTGATTCAAACTTCACTGATATAATCTGCATCAAGCAGAGATGTGTGTATACCATTTTGGTTACGGTCCATTGATTTTTGATGGAGTTATGGCCCTAAGGTGAAAAATTGTGTTTGCTCAATTTCTCAGCAACCATTGGACTGATTTGATTCAAATTTCGCAGAAAGACTCAGTATAAGTCAGACATGTGTATATCCTTTTTTGGTTATGGTCCATTGATTTTTAGCTCACCTGAGCACAAAGTGCTCTGGGGGAGCTATTGTGATCTGTTATCGTCTGGCGTCTGTCCTTCTGTCTGTCCATCAGTCCGTCCGTTCACAATTACAAAAAAATCTTCTCCTCCAAAACTCACCTTGGAATTTCAACCAAACTTCACAGAAATGATCCTTAGGTCATGCTCTTTCAAAATACTTCAAAGAGTTTGAATCAATGAACTATGACAGCCTTTTGGCAAGTAAAATAAAAAAAGAATTGAAATCCATGAAGAACTCTGGTTGCCATGGTAACAGAGTGAAAAAACTTGAATAATCTTCTCCTCCCAAACCGTAAGGCCTTGAGCTTTGATATTTGTTACAAATCATCATCTATTGACCCTCTACCAAAATACTTAAAAGAATTACAGTATTCTGATAATAAGCCCTTTTATGTACGATACTTGATTTTACATATAAATAAAGAAGGAAAACACTAAATAACTTCCTCTCCCAAACCATATGGCCAAGAACTTTGAAATTTGGTACAAATCATCATCTATTGACCCTCTACCAAAATACTTCAAAGAATTACTGTATTCTGATAATTAGCCCTTTTCTTTGCCATCCCTGATTTTACATAGAAATAAAGGACAACTTCAAAAATATTCTTCTCCCAAACCATGAGGCCTAGAGCTTTGATATTTTGTATAAATCATCATCTATTGATCCTCTACCAAAATACTTAAAAGAATTACTGTATTCTGAAAATTAGCCCTTTTCTGTGCGTTTCCTGAATTTACATAGATTTTAAGAAGGAGATTTTAAAAATCTTCTCAAAACCATAAAGCTGAGAGCTTTGATATTTTGTGTGTAATGATACCTATTGACCCTGTACTAAAATACTTCATAGAATTACTGTATTCTGAAAATTAGCCCTTTTCTGTGCGATTCCTGAATTAACATAGATTTAAAGAAGGAAATTTTGAAAATCTTCTTCTCCCAATCCATAAAGCCAAGAGCTTTGATATTTGGTGTGTAATAATAACTATTTACCCTGTACTAAAATGCTTCATAGAATTATTACTGTATTCTGAAATAAGACCCAGAAAGGAAAAAAAGAAGGATATCAGAGAAAATGTTCTCCTTCTAAACAATTAGGCCTAGAGCTTTGATATTTGGTATGTATTAATGCCTATTGACCCTCTACTTTATTACTTCAAAGAATTACAGTACTCTTGAAATTAGCACAACATGGTTGGGTTTTCACTATATCTAGTATTAAAGGAGAAAATCTTTAAAAAATCTTCTCCAAAATAATAAGGTGTAGGGCTTTGATATTTTGAATATTGTATCATTAAGCCTTGAGCAATCATACTCAGGTGAGCGATATAGGACCATCATGGTCCTCTTGTTGACTGAGTTATGATCCTTTTATTAAAAAATCTGTTTTTTGTTATGGCCCTTTGGTGGATAGCACATGGACTTGCGACAATGTCTAGTGTTTTTTTTTTTAACTCAGTCAATATTTACCCAAGAGGGTTAATATATTTCAGGAAACTAATCAGGGGATAAGCTTCCATTTAAGAACAATTCCCATTACTCTGCAACAGATTGACCTTAACAGAGTTTCAAAAACTTTAACCAAAAAACTTTAGCCAAAACTTTAACATTTTGTGAATGCCTTACATAACGGAATCATATTTGAAAAATGAACTTATATAATGAGATTCTTACAATTCACACAAGTACCATGACCTTGTGATATTGACCTTGACCCTTGACATTCTTTTCAAAAACCTTGACTTGGCTCAAATTTTCATATTCCTTACACTTAGGAACATCAATTTCCAGACACCCTCACACAGACAAGATCTTTCATTTTACATCACATACCATAATCCTATCACCTAGATCTTGACCTCTATTTGACTTCAAAACTTTATTTCTTACACCTAAGACTGTCGTGTTATATATGAATTCCTATGAAATTATAGGCTTTTATTTCAGATCAAGTCAGTGACTTTGTGACCTTGATCTTTGACCTTACTCATGTTGTCTTATTTCTTACTCCTAGCTTTATCAAATTTTTATGAATACTATCACTAAAGTATATGCTCTTTTTTAACCCTGAATACCATAACCCCATGACTTTTGACCTACTTTTACTTATCGTTCATATAAATTGATTTCGAACTACTAATCTGTCCATTATTTTGGATTTTTGTATCTTTCCATTGACATCCTTGCAAAACACCCTACCTTTGCATGTAGCTTTGCACCAACCACTCAATAGGGCAAGCTATGTTGTCAGCTGACAGCTCTTGTTGCATTGATCATAATGTTAATTGAACGGTGTTTTTTTTTTGAGGATTGTAAATAAGGTGATTGTGTGGGAATAGATTGATTTTCTTTATAGAAGAAATAGAAATTGACCACTGACTCTCTAGGCCCCGCCCATTAACTCAGACAGGAAGTACCGTGTCAATCTTTAACGGTTTGCAAAGTTTATGGCCAATAGCATGTAAGAAAAAGTGAAATGGTTGGTTGGTGACCTAAATGTCATAACTACAGTCTAAATAAGCTGTAGTTACAATGTTTAAGTTGCCAAACCAACATATAAGGTTTACAAAAATGGCGGCCAATGTCAGAGTTGAAAGCTCAGGTCCTGGCTGAATAAATTATTTGATTGGTTTGGTTGATTCCTTGATTTACAGCAGCATCAATTAGCACCTTACTATTAAATCTTATATTATCTGTTTGCAGTAATGGCCTTTGTGACTTATGTACTAGTATCTGGGATAGTTTTAGGAACACAGAACAGGTATGTGTCATTTTAATTGGAATATGTTGAATTTAACTGGTAATAGATCTATAGTTTTCTTAGCTGTAGTCACCAAACAGACGATAGACTAAACAAATATTCATGTAGGGGCCGACACTAACAGTGTCCCAGTATTCCTAGGATCCCTAAGAATTGGAAGGGACCCCAGAAATCTCAGGCTAGGGATTCTGTCAGGATCCTTCCATATTTCTCCAATACAATAGATCTTAATGTAACAACTAATGCTCCCAATTTTTTGTTTGCTTGTTTTTGTAGAAAACATTGTGGATAATGAAGAAATTGCTTGTAACAAGCAATTTCTTCATTTTCCACAATGTTTTCCGAAGCTTGTTTTTCAATTTGGGCTTAGAAGGGCAGGATTGCGTGTGAATGATTTAATTCATATCAAGGAGGGATCCCTGATTATCTGGAGGAAACCCTAAAGTAATAGGTAGGGATTCCCATGGGATCCCATTGAAACACAGTTAATGTCGACCCCTGTCATGTAGACTGGAAGTGAACTTTGATCTCTGACATTGGTTGACATTTATCTCAAACATTTTTGTTGATTTGGGGACTGAGTTGTTGTAATTGCTGCTTACCTAGGCAGTAATTATGATGTTAAACTATTTTACTATTTTGTTTCATAAAACTGGCCATAAATTTTGCAAAATAACAATATTTTATATCAATGTCAAACTTTCATTCGGAGGTTTGAGTGCATGGCCAGCAATCAATAACTGTATCATTGTTGTTGTCATTATCGTCATAATGCTTGTTGTGATACCTTTTATAACAGAAGATTTTTACTTGTACCTGTTATTAGGACTGTTTTTTCCCTCTGTACTTTCCAGGGAGGCAGCTATTGATGCTTCATGTGTAAATTAAGTCCTCTTTTCCAATTTAGATTATTTTCACTATCCAGCACCCAATAGCTAAGCATCAGATATTCAAACATGGATTCCTTGTTAGTTGCGATCCTCTTCAAGAGATAAACTTTATAATTTTTATAACTATTTGCTAGATTAGGAGAACTATTTTGGACAGGTAGAAAAGTCCAAAGTCTTAGTTATCCACAATGTTTTCTATCCAAAAAGACGAAAAAATTCAAAATTCCATCAACTTGAAATTGTCGTCTGCAGCTTCTTTCAATTTGGACCAGTCTAAAATTTTGCTGTGTTGGAATGGGTTAAAGCAAACTCTCTCTCTGTTTCTTAACCAATTATCTGATGACAAAATTTTAGACTGGTCCAAATTCAAAGGAGTTTTGGATGACAAATTAAAGTATATATGGTTTAAGATTTTTCAACTTTCAGGATAGAAAACATTGTTACAAGCAATTTCTTCATTTTACAAAATGTTTTCCCAATTTTTTTTCTTATGTGGTGTCAGAAAGTGTCATTGTGGAAATAGGTAAAATTTACTAGACAAACTTATAATTTTTCAAAATAAATATCTGTTTTCATTGTGAAAATGTTCTATGCCAGATCCAAAGTATATGGATTTCCATTTATTTCAACAGTAAACCTTTTCCACTTATTATTTTAACAATTTGATATTGAATAAACAAAAGCATTTTCAAAAAGATAGAAAAAAAACCACAAAACATAAACCATTAGTTATTCAAAGTACATTTCACATTTCAAACCATGATGAACTCATTACCAGATGGCACTATTTAAGAGTGGTCCAAATTGAAAAGAGTTGCAGAGCAATGTTTTTGAAAGTGTTTTCTTGGGGGCAGGGGTCAAAAAGCGTCATTGTGTTGGAATGGGTAAATAATACGTTTTTTCACCCACCAATTATATTGTGGACTAGTAACTCATGCTTTTAGAAGCTTGTTGGTACAAATACTATGAAATATTATTCTATATTCTTCAGATTTACACCAGAACATTTAGGGATACAAGCCAGCACTGCCTTAGTGTGGATAATTATAGAACTTGTAGCTGTGATGCTTAGTTTGTATATAATGAATCTTACAACAGAACTTAAATACATGGATATACTAGCGTATACTGGATATAAATATGTGGGGTAAGTCTAGAACATGTAGCTTGTAAATAATGAATCCTACAAGAGAACTATATACATGGATATACTAGTATATACTTGGTATGACAATGCGGGTAAGTCTAGAATTCGTAGCTGTGATGCTTAGTTTGTATATTATGACTCTTACAAGAGAATGTAAATACACAGGTATACTTGCATATTCTGGATATAAATATGTGGGGTTAGTCTAGAACTTGTGACTGTGGTGCTTAGTTTGTATATAATGAATCTTAGATCAGAAATTAAATACATGGATATACTAGCATATACTGAATATATATATATGTAGGGTTAGTCTAGAACTTGTAGTTTGTATATAATGAATCTTACAAGAGAACTTAAATACATGGATATACTTGCATATGCTCGATGTAAATATGTGGGGTAAGTCGGCAAGGCTTAGTTTGTGTATGATAAATCCTACAACAGAATTTTCAATACATCTCAATACTTTCAATACACTAAAGTGTACTGGATTTTAGAATATGGGGTAAGTCTTGATAACAATAGAACTTGTATCTTTGATACTTTATTTAACCCATTCCAACACAGTGGAATTTTAGACTGGTCCAAATTGAAAGGAGCTGCAGACGACAATTTCAAGTAATGGAATTTGAAATTTTTTCATCTTTCTGGATAGAAAACATTGTGGATAATGAAGAAATTGCTTGATCCAAGCAATTTCTTCATTTTCCACAATGTTTTCCAAAGCTTTTTTGTTGAGGGGCGTAAAAAGGAGGGATCGAGTGGGAATGGGTTAACCCATAACCAAACTACAGATTTCTAGACTGGTCAAAAATGAAAGAAGCTGTAGACAACAATTTTAAGTTGATAAAATGTTAAAAACTTTGGTCTTTAAGGGTTGAAATCATTGTGGAAAATGAAGAAAATACTTTATCTTGAGGATCGTAAAACAAAAAGAGGGATTGTGTGGGAATGTGTTAATTTATCATAGAAGAACTTGTATACTAGGGTATGCCGGCATGAGTGCAGGCCCAGTATTCATCAAAGCTTTCTTAATTTTAGAATTGAATCTATGCTAAATTATAAGTTAATACTATTCTTAGAATAGGCTAACGTTTGTATTCACCAACACAATCTAGAACAGTGTTAATTCAGAACAGTTTGTATTGCATGAGCGACAATGCGCCTGTTCTGGTCCCCAGATTTTTAAAAAAACCCAAAAGAGTAGCTAGCTTTTTAGCCCTTAAATCCGTCTTATAGCCAAATAGCAAATAAGATGAACTGAAAATAAAATGAAAGCAAAAAAGAATTGGAATCAATTAGGATGGTTCTTGCTTTTTGATTGATATTGTATATGCATTGATGTGGCATCAGAGATTGGTCAAATGGCTAAGAACAAAGGGGTTACTCTGGTTAAAATAACATGGAAAAAATGAAATAAATAACAATTAAGAAGGATTTTTAAAATGACAATTCCTCCTAACTACAGGACCAATATCTGCTGAATTTTGAAAATGTATTCCTTAGGTACCCCCTTTAACTCCTTTAAAAACCTTGTCCTTTCTGACCTAGAATTCTTGCTTCTTTGCATAAAGAGACAGTTCATTGACCTCTTTCAAAATGGCTTAAATCATTACTCTTGGTTTGTCAGGGGCAGAGCTCCAGGGGATATACCTAATATAGAAATAGACATCTTTTAAACAACTTCTCCTGACCAATAGGGCCAATTTAACAAATTTGGTAGGTATGTTCCTTTGAAAATTTGCTCTAAGAATTAAAATCCATTAAAAATTCTGGTTGCCATGGCAGTTAAAGTGAAATTAAAAATAAAAAAATCATTCTTCTGATCCAAAAGGCAGAGAGCCGTGATACTTTGAATGAAACATCAGTACGTAGACCAGTTTCAATTTTGTAGTTGAATTGAATTTGGTTAAAAACTCTGGTTGCCATGGCAACAAATCCAGAAGGTCTAGAGACTTTATTTGTTTAGCCTTAAGCGTCAGCACATTATCCTCTTTTAGAATTTCTTAAATCATTACAGGTTGGCTCGCTAGGGGCAGAGCCTCTTGGGGGGTGAGTCCTATATAGAAATAAAGAAGATTGCCAGTCAGAAAGTATCAGCACCCAAGCAATGGAATCTTGATTTAAAATGAAACAAGCTTTTCACCACTTGAAATGAAAAAACAATCTGCCTTGGTCTCCAAACCACAATGTCATCTTTTTGGTTCTCAGTTACTTGTAGGGCACCTGCAAATCTGAAAATATGGTTAACACTTTCCTCCTTTACCTTCTTTTTTCTCTAGATCCATGCTAAAAACATTGGTAAGTATTATACCATATACTAAATATATACCATATAGTCAGAAATAGTAAGTTTGAAACACTTATCACATTTTTACAATTCGAAAAATAGTCATGACTGTCATTAAGTGATTCTCAACTTATTTCTCAGCAAAAACCAGCACTTTCTGGTAAATCAGCCGCTATGCAGATACAGGCTGCCTCAGCAGCATTAATCAGTCATTAGAGGGAAAAACTTATTATTAGTTGTAAAAACTATGATGCTTCATCAAATAAAAGTCCATTGTAAGCCCTTGAAATAGTCAATATCCATTCCATTTTCCCCCCAATAAAAGATTTATACTTATGCTCCTGGTAATAGAATTCAAATGATAATGGTTTCGAAATAATCAACATTTTAAGTGTTTACTCGATCGTCATAAAACTTGGCCAGAATGATTAATAGGTCATAAGGATGAACAAAGTTGATTATGGAAAGGTTCTATTCTAAAAACATGGGAAATGGGCCTTAATGAAAATTTCTTTGTATACTCTCCAGAGGCCACAATTTGGGCTCGATTTTCATGAAATTTTGCCAGAATAATTGTTAGATCATAAGGTTGAACCCTATCGATTATGGTAAGGTTCTATTTGGAAATATGGGAAAATTGGCTTAATGACAATTTCTTCATTAACACAATTTTGGCTTAAAAAGCATGAAACTTTTCCAGAATAATTCTTAGATCCTAAGGATGAATCCTTTGATTACAGGAAGGCTATTTTAGAAAAAAAGAAGAAAAAAAAGGAAAAAGAGTCTTAGTGACAATTCCTTTGATAACACTCTAGTGGCGGCATGGCTCGATTTTACACGATGTTTTCCCAATTGTTTTTCTTGAGGGGCGTCAAAAATCGTCATTATGTGAGAATGGTGAATATTCAAGTGGAACTTCCTGGAGCTCAGTGGGCATGAATTTCTATTAAGAAAACGGATATAATGTAAAATGTCTTCAACTTTAAATTGTTGTCCGCATTTCCTTTCAATTTAAACCAGTCTAAAATTTTGCCGTCTTTTAATGGGTTAAACAGTATTTTTTTTGCAAAATTCATGGCTAGTATAATGTAAGAAGAAAGTAATAAAAGCTTGAATAAGATGTAGTTATGAAATTTAAGTCGCCAAACCAACTAAAGGCTTCACATACATATTGGCCAATGTTGGAGATCAAAGTTCATGTCCAGTCTGAATTAATGATTTGATTGGTCATCGATTCTTTGATTGACAGCTGCAATCCATTAATTGTGATAACTATATTCTTTTTTTGTATTTCAGGATGATCTTTGTATTGCTTGGAGGTTTACTATTTCAAAGTACTGGTTATTTTGCTGTGTTAGGATGGTTTAGCTTGTCAATTGTATTTTTCTTGGTAAGTTAATTTATTTCAGAACAAAATTGTTGATGTTATATATGACCCATGACACAAGTGGAACATTAATCCTTGTCATTCTGAACCCGGAATATTCCGGTTTTAACTGGAGTTGTAGACCAAGATCAGCCTGCACATAAGTGTAGTCTGATCTTGGCCTACACATCCTGCTTGTACTTTACCTGCCAGAGTTATTTATGAAATTGATTTCTAAAAGAAATATAGATTATTAAAAAACAAGTTCTGTCAGTGCTTTCAGCCCTTTGATTTTACTGCAATTCGGGAAGTTAATTTATACAGCTTGACAAGGGTTAATTTTGATTTTTTTTGAGAAAGTATTGACCCTGGCTGGACTTCACGAAGTGCAAGGCTGATCAGGATAGAAACTATTTGATCCTTTATCCAAGAAATCCTGCCTAAATGACACAAAATTGATTTTTTTTCTTCAAAATTTCCCTGTAAACTATCTTCAAAAGTAAAAAAAAAAATAAAAGTAAATATCAATATCTTAAAAACTGTGGCAAAATTACATCTGTTTTTGTACACTTACCTATTACAAGACAACAAAATTGAAGCTCATCCAAATCTCAAGCAACTGCAGACAACAATTTCTAGCAATGAAATTAATTTAATCTGTATTTTATTTTAGAAATCATTGTGGATAATAAAGAAATTGCTTGTAACAAGCGATTTCTTATTTTCCACAATGTTTTTCAAAGCTTTTTATTTTAGGGTCATAGCAATAATCAGACTATTGTGAAATCATCAAAACTTGTAAATCCTCCAAGGTCATAAAGAGCATCATTTATGCAGCTTTTCCTGGATATTCGATGAATTATTTAAGATTCACTGACAAAGGCCAGCTGGGCAACAATTATGTCAATCTAAGCACAACATGCTCATGGTGAGCTTCTGTGATCATTGAATGTCTGTTGTCCGTTGCCTGTCTTGCAGCATCAACAATTAAAGTGTTTACACTTTAGAGGCCACAATTTTGACTCAAACTCCATCAAACTTATTCAGAAATAATTGTTAGGTCAAGAGGTGAAAGCTGTTGATTATGGGAAGGTTCTATTGGAAAATATGAGAAAAGTGGCATTAATGAAAATTTCTTTTTTTTAACAATCTGGAGGCCATAATGTTGGTTTAATCTTCATGAAATTTGGCCAGAATGATTGTTAGCTCATAAGGATGAACACTATTGATTATGGGAAGGTTCTAATGCAAAAACATGTGAAAAGAGGCCTTAATGGCAAATTCTTTGTTTACACTCTAGAGGCCATAATTTTGGCCCAATCTTTATGAAACTTGGTCAAAGTAATTATTAGGTCCTAAGGATGAACCCTATTGTTTATGGGAGGGTTCTTTTTGAAAATAAAAAAAAGTACAGGACCTTAGAGACAATTGCTTTGTTTATACTTCAGAGGCCAGATTATTTGGCTACAGTTGCATTTTTCAATAGCAGATGATTCATATAAGCAATTTAGGACCATCAAGGTCCTCTTGTTTTATCTGATTTCCTTAACTGATATCTCCTAAACAATTGGGCCATATAGATTAAAAAAGAACTGCACAGCAACATTACTTTGAACATCACAATTTTTTTTATTAAATTTTGATAGGCCCATTATTTTAGGTGTATCGGGGTAGTAGGGTGGGCCTGTTTTCCATTTGAATTCTTTATTGGTATCTTGTCCTAAACTACATAGCTGAATTGAACGGAATTTAACAGTAGTATTCCATGATCACATTATCTGAAAATTTTTGCAATTCTGATAGACCTATAAATATGGTTGTTGCAGGACTGAGCAGTTTCTTAATGATTCACTGTTTGAATCTTTTAACCCATTACCACACAATGGCACTCTTTCATACCCCAAGAAATATGATCATGGAAAACATTGTGGAAAAGGAGAAATTGCTTATAACAAGCTTCTTCCTTTTCTTACAATGTCTTCTACCCTGCTTGGCATTTATTTTCAAATTATTTTGTCGTTTGATTAGCATCAACTGGATCAATACAAATCAGTGGTTTAGGGCCATTTTAGCTCACTTTACACAAGCTCCTTTACACACCATTGTAGTGCAGTGAAGTGCCATTTTCATGACCCTTTATTGGTCTCTTGCAGAATGATCGTCCATTCATATCTGGTTCTTCTACTTTAACTCTTGTCATGCAGAACCTGGAGTATTTCTACTTTGGAAAGAAATAGAGAATTATTCTAAACCACCTGTGTGAAGTTTGAAGTAAAAATTGGTCATAAAATCATCAATTAACAAAAGAAATATTGACCAACCATCCCGACTTTTCATTGCTTTAAGGCCTTTAACCCTTGTCATGCTGTATAGATTACCTTACTGAAATGCTTTCAAATCAAAGAGCTGAGAGCACTGATAGAACTTGTTGTTCAAATCAATATTTCTTTAAGAAATCAACTTCATAAACAACTCTTGCTGGACAAGTACAAGCAGGCGGTGTAGACTAAGATCAGCCTGCACATAAATGCAGTCTGATCTTAGTCTACTCCTTCTGCCAAAACCGGAATATTCCGGGATCAGCATGACAAGGATTAATTTTAATTCAATTTTGAACAAGGATTTTATTCTAATTGATAAGGTTTAATGAAAAACTGACCCAAGTTGATTTGTGGGGAGTAATTGTCTCTTTTTACTTTAATATTTTGAAGAAAACGGGAGGTATTGCTAAAGCCAGGTGGGGGTCCAAGTCCGTTAGCTCACCTAAGCAAGAAGTCCTCAAGTGAGCTATTGTGCGTCATGCCTCCTCTGCAACAATATCTTTAAACGTCATCTCCGCCAAACTACTAGGTCCAATTAGAAACAAATTTGGCAGAATTGTTCTTTAGGTGGTCCCCTTGAAAAATTGCTAAAAGAATTGATATCCATTAAAAACTTTGGTTGCCATAGCAACAAAAGTGAAATTTTAAAATGACCTTTAAAAATCTTCTCCTCCTGACCCCAAAGGCATAGAGCCTTGATATTTTGCATGAAGCATCAGTATATTGACCTCTTTCAAAATAGCTAAAATCATGATCCTGGGGTCCCCAGAGGCGGAGCCCCAGGGGTATGGGGTTTATATTGAAATAAAGAACAATTTTTAAATGACATCTCCTCCCAAACCACTGGAACAATTTGAACCAAATTTGGCAGAAATGTTCCTTAGGTGGTCCCCTTAAATATTGCTAAAAGAATGGAAATCCATTAAAAACTCGGGTTGCCATGGCAACAAAAGTGAAATTTTAAAATGATCTTTAAAAATCTTCTTCTCCTGACCCAGATGACATAGAGCCTTGATATTGGGTCCCCAGGGGCGCAGCCCCAGGAGGGGGGTTATAGGCATGAAGTGTCACTTCACTCTTATTTTTGACATTATAACCCATGGATTCAGAGGGAGAAAAAAGTTAATTCCTTCTTTCAACTTGAACTTTGAACTTATAATTTAGACTTTTGGATCCCCAGGTACATAGTCCTTATATGTAAGTATGGCCCACTTGTATCATTATCCTAACTTTAACATGAAATTAGACTATTGAAAGAAAAATTGCCTTTATCTCAGGTGGGGGCCCCAGGGCCAATGGCCCTCTTGTTTTACCTATACCAACCTCTTGAACAGCTGAAAATTGGTATGCACATTGGGTGCTCTTTATTATATTAAACCCATTCCTAAACAATCTTTTCTATTTACGTCCCTCAAGAAAATAGTTCTGGAAAAAAATGTGGAAATTACAGAAATTTCTTGTCACAAGCAATTTCTGTATTTTCCACATTGCTTTCTACTGTTAGAGACAATTATCTTAAAAATTTCAATAATTTAGAAATGTTGTCTGCACTTTTTTTCAGTGGGAATGGGTTTAAACCTATTCACAGGGTGAGGCTGCTTGATTCTGTATAGTCAACTCTTCCTTTTTCTATTACATGTTTATAAATATGAATTAATTCCTAAATGATACATAATTTACATTTGGAGGTATTTGTTTGTTTTAGGTAAGAACATTAAGAGTTCATATCTTGCCCAGATCAGAGACAGAAAGTAATTATGGCCATCAAGCTGGAACAAAGAGAAGTTTATATCTCATATTATCCATTTGTATATTACAACCAGCCTTAATGTGGTGGCTTACTAGATATATTGTATTTGGGAAGAACTGAAATGTGCAATGAAATGTAGTGAAATATCATGTCAAAATGTACAAATTATCCATACTGAAAGCGTTCATAGACATCAAGACCATGGCTCAAGAAATAGTTTGTAATAACCCATTACTGAACGGCCAAAATTTTAGACTAGTCCTAAAGGAAAGGAGTTGCAGACGAAAATTTAAAGTGTATTTAATTTGAAAAATAACCATTTAGTGAGCTAGAAAATATTGTGGATAAAAAAAATGAAATTGCTTGTTACAAGCAATTTCTTCTTTGTCTACAATGTTTTCTGAAAGGTAAAATCACAGGGACATAAGAACAAGGGACTGAACAGAAAAGGGTTAATTACCACACAGTTGCATATATCAACACATTTAACCTATTCCCAAACAACAAGAATTTAGACTGATCCAAATTCAAAAAAGTTGCAGACAAAAAATCTTAAGTCACCGAAATTTAAGATAGAAAACATTGTGGATAATGAAGAAAGTACAGATAACATATAAAGTTATGCCACAACTTTAACTCATTACCAGAAGGCAAAGTTTTAGACTGGTCCAAACTGAAAGGAGTTGCAGACAACAATTTAAAGGTCATGAAAGTTAAGTTTTTTTTAACTTTCTGGGAAGAAAAAATTTTCAAAATAAAGAAATTGCTTGTTAAAAGCAATTTCTTTATTTTTCACAATGTGTTCCCAAGTGTTTTTCTTGAGGGTGTCCAAAAGCATCACTGTGTGGGATTGGGTTAAAATCTGGATCAGAATAGTTATAAAACATGTTGAAAACTATTAGTTTAAAGCTTTTCCTTCTGTGCCGCAAGCATAGTGCAGTCGGTAGCGCACAAACTCCCAGTTTTCAAACATGGGAACTCATGGGTTCGATTTTTGGCAGCGGCACATATATCTTCCGACATTTGTCTCTCACCAATTGGTTGATAATCATAAACCTAAGTGGGATAGCAGCTGGAGGCTAGGAAAGGATGTAGTGGTAGTACTGGTGTGAGAAATAGCAGGAATCTATTGTTAGGTGCTCCAGATGCCACAATATGACTGAAATACTGTTAAAAGTTGTATTAAACCCCATTCAATCAATCAATTTTTTTGCTATGTTTTCCACAGTGTTATTTCTTCAATCAATCAATCAACAGGATTATGAAGTAATAAGTTAATATTTAGTTTTCTTTTACATTATATAAAGTTTTGGGAAGGGATGTTTCTCTCAGAATTGTATGTTGTATCTTTAGCCATTACCAGACAGCAATCTTTTAGACCAATCCAAGTTGAAAGAATTTGTATACAAAAATCTACTGTGTATTTCATTGCAGAAATCGAAGTATTGTATGAAAAAAATGTAATTAAGTAGAGATTGCTTCTGACAATGTTTTCATAGCATATCGTTGCGCTGTGTCAAATATGGGGTTGTCTGGTAATGGGTTAATGTTTTCAAGTGCTTTAATATTTATTTTTTAGCTCTACTGGCTACAGGCCAGGACAGCTACTGCTACAGCGTGGTTGCTGCCCAACTATTCAGCTGTCTGTCTGTGTATATACCTGTCTGTCCGTAAACATTAAGTTTCTGTTACTCTCAAATCAGTTACATAGTTTATAAGATTTTGTTCAAGCTTTAACCCATTATCAGATGACAAAAATTTAGACTGGCCAAAACGGAAAGACATTGTAGATGGTCTTTGGTTGATGAAATTTTAATTCATTTTATCTATTGAGGAAGAAAACATTATGGGTGATTAAGAAATTGCTCTTTTGAATCATTCTTCATTTTCTACAATGATTATTGAAGCTTTTTCTTAGGAGCATCAAGAAGTGTGATTGTATTGGAATGGATTAAAGATCTGAAGACGATTTTTTTGAAACACTTTGCCAGCACATATCTGACAACAAAAACCTACACCTTTATGTAACTTCACCTAGATGATAAAATTTTAGAAAGGTCCACAATATTAAGTGTCACCAAATCTTTAAGATTCAGAAAGAGCAAAATATTGGTGGAAAATGAGAAACTTTTTTTGTTCTTTTTCCACAATATATACATGTATTACATATAAAATATTTCATCGATGGGTAATAATTGTAGATGTATAGTAATTGGTTAAATGATAGTTGACCCATTCCCACACTATGACACTTTGGACGCCCCTCAAGAAAAAACAATGGGGTAAACATTGTGAAAAATGAAGAAATTTGCTGTAACAAGCAATTTCTTCATTTTCCATAATGTTTTCTACCGAAAAAGTTGAAACAAATAAAAAAATTTATCGTTTTCAAATTGTGTAATGCAACTCTTTTCAATATTGACCAGCCTTAGACTTAACTTGTTGGAAAAATAAATGATATAGCGGGAAGAGAAATTCTAATATTATATATAATTTATAACCTTCCGTAGTTACATGATAAAGCTATTTATGACCCTTCAATTTGGATTATGAGAGAAATAATGGAAATATGGGCACAAGCGTTTTCTTCTCTATACAAAATGCTGTCTTTTGTTGATTTGTTATAAATGTTACTGATTTGAAACAAACGGTTACTGTGTGGGTTAAGGCAGTTGTTTTGTCAATTGGCTCGTGTGTCTAGTCTTATTAATAGATGATAGGAATACAGTTGTTGGTACACCAGGCAACTTACATGTGGGCATAGTTTATGTTCACAATACTAAAATTAGATTTTGCATGCCAAATTAATTGTCTGTATATTTTTGAGCATTCGATATTAAGTATACTAGATGTATCATAAATGCATGCAGCAAATAAAATGCAAATGGCAAAAGTCATTTTGTCTTATGTTGTTGTCTTTTTGTCTTTGTCGTCATACAGTGTCTTCAATAAAGCAGGAGATTTTTAGCTGCACAGTCACTGGCTGAAAGCTAGAGGGCTGTTGTCATGGTGTGGTGTCTGTTGTGCGTCTGTCTTTGCATGCATCCATCTGTAAGCTTTCAAAAATCTTACCCTCAGACAGTAGTGGACAGTTTTCTACCAAATTACACAGAAATGATCCTTGTGTGACCCTTTATAAGATTCCTTCAAAGAAATTTGACCGGATGAAAAACATGGTTTTAACGGGCGGGACTAATTTCCATATATGGTGAAAGCTTTAAAAATGTTCTCCTCAGAAACCAGTGGATGGATTTCAACCAAATTTAAATGAATGATCAATAGGCGACCCTTTATCAGATTTATTCAAGAATTTTAATGGGATGATAAACATGCTTTTAATAGGCTTGGGTGATTTCCATCTTTCTCTCCAAACCAGTGGATGAATTTCAACCAACTTTTACAGGAATGATCATTTGGTGACTCTTTATCAGATTCCTTCAAAGAATCTTGATCAGATGAAAAACATAGCTTAAATTGGCGGGGCTTATCCAATGTATTATGAAACCTTGAAAAATCTTCTACAGGTGAATTTTAATCCAATTTGTTAGGAATAAATATTAGGTGACCCTTTATCAGATTCCTTCAAAGAATTTTAATTGGATGATTAACATGGCTTAAATGGGTCTGGACTCCATATCAAACATCCAATGCTGACTACCACGGATTTTACTAAAGGAAGGGAGAGGGAGAGAGAGAGAAGAGAAGAGAAGATAGAGAGAGGGGTGGAGGGAGAGAGAGAGTGAAAGAGAGAGAGAAATTGGTTCAAGTTGAAAGAAATTGCAGACAACAATTTCAAGTTGGTTGATTTTGAAAATACCTAACTTTTTCTGAATAAAACATTGTGGACAAAAAAGAAATTGCTTGTTAAAAACAAATTTTTCATTGTCCGCAATGTTTTCTAAAGCTTTTTTCTTGAGATGCTTAAAAAGAGAAATTGAGTGGGAATGGATAAAAAAAACATGCTTTTAAAATTTTTTCTACAATTTGAATAGAGCTTGCAATGTTCCTGAAATTCATAAGAACTACTTGTTTTTGCGTAGGCATTCAATGGATTTGGTGGTTAAGCCTCTAAGGGCAGTTTGCACTCGTTGAACTTTGAGAAGACCTCAGAATTTCGTCTGTTAACCCGTTCCCACACAATAAATTTTAGACCTGTCCATATTCAAAGAACTTGCAGATGACTATTTCAAGTTAATGAAATCTTCAAAATCTTTGTCTTTAAGGGTAGAAAATATTGTGCATAGTAAAGAAATTGCATGTAACAAGTCATTTCTTCCTTATCGGCAATGTTTTCCAAAGCCTTTTTATTGAGGGGCGTTTAAAAGCGTCATTGTGTGGGAATGGGTTAACTTAAGCTATCAAAGCTGACGCTAGCTCAAAAGATAAAAGAATCGGTTGGTGTTGGGTTTACGTATCAATTCATTTTATTCACAATTTAACGTCAGAATTGGCCTTGCATTATAACACTATTTTCAGTGTGCTGTCCCTGTAAAATTTTCCGTAACGCTATCTAGTGTACGACTCCTGATTTTGATGAGTACTTCTTCATTATCGTCCTTATCTTCTTCTTCTGGATCGATCTCTCCTTCAAACATCTGTTGTAGCAACACCTCTACCTTCTTACGACCTAAAATACAGATGTACGTAAATAGTAGAATGGGAATCAGTAGACCTCAAATCACCATCAAACTTACATGCGATATCGTGAACAAGGTTTTTCTTACATTGTCTACATTGTCTACACTGATTAACTCATTCCGATTTAAGCCCGCCTTCTTACGCCTACTGGGAAAATGACTTGGGAAACATTGTGGAAAATGAAGAAATTACTTGTGACAAGCAATTTCTCCGTTTCCCACAATGAATTATACCTAAAATAACACACCCCCCACAAAAAACCCAAAACAAACAAGCAAACAAACAAAACAAAGAAACCTACTACAATGACATCAACGCAAAACTGTACAATGAAACCTTTGATATGTCTTTTTGAAAATATGGCAGTCTGGTGAATACGAGCCATAAATAGTATATCTGAAAATGTTAGGATTGAATTCTTGCTTCTCTGGTTGTTTCTTTTTGGCTTTTTTTTTTTTTTACCAAAAACACAAGTTCTCCTTCAACATTTCAACACAGTAAAGCTTTTCGACATTCTTTCTTTAAAAAAACAAAAAAATTTTTAGATATTGACAAGTCTTTTTAAACAGTACAAAATGATAATATATTTAACTGATACGAACAGGTCCAAATTGGAAGGAGTTGCAGACGACAATTTGAATGTTTGAGGGATAAATGATAAAAATAAATCAATAATAAAGATAACGCTTTTTGGGGGCAAAAACCTCGCGGACAAACATATTGCTTGTAACCAACAATATCTTCATTTTCCTCTATGTTTTCCAAGTTTTTCCCTTAAGTGTTGTGAAAAAGCGTGATGAAGTTGGTATGGCTTAAGTAACTACATACATAAACATTTCTTATACATTCAAACTCTTGGGAGTGATTAACCATAACCCTTTCCTGTACAAACCCGAAATTTTAATTCTTTCTGATTTAATACTTAAGGAAATATTGTGGAAGCAATTTTTCCTCTTCCCACAATATTTTCTACCAAATAGGATGGTTTTTCATTTCAAAGTGCTCCCAATTTTCCTTGTCGTCTGCAACCTCTTTGAATTCTGCCAATTTCAAAAAAAAGTAGGAAAGAGTTAATAGAATTCTTACTTTTCTTCCTAAGATGGAACCTAACACCTCTTTCATTAGAGAGGTCAGGTATACTGTCCGTATCGCTATCTTTTTCCTCGTCACTTTCTATTACAGGTGGCGTGGTCTGACCCATTTCTTCTTCGTTGTTAACGAGCTCTATCTTGTCAACTTGAGGTGGTCCTTTGCCCTTCTTTATCGTTCTGAAATATTTGTCAAATAGACCTACATTTAAAGCTCAAGCTTCGGAAAGCCGGCGAAAATCTTAAAGATGTCAAGAATTACTCCTTTCAACACCTACCCACCAACGCACCGCCAAAAATGACACAAAGTAAAAAAAAAAATAAATAAATAAAGTACGATCTTGTGTGTACGAGTATATTACTGTAAAAGATGATTATTAGGAAGAGTTATGAATAGAAAATTCCCATGATATGCTTCTTCGAAGGAATTTTAGGCGGAACCTTTATCTTGTATTGAACATTAACGAACCATTCGTTTTACAGCTGTCAAATACGAAGTGATACTTACTGTCCTATACCCAGACCAAGTGCTTTGATTTTTGCTTCTACAGCCGACTCAAACTTTCCAGCACGTTGTAAAGAGTACTCGAGGATAAAAGCTTCTAGAATGAACGCCACAAATATGCTGGAATACGAGTAATGCGGAATATCAAACACAACTTTGTGCAGAGGCATTTCTTAAAAGAGGGAATAGGGATCCATCGGAATCCTTTACGAAAATGGAAAATGTTTATGAATAAAGTAAATAATAAAACAATATAAAGAACGGAAAATCGGGTCAAATGAGGTAAACGATCATTCTGTGATAATAGTTTTCCCATTATTCATCAATCATTATAGTTTCTTTTAACCAACCCGTCTTGATACCCCCACTAAACCCCCCCCCCCTTTTTTTTCTAGAAAAATGCGAACGCAAGTGACCAGTGTACACGAAATGCGAATTAGAACAATTTAAAAAAAAAGCTATTTTTCATTCAAAGGATCCAATATTATAAGTTATTGAATTAATTAACCTATACCCACACAATGAAGCTTTCGGACGCCTCCCAAGAAAAACAATTTGGAAAACGTTTAAAATGAAGATATAACTTGCAACAAGGGATTTCTTCATTTTACACCATGTTTTCTTCTCAGAAAGTTGTAAATATCCTAAATTTCATGAACTTAAAATTCTCGTCTGCAACTCCTTTAATTTAAAACCGTCTTGTATTGGGTTAAGTTTCCTTCGTCAAAACTAACATATTTTCACAGGGGAAGTAAAACAAATGTTGAGCATTTTCTGCCCATATCAAGAGAAAAAATGGATGTACGAACAAACTTTCCTAAAAATTGACTACTTACTTCATAACGATCACCACACACACCATATGGAAGGAAAAGAAATACAACCTAAATGCCTTGTTGGTCACAAACACGAATCCAGAGGACAGCAGTGCTTCAGTTAAGGAAAGTATGGCCATGTATTGAATATTTCAATTTATCATGTCGTTGGTGCGCTTGCAAAATGTCGTAACTACAGCTTTAATTAAGCTGTAGTAACGACATTTTGCTGTCGCACCGACGATTTGAGCCCTTGCATGACATTTCCAACCATTTTTAATGTGCTCGGAGTGCAGGAATCGAGCAGCCAGACCAATGCTTGGGGGCATTTAGAATAAATACTAATCGTGTAAAGTAGCTTCGAGTCAGTATCTACCTGTGAAGCGTACAGTGGAGAGTCAGATCAGACTGTACGGATGCACAATTTGATCTGAGTATTTACTTGGAACATGTGTACTCGTTTGAAAGGTCGCGCAAAGGCTTGTATGCTTTGACCAAGGACATACCTTCGTGACCAGTTGCGAGATCTGAAATCGAATCCCTTCCCAATCAGGAGATCGACGCCATAATCCTTAAGTGATGAGCAACGCATGATTTTGCTCTTTCTAATGAAGGTTGATGAATGTTGAGGAATAAAAGGTTTTTCCCCAAATGAATACCTTCTTTTGCAGCATATTAACAAACCTAGCGTTTTCACTTACTCAAGACCGAGAGTATATTATATTTTTTTTTCAATGTTCAAGTACAATCATATTATAAAACATGTCCTGGGTTAATGGTTCAGTAGAGATCATTAAATGTAATTAGGCTATACTTTTATTCGTAACATTCCTAAAATTTGAATAGATGGGATCCAATCTAGGAGTTAAATGAATCTGAACTGATATTACATTTTGTAATATTAGAAATAGCTCATTACTTATCCATCCAAGTTTTTTATGGCTTTAATGGTGAACGAAAATAAGCCAAATCGGATTTGAACAAAACTATAGTTCTTAATGGACTTTGACGAAATTCATAAAGACTGTTTGTCACTATGTAACATTTTGCATACTGAAAGGCTTTTGTGATATTCTACTGTGTCACAGAAAAAAGCTCTTTATGGACCAAACTCTTGCTATATTCTCGGATGAAATTAATGCATATTTTAATGAATGTTTGCCATGAAGAGATCGATTTGCAAAATAGATGTATTTGTATCATAATATATATAACATACAGGCGTAATAGAACACGTCAGAAATCAATATATAATTCAACTAAACTTTATACTTCAAGGGCCTTGCAAATAGCGGTTTAAACTGGTTGAATTTGAGCTTATCAAATACCTCTACCAGTGTCACTCTCTGTTTCCACTACTTCGTATGATCTGTTACCAAGGGAAACCTTCCGTTAATGAGATTACTTTATGACGTATAAAATTTCAAATGTCTTGATGATGTTACATGTGTCTGATTAATGCTACATCACTTTGGAAAACATTGTGGAAAATGAAAAAAAATGCTTTTTACAAGCAATTTCTTCATCTTCGCAATGTCTTTCCAGGTTGTTTTCCGAAAGGGGCGTCATAAAGCGTCGATATGTTGCAATTGGTTAATCACTTAATGACGATAAAGGGTTTCGCGCAATCACTTATCGCTGCATCGATAAAACAGGGATTAAGAGAAAATTATAAATATTATTTCCTCAAAATGTTAAAAATTGAAAACTTATTCTCAATAGATTTGGTCGAAAAAATCAAACAATTTGATCTCAAATTAAGCTTTTTATGAGCGCTTTGGCAACATTTGTATCGTACTAGTATCGCAACTCGGTCCAATTTACAATGTGACGTCGTTTAATTCACTCAAAAAAGTTTTAGACTGATCCAAATCGAAAGAAACTGTAGACGACAATTTCAACTTTTATTTTTCTTCTTCTCTTTTGGATAGAAAACATTGTGGATAATGAAGAAATTGCTTGGTGCACCGCTTTCCAAAACGTTTTTTTACGCGCATGAAAAGGAGGGAAAGTATGGGAATGGATTAATCATAAAGTTATTCACAGGTTCAGAACGTCGACTACCCGCGTCTATTATATTGCTTCTTATTCAATACTCTTATCAAAATATGGAGGCATCAAAAATGTATATATTAATTTGCTTTTTCTTAACCTAATTATAGTACAAAATAAGGTTTCCTATCTTAGTGCACAAAAAAATCAACAGATTTCAAAAGTGTGCACAGTTTTACCCATTTCGACGTAGCCAGTTGTCTGATTATGAATATGCGATTTTTCTTTAAACTTAACCCTTTCCTTTTTTACTAAATTTAAGACTGGTCCAATTCGAAAGAGGTTGCAGACGACAATTAAAAATGCATGCAAATTGAAATCTGACCATCCTATATGGTAGAAAATATTGTTACAAGCAATTTCTCCTTTTTCCACTATGTTTTCTCAAGTATAAAATCACAGTGACGTAAAAACCCCGGTTTATCCAGGAAAGGGTTAACACAGGGACCAAAAATTTCTTCTGATTATTTGCATTTATTGAACTTCATAATATGAAAAAATGAATAAACAATAATATCAAAATGGAACAGGTTTTCTTTTTAAAGAACATTACACAAGTGAACTCAATTATGAAAATGATTTGGTTATTTTTCATTTGAAATAATTAAGACCTTTACTTCCATAAATATATTTTTGATTTCGAAACTTACGGAAATATCATATTAAGTCAAAGTGTGTCGTTAAGGGTTTATAATACCATTTCTTAAGGTAAAACTGTTGGATGGTCTCGTAATATTGAACCAAAATAAAAAAAATCTTCAAATTTGAATGTCATACAAGGTTATAAAACGGCTAGCCACCTATGATAAAACGCGACGTTTCACACAAAATCTTATTCGATGACTCCCATTTTTCTTTGCATATTTGGGTTTAGTATCTTTGAAACTAAGAAATATGAAGCGATAAGAGATTTCTACGCAAATAGCCTGATTCTAGAATTTGTCTTTAATATGTCATTGAAGAAGAGCTTAATGTTTTTTTTATTCTCATTGCCCAATTTATGAATTGAACACAACTATCATGTCCTAGGTAGTTCCCATAAAAATCTCTATAACTTTCTTTACAACCCTTTCATTAAACTACATCCGTGCGACAGCTTGTGTTGTAATGGTGCACCTAGTTAAAAGGAATTTATCATAAAGTATAATTTATCGGACCATTTGAATTTTGGAAAAATCTGCCACTTGTCTCTTTTATTCTAAAAAGTAATCAAGTTTTACTCCTATAAACTTCCAAACTTTATTTTCAGAGAAAGAAACCTCAAATTTTTCATTTGAAATGCCTACACTCACGTTCTGCTATGTTTGTACTAAACCTAACCCTTTTAAATCTGTGACTCTTGCATTGAAATACAAGACTTGACCTCAGGCCTTACTAAATTAATGTAATTGTTAGATTCGCTTAAACATAAGAAAGTTGCTTAAATATTTATAAAGTTGGAAAATTACAATGTTTTGATGGCGTTATAATTTATATTTGTATGTCCATCAAGAAAAAAGATTTTGAAAATAATGTGGAAAATGAGGAAATTACTTGTTAAAGCATTTTTGTCGTGGTCTAAAAAGTTTTTACCCCAAAACACCGATTTTAAAAATTCTAATCAACTAAAGTCATCGTCTGCAACTTCTTTAAATTTGGCCAAGTCTAACAATGCGTCTTTTAGTAATGAGATAGTGTTCAGAAACAGCTGTAACTTTGTCATCTTTATGATATTGGAATTTCCCCTTTTTGCGAATCAGAAATATAGTTATTGCAAAACAAGATCATATGGAAAAAATCAAATTTTGTTATTTTAATAGGTTTGCCTTGATAAAGGATCATATATCGATGGTTCAGCGCGAAACAGTTGTAACAGCCTATAGACATATAGGCAGTTACAACTGTTTCGCGCTGAACCATCGATATATGCTATATGGCACTATCCGTTTGTTGATAATGAAATGATTGCTAGAAAACAGTAGTTATGTTCAAACAAGTACCAGGAAAGGATATCATGCCATTGATTGACAACGGTCAGTTCAAATAGGAGAACGAAGGACCTTCTGATGTCATTAAAGTTGTTGTTACAGTAGTGGAACTGATAGAACCAGGTGCCGTTTAACTTGGTATTGCCACAAAACATGATGGCAGGGTCCGTAGTGTTGTAGGTAGCGTCCCCGAAATATCGGATCTGACCGTGAAACATCTCCATACCAATAATCGCAAATAAATAATACATCACCTGATTAAATAAGAATGACGTTAGCAGGTAAAATTTTCAAGTACAACATTTATAACATTAATAATGGTAGCAATATATAACTGTTCGCACGTGATTCAAAAGTCTCCGAACATTTTGTATATCCCAATGCAAAAACTATAAGAAAATGCAAATTCTTGAAGGTGTAAACGAAAATTGCCTCGTCTCCTCTCATAATTAAGTTTATTTAGACCCTAGATTCAAATTGTCTATGTCAGCTTATGTACTTTCAACATATGAAACAACTTTCTCTACTTGTAAAATATAAATTTAGATTGTATTTCAAAACCCTATCATTGTCCGAAATTCTTGAATAGGTAATGCTTTAGGAGATCGGCGTCCTATTTCAATATAAATAATGATAAATCATAATGTTAAAATCCTCAAAATGTTCAACTTACAAACATAACTCCACCATAAGTCACAATAGAAGGTATGATATTTACTATTGTCATGAGAATCACCTTGAATCTGAAAGAGTATTGATAAATATTTGGTTATAAAACGAAACATCTTTTGATTCAGTACTATATACCGCCAAATGAAACGAAGTAGGGAATCTTATCATTAGAATTTCAAAAATACGCCAAAGGAGGAACGTCTGTACTTCTTTTGAAGGCTACAGGAGATAAATCATATGCTACTCCATAATCTAAATGAGCGTTAGTTTCATCACTGAATTAGTGAAAAAAACAAAACAAAGCACCCCCAAACCCAAAACCCAAAACAAAACAAAACAAAACAGAAAACAACAACAAAAACAACAACAACAGCAACAACAAAAACAACAGCAACAACAACAACAACAACAACAACAAAACAACTAATATTTAGTAAAAAAAAATCTTAAAACTTTATAATTGATTTATAGCTTTTCCTTGTGAGTGTCCATGCTTTTCTTTTAATAGCCTTAAATATTTACCTTTTAATACTCCCGAAGAATTTGATCAGTCTGAGAACTCTAAGAATAAGTAAGACATCAAGAGTACTCAGTTCAATGTTTCCTGAAAAACAAAATAGGAAAACTACATGAGTGCGTTCTATGGATAAAGTTCCAAATTCAATGTCCTCAAACATTTATACACGATAAAAAATGAAAATATAGTTGAAAAATAGTGAACCCGAATGTGACAGAAGGTATCGAGATTTTCAAGCACAGAACAACATTTCGTCGGTGCGCGAGTAAAATGTAACTACAATTTTAATAGAGCTGTAGTTTCGACATTTTACTCGCGTACCAATTGAGAGATACAACAAGCATTCTGAAGTAATGTATGGCAATACCCCATTCCAAGACCCCTACCATCCATTACATCAGATTTATTATAGGGATGAGTGTATTTTTCACTGCGTTTATTGGAGTATAAAGTGCAATTGCCTTAGCACATGGCAAATAACGCCCGTAGGGCGTTATGTTTAAGCCATGTGCTAAGGCAATTGCACTTTATACTCCAATAAACGCAGTGAAAAATACACTCGGCCCATATAATTGCAATACGTCTATTTTCAAGTCCGAAACGGATAGAGAGATGAAAATAAAAACAAATAAACGAACTGTGGGCGGAGTTACTTTTATTTGACAGGCGTATGGATACATTGACACAGTTTATCGCTCGAGTCGTTGTAACGGCGGACATTTTGTTTCGTCGCTTGGGTTTTTTGAAATGGAAATTCGAACATTCGTTGGATTTATTTGGAATTATTATGAGGAAATACTAACTTTAAACTCTGTAAATTATGATATCTGGGTCGATAACAGTTAGAATTATGAATAGATGCTTTGTAATAGACAAGAAATATAAACCTACCACATGGACACGATGCATGCTGATGTGACGAAGCCGATTCGACATCTCGGATTTACGGCTAATAAATGTGAGTTTTTCGAAATCTTCATGTTTAAAACGAACATTATAATTGTTATAAGGACACTATTTGTTTATCTATTTATTGAAAATCCATGGAAGTATAAAGGAATTCGAGGAAATCGAAATTCAAAAGGTGATGACTATAAATAGTAACAAAACAAGTTTGGTATTTCTTGGAAGTGAATTCCCAATATCGGAAATCCCTGACCTTGTTTGTTTCTAGTTTTGTCGAAAATAGTTCTGCCTTTTATCGAGGTATAAAGTGCAATTGATTTGATCACGTGATACGATTTGGGCCAATGAAAATACTCTATTTTGAAGTATTGCAATTATTTTCTTTTGTTTGAGAACCCATCGAACAGCAGTATTCAGTGATCGTAAAAAAACTTTAATTCGTGGTTGTAGTCTTACAAACTAAAGTCCGCTTAATATCTACATGCGTCTAAGAATGGTTTGGAAAACTGATTGAACGGACAGACAGGCGGACTGACTGCAGACTTAACCATCCTTTCGTCATCGCCGGTAGGAACTTAAAAATAAAGAATAAGATTTTAAACAACAAAGGAGAGTACCTAGAATGTCTCAATCGAGGGACTTTGAAAGCGTGTCCAGTGTTTAGCTTTTGTCATGGCGGAGTGTCCGTCGTGCATGCGTCCAAACGTCCGTCCGTAAACTTTTACTTTAAAAATTTTCTCCTCAGAAAGTACTGAACATATTTCAACCGAGTTTCACAGATATGATCATTGGGTGACCCTTTATTAGAATCTTTCAGAGAATTTTGATGGGATAAAAAATATGGCTTCAATGTGCGGAACTAATTTCCATATATTGGAAAACATTGATTTTTTAAAGAAACCAGTTGACGGATTCCAACCAAATTTCACGGGAATGATCTTTAGTGGCGCTTTATAGGATTCCTTCAAAGAATTTTGATCGGAAGAAAACATGGCTTTTATGGAAGGTGCTATATCCATATATAGCATATAATGAAAACATTGAAAATCTTTTTCTCAGAAACCAGTTTGTGGATTTCAACCAAATTTTACAGGAATGATTCTTTGACCCTAAATCAGATGCCTTCAAATGATTTGAATAAAAAACAACAACATGGCCTTAATGGGAGGGGCTAATTTCTTTATATTGAATAAAGTGTAATCTTTGAAAAAAATTTACTTAGAAGCCAGTTGATGGATTTCGATAAAATTGCTCTGGAATAATTGTTGGTTACTATTCTTTAGATTCCTCTATTTTGTTTGAATTTTCCTTGTTTAAAAAACGTGGCTTTTATGGGCGGGGTAAATGCCAATATATGGTATAAAATGAAAATTTCAAAAATCATTTAATACGAAACTGTCGGTTGGTTTTCAACTAAATTTCGCAGGAATTGTCTTTATGATATCTTTAATGAGATTTTTTAAAAGATATTTTATTAGTTTAATAACAAATCTTTGGAAGATAGGAACATAGTGATGCAAGGAAACTAATTGATATTGCTTGACTGAGATTATCTTCGCATGAAAAGGTTGCCTCCATGCAATACAAATAAGTAATCCTTTCTTCGAATGAGCTGCCTCCTATATCCTAGAAACCTGAATTACTTTCATGATTAGTAAATTCAGGCCGGTGGAGCGAATCAGTTACTCTAGCGCCTCTAGTTAAAACAGCTGCAATAGATGTAATCAGAGTGCCAGTATACTATTCTTACAAAAAAAATCTAAGTTTTTTTTCTGCACGATATCTAAGAATTGTATTAAAAATGATTATTGTAATAATGATAGAATTATATTTCTAATAAAACAAACAAACAAAACAAACAAACATCCCCCTTAAATGTAAATATTAATAGTCGTGGGCTTTATTTAAAAAACGAAAAAACAAAAACAACATACCATCTCCTTCTGCAGCCTCGAATGATGTGGCAATGAAAGCACCGATGATCACGAAGAAATCAAATCTGAAATAAACGAGTAAAGTATTGTGAACTCACTTTCAATAAGAGAATGATTATTACAAAAATTATTGATTTGGGAGAGATTTTCTATTCTTTGAATCAAAATAACTCATTGATACAATGCTCGTTAAAACAATAGTTTCTGAGCAAATCAGAATGAAACAAACATTTCCACTTATTCAAAGTACTACTTTTGTGTTATATCTGAGGTTAGGGCGAAGATAGTAGATGGACTTACATATTCCAGAAGCGATGAAAGAACTCGACTGGCCCATAAACATACAGCTTTAAGATAATTTCTACTAGAAATATCGAAAGAAAGAACCAGTCTGCGTCGTCTATGTCTGCTCCGATAAAGAACGCATTGGTAAAGATCATCAGGTCGAAGAAGAATCGGAAAAATCTGTAATTAAAAAGAAATAGTTGGATGACTTCCAAAAATGGCTCTGGAGAACAATCTAAGAGCATTAGGCTGAGCTTAGATTTAAAGTTTATTCACAATATGAATGAAAAAAGTTATCCGAAGAGATAATTTTTCTAATAAAATTGACCCCTTGATAACAATATATATTAAAGAAAAAAAAAGTAATTGGGGCGAATACTTACATTTCTACAGAAAAATGCGATAACCCGTCTTGACAGTAGAATACTGAAAATATGCACGGCAACGCAGGTAACAGGAAAAAGTCAAGGAAAGTTTGTCTGTAAAAGTGCGCAGATAGGTTATGAATGGGTTTCGTTATCAAGTTTTTGGTAAAAATATATCACTACTTACTTATGCCTGACAATTATTTTAACAAAATTACTGGCATTCGAGTTGTAGATTGTTGGAAACCTTTTCTCCAGGAATGTAAGTCGTTCCATAACTTCAGAGACGGGAACTTGTAGCAAGTTTACGAGGTTTAAAAAGTTGGCTTTACCTGCAAGGAAAAGTTTCGTTGTTTGGTAGCATTAATTTGTTCATAATTGTTAAGTTGTTTGCTTCAACTCTTTGATGCCTTTGTTGGTTCAATTCTTTCTTACGCAAGCCCGATCTGGGGATTTACCAAAAACAAGGAACTAGAAAGAATTCATTTAAAATTTTGTAAGAAACTTTTAAATGTACGTAATTCATCTAGTTCGAGTGCTGTATATGGTGAGCTAGGAAGGTACCCCTTATATGTCTCTAGGTAC